>JAKGUB010000333.1:2160000-2742500 GCA_026261675.1 Hippocampus mohnikei | reverse complement strand
ACGGCAAGGAGGGCGGGGGCGGCATCCCCGCCGACGACGAGCGCGACCTCGGCAACCTGTCCTTCTCGTCCCGCTCGTCCACCTTCTCCTACAGCTGCGCCGACAGCATCGCGCAGCTGTCGCCTCACGGCGGGCCGCTGCTGAAGAGGCGGCGGAGGACGAGATCCGATGTGGAGATGCAGCAGCTGCGGCAGGCGGCCAACATCCGGGAGCGGCGGAGGATGCAGTCCATCAACGACGCCTTCGAGGGGCTACGCTCGCACATCCCCACCTTGCCCTACGAGAAGAGACTTTCCAAGGTGGACACGCTGCGCCTGGCCATCGGCTACATCAACTTCTTGGCGCAACTGGTGCAGTCCGACCTGCCCATCCGCAACTCCGGCGGCGGAGGCGGCGACGCGCACGCTCAGCCGAGGAAAATCATCATCTGCCACAGGGGCACAAGTAAGTTTGGAGTTCGACGCCTTTTGGGGCCGACTTCTTCCTTCGTCGTTGCCGTCGCTCGTTCGCGTCGAGCCACGCTGAGAGCGGCTTGTCTTCTCCTCGTAGGGTCCCCCTCCCCGAGCGACCCCGACTTCGGTCTCCCCCCGCTGGCCGGCCACTCCCTCTCCTGGTCGGATGAGAAGCAACTTCGGGACCAGAATGTGATCCGCACGGCCAAGGTCTGGACCCCGGAGGACCCCCGAAAACCGCACCACAAATCGCTCCTCGCGGATATCGAGAACGAGCCCCCTTTCGGCCTGGTGGCCTAAAACTCTCACCGCCGAAACCGAGCCAACGTTAGACGACCGGCGAGCCGATCGGAGAAGGAGGCCTTGTCAAAACGCCACCGGACGTTCTGATATTGTAGATGTTGTGTGCACAGGTGGATGCATGCGTTTGTTTGTTTTTTAATTCAGACTACTGGCAATCGTCTATTTAACGTTTGTAATAATATATGATGTAATTTAATTGCGAGGAATGGGATGCTATTTATTTTTCTATCCTGATGAGGAATTATTTTTCTATCCAATCGATTAAAGCAAGCAAGAAAGAAGCCGCGCGTCTCGTGCTTGTGTGCCCTGTGTACCAAAGTTTGCGTGCGTGCGGGCTCGCGAGCCGAATCCGGTTGTCGCGCGCGTGGGAAAAAGAGAAGCGACGGGTTGCGGACGAGTCGCTTCACGTGCAACGACGAAAACAAACGCCGCGGCGGACAAATGGGAGAGGCGCAAGCGGAGAAATCAAACTTTTGGCGACGTCCAACGCGTGTTGGGACGTCGCGAATGGGGAGTGGAAAAGGAACGCGAAGAGGCCGGCGAAGGGCCACGCCTCAAGGAGGGCGCACCCGGAAGGAGGCCGTCGAGCAGCTCGTCGCTTCCGCGGCAGGTGCTGCGTGCAGGTGCCCCCACCGTCCCCCGGCTCGCCGCATCGCGCCACCGTTCCACCTATGCGCCGACCTGCTTGCTCGAACGCGAGACGGGCGTCAAGTGAGTTGCACCTCCTTCCTTTTCCGCTCGGGATGGCGTGACGCGCTTCTCCTTCACTTGACTGGGCCGTGCGATCCGATGACAGACATGAGATGGTCCGATGGGGGGCCGCGGCGGCAGGGCCTCTTCGTTGGACTGCGAGGCACTCGGATTCGGCGCCGGCGCATTTCAGAGTCAGCTTGTCGATTTACGCATCGATAGCGGAAGCGCACAGGGGGAGGGAAAAAGGGCGACGCGTTCAAAGACCATCCGGACGGCGCAATGCCGAGCAGTCGTTTGCTTGAGGGAGGAGAGCCATGCCTTTTGAGTCTCATTGTCTAAAAAAGACGTTTCCATCCGAGAAGCCACCGCGTGGGAAGTTTCCCCCTTCCCTCAAGACAGCCAAAGTGCTGAACGTATCCATTTGCCATCCCCAGAAAAGTGCTTCTCGAGTTGAAAAAGACGATTGAAGCGTCGGTTTTGGCTCTCGACGTGTTCCATTTGAACGGGACAATCGAGGTTTCCGAGCCATCCCTTTGCTCAACCGACGACCTCAAGGCTCTCCGTTGACACGTTTGCTCGGATACCTTGGTTAGTCACCGCGGTACGTTTGAATCGCAACTACACTGCAACGACAATTATGCGACGGCGCAAATAAAAACAGTCCCCAAAGTGTGTGTGCGTGTGTGTGTCATTTTTTTGAACGATGAACGTTCGTGTTTCTTCGAAAACAACCCAACAAAAGAGCCCCTCGACATATTGAGGGGAGAGTTGCTTTGATTTGTCCCTTGACCTGTTGTGCAACGTCATCACGAGGACGCGTCGGTAGATTGAACGAATAACTGGTGATTGAAAAGCCAGTGAGGAGGCCAGGGGGGGGGGGGGTTCGTTTCATGGATGGAAATGATTTCCCGAGGCTCTTTCATCCTCTTCAAACTTTTATTTATTATTATTATTTTAGAGGGAGAGCGAGGTGACAGAATGCGCTGCACTTCAAATGAGCCCCGAGTAGGCCCATGCGGCGCTTTTGAGTTTCTCATGTTTTTTCTTCGCCCCCCCAGCCTATAGTGTCGAGGTGTCATCTTAAATCTTTATGGCCAAAAGGTTTGTATAGCAAAGGACAAGAGGGGGGGCACGCGAGGGGAGGTTGAGAACATCATCTTCGCTTGCCGCGCGCTCTTTTCTTCTCGACTTGACCTTTCAATTTCAATTACATCTTTATGAGCGCTAACCCCAGCGAAGCGGATTCTCTGCCGCGTTCTTCGAGGATGCACCTGGTAGTTTCAACTTGTTTTGTGTGCGTGTCTGTGTTTTTTTTTTCTTTATTCTTTTCCCCCCACGTCTTTGCGCCCGGGTCCGCGGAGAGCAGCTGCCTAAAAACAAGCAAAGAGTCCCCGAGACGGGTTGGCAGCGTTTTCCGCGCCTTTAATGTTCCATTAGCCTTTGTGCGAGACACAATATGGCAACCGTAAAGCTTGCCGTTTCGCAGGTTTCAGTGACGCCACGGCGGGCTCAAAGCGGAGCGGCGCACGCGGGGAGAGCAGCGCGGACAGCGACGGGAACGCGTCTTGGGCTCGCTCGTTGCGCGTCCGCGTGCGTGCGGTCAATTAACAGCCGAGGGCGCCCGCTAAAGACAATACGACGGTTGCGAGAGCCACCTTCTCCACGGGGAGGGGGGCAAAGGAGGAGGATTCGGGCTGCGGCCTTTTCGGGCCGTCACCTGGAGCTCTGGCGCAGCGAGCGCTCTTCTGCGCGCCGTCCCCGTGTGCACGCGGCCCCGCGCGCTTCCTTCTCCGCGCGGCCTGGTCCATTCCGCGTCATACTTGGACCCGTCGAGGCACCTCGAGCAGATGCCGCGATTGTGTGCCGATCCGGCCACTCGAGGCTGAAAGAGAGGCGCGGGCGAGGCGGCTTCGGGTGCATCTTCCGAGGGATAAAACATCTTGGGAGCCATAAGCGGACTCCATCCAGCCTGCTCCGTTTCAGCCTTTGTGCCGGCGGTGAATAATTCATGTTAACAGGGACAGGTTTGTGTTCTTTGAATGCGGGAGCACAGGTGCGCAGTGACAGGATGAATGACCGGCTCCGATGTTTTTTTGTTTTTTTTGGGGGGGGGGTTCTTTCCTCCAAAGCTCGAGGGCTCTTGTCCGGGGTCTTCAAGCCGATGGGAAAATATTGTCATCTCTTTGATTCGAGGCGTTACTTTCACCAAGAACAAAGGCGGGTGATGAAAAGCCGATGCGGAGCGAACGAGGCGACGGCGGCCCATCCGCTCCGGCAGCCTCCGCTCCTGCCTCCCAAATTAGCCCAAGAGAAAGGGAGCGAGTCAATGGCGAGATGCGTTTCTGGTTGGGTGCGCAAGTGCTTCATCTCACGCGGAGAAAAGAGCCTTTGCAACTTTTAAAGGGCCACCTTTTACCTCGATAATAGCACCGCCGCTGTGACCGTGAAGCATATGGCGTCTTTAGTCAAGCCCTTGAGATACTCACGTGTGGTCTTTTTAGTTTTTGGGGAGGCGGGGGCAGCGGGAGGGTGGGTGTGGAGGGGGACATTTCCCTTTTCGCTTGCTCCATCTTGACGCGCCGACAAGTGGCCGTGCGCGACCATCCCGCGCCCTCGCCATCCCGAACCACGTCGGCAACGTCGTGCACGCTGTGGACACTTTGGAACGAGTCGAACGGAAGGAGCGATCCGGCAAAAGCGACTCGCGCTCAGAGTGAAGGCGTGAGTTTGAAAAAAAATATTTTTGACACCAGCCTTGGGCGCCACATTTCGTTTGTCGACAAACTATGGACGCGCGTGGCGCGCGGGAGTCTTTGCGACCACATGCTTAACGTGTTTAGAAATTGACGTCGGTGCGGTGAACGGACGCAAGCGCTGCGTTGTCTGCGACTGGCAAATCTCGCTGGACGGAAGAGCGAGCGAGCGAGCGAGGCAGACCCCAAGGAAAACCCGGTACGAGACAGGCGTGCGCGGATGGCGCAAATGAATTTGGGGGTTGATCCCAATCCGCCCCCTCCCTCCGGACCGACCTCCGCGCAAGCGGGCGGGAGGTGCGCTTTGGACCGAATTAGCCACAAAGACGTCTCGCTATGATCTTTGTTGCTTGTGAAAGGCCGATGGATATGAGAGGCGTTGCGCACAGCTTTTGCGTGCCCCGCATCGTGAAATATGACCGCCCTGGCACAAAACGAGTGCACGTGAAAAGATTTAGTAATGCAGTCGACCTGACTGATTTGAACGCATCAATCAGTCCGCTCCAATCAAGGAATCAAGTCATTGGGCTCCACAGAAGCACGACACCGTTTCGCGGGCCGTGCAGCGTCGACTTGATTTGATAGCACAAGTTTGCGTTCGGTGCGCGACGTGGACGACGAATGGTTGGCCTCACATTTCTTTAAAAAAAAAAAAAAAAAAAAAAAAAAAAGATGTTTCAAGAAAAGGTGATAAATTGCTCCTATGTTAATTCCAGTCACACCGATGCACAAGAGGACACTCGCCCATTTCGAGGTCTCTTTTGTCCCCTGCAACTTTTGGGCTCCAGGGGAACGAAGTGTGCGTGTGTGTGTGTGTGTGTGTTTTTTTTTTTTTTTTAGTTTTAGTGGTAATAATCCATCCCCCCCTTCGTCCCCCGCCCTCGCCAGCTATTTTCTGCCGTCGTGGCCAGGATTCAACTGTCCAAAAGGAGGCCTCATTTTTCATCAGCTCTCCGTTCGGCTGTGGACAAAAGCGGCCCATGCAAGGAAGCGCTTGTTCGCTGGCTTGAACTTCACTCATGTCCGGCTGCTCCCTTTTCCTCGTCTCAACGCAGCGCAGCGGGGACGGATTTGCAAGACAAATGCGGCAGTGTGTGCGCACGGGAGTCGAGTGGCACAAAAAGGCAGTTTCGGTCTGCCGATGGGATGGAGAGAGTCAGCATTATGCGCCCGTCAAATCAATCAAAAACAAAAGCCCGCATGCTGAATATAGAATGGCGACCCGCTAAATGGCCTTTCTCTGCCCTTCTCTTTTAATAAGAAACAGATTGCGGCAACCACCCGAAAAAAAGCAACAATTCTCCTCCAGCATGTGTGTGTATTAAAAAAAAAATGCTTTCAAACTACACAGGCCTACAGGGGCGTCCATCCGGTGGTGCTGGTTGAGGGGGCTCAAAGCATGTTGATCACATACGCAAACAGTCAACACGGAGACTTCAGAAGTATCTTCACTGAACGCCGAACGTAACCGATGTAGCCCTCATGATGATTCATGACCCAAATTTCGGTGCAAAATCGCCTGCATGGGGGAATAGGCCACGGAATTACTTCCCCGCTCCCAGTCACGTTTTGGGCCGCTTGCAGAATTTTTTTTTTTGGGGGGGGGTCATATTTCATAGTTCCCAGTTCGACCTTTCCGCTGATTGTGCCCAGTACAGGAAAGCCGAAAGTAACGTGTTTTTTTTCGAGCCCAGCTGATTGATGATATCAGCAGCCGATCCGGTGGATTTTCCCTTGGGTGAGGTCGTCTTCGTACAAAACCAAAAGAAGCCGGGCAGCTCTTTCCTCCTTTCTCTGCGGTTCATCTCGCAGACAGCTTCAAGCGTCTGTAAGTGGTGGCTGGCGGCCAGCGCTGAGCGGGAAACGATCCAGCCACAAGGACGGCGATTAACCCAGGGGCAGTCCGACTCGGCGGGAAACCCTCCGCAACCAGCCAGGCTTTTCAGCCGCGTTCCAATAAAAAAGCCATTGCCTTACAGCGAGCCGCCTCGGCGCCGTCCCGTCAGGTGCGCCTGTTCTTCCGGACCAAAAGGATGTGGCTGTAAAACACCGAGCGGGGAAACCCTCCCGAGCCGCTGCGACAGGCTGTGAAATATGCCGGGCTCGTCTCCATGGAGATTCAAACTTGAGTCAGAACGCCGCCCAAAGTCCTCCTTCTACAAAGTCGTGTGCTGGAGCCTATTCGGGCTGTCTTCTGGAAGTGGGCGGGGTACAGCTTCGACTGGTTGCCAGCCAGTCGCAGGGCGCACACATCGTCAAACGACCATTCGCTCTCGGGACAATTTCCAGTGTTTCATTCGCCTGCCGCGCATGTTTTTGGAATGTGGGAGGAAAGCGGAATACCCGGAGAAAAGCCACGCAGGCTCTCAACACGGGAAGGCCGGCCAACCTTCCACCTCCGCATTGTTAGGCCGACGTGCTAACCAGTGTGCCACCAGGCCTAGATATGGATATGGATATCGCTACGTAAAACCCGAAGAAGCTCACGAAGCGCCTCCTCTCTTGTGTTGCCTTTCCGCATGTAGTGCTCAGTTTGTGACACGCTTGGCAGGCCATCAACGGCTAATGCTCTGATTAAGTTAGCGGTTGTTAGTTGTGAAGTCAGAAGAACGGAAAGGCTGCAGCCTCAGCTAATCCCAACAGTCATATCCCAATTGCCGGTGTGATAATTGACAGCCACGAGACGGGAGAGCAGATAATTGATGACAGGCTTGTCCCATTTCAACTTCCCGGGGGAGCGGAGAGGCTGTTTGTGTGTCAAGAAGAAGAAGTCACTTCCGCCTTTTCCATGCGCAGAGTTTTGAGGGAGTTTCGGACCAAACGGTCTCTTTGAGCTTTTGTTGTGGAAAAGCCCCCCACCCCGCACCGCCACCCCCCTCCTCCGACACGGCAGGGAGTCCAAATGCTTTCCAATGCAGTCATACAAAAGCGGGGACTTCATCATTTTGCTTCTGCTTCTCTAGTTCCAAATAAACTGTTAGCGAGGAGAATGTGACATCAGCTCCTCCGCCCACCGTTGGCATCCCCCCGTGGTTGTCTTCCACAATGGCCGCAAAGCCTTTTTTTCCAACGGTCCTTTTTTAACAGTCACGTAATACAATGAAGTGTCGTAATAAATCAAGAGCTGCACGTTACAAGTCTTGAACGTGACATTTTGTTGCGTGTGTCCTGCGCTACCGTCCGACAAAGTCTTACGGACACCGACGCACGGCGCAGTGTGAAACTACCGCTGCGTCTCAGGCACTTCTAGCCATCGCATTGCCTTTCAAGGTCATGCTTTGACGATTGCCTTGTTCGCTCAACTTTGACCAAAAGTAGACTTGATTGTCATCTTACATATGGAAAGCCCAAAATAGGTGGTCAGCAATATTTGGTTGACGGGAGCGTATTTGGAGCTGTTGGCAAATGTGAATGAAGAGCAAATTTTTCAAATTCATTCGGAGATTTGTGGAAAGGGGAAGCCTTGCATTGGAGTGTTGTTGCGGTTGAGTGAGGGAACTCGCTGCCCCTCCCTTCACAGGAAACTTGGGATGGAAAGAGAGCGCTATATACAGCAAACGAGTTAAAAGCTCGACTCAAAAGTACAGTCCTGCCACTGGGCGACGCGCCACTGGAAATTGTCAGTTCATCGCAGTGAAAGAAAGTCAGTGGTGCAATCCCTTCCCCGAGTCATTTTTTTTGTTTTTTTGTCAGCTATCAAAGTGAATGTTGGGTCCACCCCATGGGAGGGGCGACATGACATTTCCACAGCGGCTTCTAAACAGGTCAAGCGAGGGAACCGCGGAGTCCAAAGCGGTGGGAGGGCCGCGCTTTCAACCGGAGCCGTGTAACTGAATTTAAACCGAGTCGTTCGAGCTATTGAGCTCGGCGGAAAGGGGAGCGCTCTGACAACACAATAGCATTCATCGGATAACATAAGCGGAGGAATGGCCGGGGAGGGGCAGAAAGGCCGACGGGCGCACAGCCAGCCAGTCGCACATCGACGGCGGCAGCGGTCGCCATCGCTCGGACGTCCGAAGAAGAAGAAGAAGAAGACAAACGCTGAGGCGCCGGAGTTGGCGCTGGATGCAAGATTTGAGCGAGTGAAAGGGGGGCTGGGGGGATGGGTGCGGAGGGCGAGGAGATGGAAAACGGGGTCTGCCCTCAGCCTGACCCGCAGCTTTCAGAGAGCTTGAGCACATCAGAAATCCTATTGTGGGCGGTGATTAATTGAGAGTGATAACTTACCATGAACGCGGATTGTGAGAGGCTTTAATGCGCCCGGCCTGGCTTTTTAAGTGCCGCTTTCACATTTCTTTAGAGTCTAGCATATGGGCCCAGACGTATTCACTGACAAAAGACCAACGCAAATTTATCACACTTGTACGTCCTGCTAACAACGTGTCTTGGGGTTTGTTTTTTTTTTTTTTTCCTCCTCCATCCGGGTTTTCTTTGAGGCCCGACCGACCTTGGATGCGGATGCGAGACCTGCTCATCGGGTCGCTGGCTGTGTGCGGGTTTGATTTTCAAATCGTCTGCATTGAAAAGCGTCAGATTTGCTTGGCATCTGTGCACATTTACGGGGCTGTTCACGTTTGAGCGGCAATCAGCTTCACACGCTTGGGTCCAAGACAAACAAACTTGAGATGGCATTTTTACCCCATTTGCAATATTTATTCAGTCGGGTCGTTTTCTCGATCATCCAAACATGACATAACAAAGTCCGTGTAATCTGGAACAGCATTTTGAAGAGACAAATCTGTATAGAAAATAAAATGGATTGAATTTAACTCCAGTACGAGCTGTCAGGTCCCCCGGCAACCACCCTAAAAAAAAAACCCCAAACAAAAAACTCCCCCAGAAAAAAGCTAACTGTCAGCGGAACGTCAACAGTGAAGAAATGAGCGGTGACTTTGGCCCTCAGCTCGGACTCCTCAAGAGCAAGTGAGCAAGAGCGTAACGAGGGAAGCGTGCGGACGACCGGTGGCAGCAGAGCAAAGCCGAGCAAAAGCGGCTGGGCGGTGACACGCAGCCGTGTCAAGACCCCAGGACCCGGACCGCTGGCCCTTATCTATCCCAGCTCAATTACTGACGTGTCAGCGGTGATCTATGAGCTCGGAGCCTCTTGGTTTATCCACGGATGGGGGTGGGGGGGGGCTGGGGTCGGAGAAGCAGAGCGAGTCAGGGGTGAGAAGGCCGGGTGCCTCGGCCGGAGGCGCCCCCGGACCACACGGCGGACTCGCATTGGAGGAGCGCGTGCGGCCCGGCGCCGCGGAACGAGCGTACCCATGACTGGTCGTGTGCCCGAAAGAGGGAGCGGGCGGCCAACAACATACTTTGCCGATGAAAGGGGTCAAGCTCCGTTTTTCAGGATGTGCGTGAAGGCAGGTAGCTTTTCAGCGGGTGGCCGCCCTCGAGCGCCCTCCCTGTCAGGCCTCTGGGCTTCTCCTTGACCGCACGGCACAATGCAAACGCTGGCGTGTGCGGGGGGGCTCACTGGGGAACAACCAAATCCTCAATGCTGCTTCACGGACAGCCTGAGATTCGTTCAAGTCTCTGGAGTCTTGTGAAGATTATTTTTTTCCGATTCTCATCCATATGTCGCTCATGGTGCCTTTTGTTGACATGCAGTGGGCTTGCAAACTCGTCCGCTAACCCGAAGCGTTCGTCCAATGAAGCAAAAAGCGGAATTGCAGTCGCTCCATTCCAAGCCCAAAATTAAGCGGCCCCAAGCCTTTTTTTTTTTTTTTTCAATTGCTGAATGGTTAAACAATGTAGGGTACCGTCGAAAGAAGTGAAAATAATCAACAACACGCAAATTAAACCTGACTGTTTCCCGCTCATGAATGATGTCCGATTGTATTAGCGAGACAGTCATCCATAAATAATCTCTTTTCCTCTTTGTTTTAATTCACGTGCGCGCGCCCGTGCACGTGAATATATTTGGCTCCAAGTGGCTGAGGCAACAAATTAAAGTCTTGATGAAGAAGGGCGGACACGGCGGTATGAATATTCATTGGTTGTGTGAAAAGCTGGCTGAGATGAGGAGCGTTTAGCGGGACCTGCACCTGGCCAAACTTCAACTGTTTACAACTAACAGAAATCCATTCACAATTTGCTTGCTTGTGTGTGTGTGTGTGTGTGTGTGTGTGTGTGTGTGTGTGTGTGTGTGTGTGTGTGTGTGTGTGTGCGTGCGTGTATGTGTGTGGTTTCTTTTGGATTAAGCGCTGCTGCTGTTACGTCATACCTGGGGTTGGGTTTGTGGGGTTTTTTCCCCCTCGGGAAATGGGGGCGGGGGGTGGGGGCAGGTCAGCTCCAGCTCCGAAAGAGATCTCGAACACACCAAAAAGCAAGAACGCGATGGCGGTGTACGATGGTTCGGCAGCGACATAAGTGCATTGTGACCCGAGCATCTACGCGGCGACCCGAGTCCATCTCGCGTTTGGGAAGGCACGAACATTGAGTGGAAGCATCTCGTGGGTCACCTCGATTCAAAGATCCTGCCGGAAATGCCGTGCTAATTTCAAGGCATGCGTTCGGGGAGTCGTCAAAGCATGACAACAATTTGTTTAGCGGCATGTGTACACATTCCTCAGGTTGTTGCAAAATGCTGATTGGACAAGGCCGATGAACGAACTTCATTGTTGACTCTGCGCTCAAGCGGCGGTTGCACATTAACAAAGAAATCAATAGCGGCGAGAACGGCAGATGTGTGCGCCAGCCGCCGTTCTTGGGGTTTGTTTTTTTTCCTTGCCTTACTTTTACCGATAGCGCTGATGCAGTGAGCACATTTGGTGAGGTGTTGTCGATTAAGCATTCGAGAGACGGACGGACGTTAACCTACCTATCATAAGGGCACAGGTGACACGCCGACGGCGGATTCCTGGCACGTTTCAGCGCCCTCGTGTCAACACCGAAACCATCGCTCTCTTCTTGACAACCAAAATACAGATCGGTTCGTTTCGTGCGCCGCAACGGCCCAAAAGGGGGAGAAAATGTTGCAACGGACATCGAGAAAATACTGATTGTAATGCAAGTTGTGGGGGAAGCGGATCAACGCGACATTGAATACCCCACCCAAAAAAAATAAAAATAAAAAATTGCTTCAATCTGGGTTTTATTTAATTTTTTTCTCTCTGCACTTCTGTTCTTCATATGACTCACCTGCTTCATTGTTCTCAGAGTCAGTCCTTCTTAAAACAACCACGCGGCTGCCGTTTTGTCTCTGGCATGGCAATTGTGTCGTCCAACAATAAGGCACCATTCACGGCCAGCTATTCGAACCCGGCCATCATCGACCCCTGCGCCGAGGCCCCCGCCGAGACTGACCACTTCTTTGAATTCAGCGCCTATTAGGAAAACAACATTGTCCTCACGAGGATGATGAGTGGCCAAAGAGATCTTGAAGGATGCGCGCGTTTACTCCTAGCAGCCTTCAGAAAAGAGCCACTCGAGTCAAGTACAAAAAGCGAGTTTCCTATTTGAACCCGGCGCAAGGAAGGAAGGACGGAAGGTCGGGGGCGGACGATTGAATCAATGCGCCGGTGGTTTTCACGAGTCCATATTTGTTTGCGCTCTCAGACCGAGAGGCCCGCCGTGAGGACACAAAGGTCCAGCGGAATACTACGGGGGGAGGGCAGAGATATACGACGGTTAAAAGACCGCAGATGCTTGTCCACGAGCGCCTCAAAAGAAAGAGATGGAGTGTGACCTTGGAAGCAGGGTCCTTCGCCGCCATCACGGCCTTGCCTGCGCTTGGCAGGGGTTCGGCCCCAAGAGGATCATGAGTGACAAGCGTCGGAGTGCTAGCGTCCTGATATTACGCGTCACCCACTTGCTGTTGCGATCGAGTTGCGGGAGGCAAGCAGCCGGGTTCTCGAGGAACCTCAAATAGAGCTTAGCTCCACCAATGTTCATCCTTGAATAGATCATTTTGGGGTGTGTGTGTGTGGGGGTCGGGGGGTCCATCAATTTATAATGTCTAAGTATCCATTTAGAGCGGCGTTGATCTCAAAGCAATCTGTCTTTTATGATGTTCGCTGCCTGTGTCGTTAGGTTTTACCAGAACAGATTGAAACAGCAATTCCAGCAGTTCACTTCTGTCCCATAATCCTCCGGAGTAGCGTTTGTCTCGCCCCAGTCGGGAGTGCAAACTGCTCTCCTTTATGCTCATGTTTACCTCTGTGGAGACGGTGCCCGTTTGGTACTTGAATACAGTGGTCCCCAACCTTGTTGCTGTCACGGACAGGTCACCAAAACATTGCTATTAGGTACTGTGGTTGTGATTTCATGAATGTCTTCTTTTTTTTTTTTTCTTTTTGTTGTATGTGTGCAGAAGCTAGAAAAATAGCAAGGATGGAAAAAAAAGGGTTTATATACATTTATATGTGTGAGGGTGTGGGTGTGCGCACACACCCACACCCACACACACTTGCACACACACACCATGTTGTATGGCCCAAATTGATATTGACTAGCCAGGAACTTGTAGCCTCATAAAAATAAAAAAAATACAAAAAGTCAATTACAGCTCAGAGCTCGCTATTTCCCATGTGTTTTCGAGATCAATAAGTACATGAATGTTAATCATTAACGCTCCCTGTGCTGGCATGGAAATGCTGATAAAACCCAATAAAGTCATTTGGCGTGTCACTCGGTTGTTTGTCTGTTGGTTTGCTGTAAGACAGGCTCCACTCGGTTGGCATCAATTTTCATCGATGGCCGCTTGTTCAAACACAAGCTGACACACGGAGAAGGAGAAGCTTTCACTAATCCGACACCATTATTGTTTGGGATGGTGACAAATCGTTGTCGTCGGGTGGAATCCTTCTCCCTCCCGACACCTCCACTTTTCAGGAGGACCCCCCCCACCCAAAAAAAACGGCTCGTTTCTTCAGTCCTTAACATTGCATCGTCGAGAGCAAGCCGTTTTCAACACTTCCAATGGCTCATAGTTTGTCATCAACAAAAAATGGCACCGCGTGTGGGCTGGCCATCTGTATAGATTTGTGGGGAAGAAAATCGATCGATCTCTCTATCTATACACCTCGCACACGCAAGCACACGCACGTAAATGAACCACACTTTGAGGTGGGAGATTTTGGGCGGAGGAGTCTCACGATGTGAAAGCTCAACATTGACCTGGCCATAGTTTGGCAAGATTTTGGGAGTTGGCGAAATGCCTCATTTTGTCACGCGTTGTGTTTCTGATGCTTTTCATTGCATCTGTTGTTGAAATGGTTCTTGAAACAAAGTCCTCTGAATCCGAGAAAATGTCCGACTCGCGACAAAAGGAGCAGAGGAGCAGAGGAGACCCCAAAAACCGGGTGAAGAAGAATCAAATGGTAGCTCAAAGTTTCAAGAATTGGCTCATCATCCATTGAAGTGACTGAAGCTGTCCCGGTTGATGTTTGGGGCCAGCAGGGGGCTCTGTAGGGCTCCTCCTGCAGCGGCACACCTGCCGCTCATCATGTCGTGAGGAGGTTCTCTGTTCAAAGGACTCCCGGCCCGACCACTTAGTGTCGGGTCCTTGTTTCTGGTGCCGACTCCGTTCCTATTAGTGTTTTGCTTCCGCCGTGGGGTTTTTTTGGTTGTTACTTTGGAGTCTTGTTGTTTGTTTCTGGATTTCGCTTTCTCAGGATTTTGTTCATGCAGGTTGTCAATAGCATACGTGGTCGTGACGGCTGCTTCCGGCTGCGAGATTCATCAATGACTGGCAGGAAAAGCTCTCCCCGGCTCCCGTTGGCAGTTCGACTGCAGCCCTCGAGGAAGCCGGCCAAGTTACATAAGCGGGCTGAGCAGCAGTCAAACATTTGGGCGAGATAAAGAAGCCCTTGAAAGCTGTTAATCCACCTGTATTTTGTTTGTCTTCTCCCAGAGGGCTCCCACACTTTGTCTGACAATTGTCAAATCAAATTGCTTTCAAATGCTGAGTCATCATTTTCAAACGACCCAGCAGTCTGCAATTGCGGCTTGCCATCACAGCTGTTGCCATTTATCATTTTTTTTCCTTCTTCTTATTCTCCTTCCAAGTTGGTATCACTTCACCGATGGCACTGGTAAAGAATGCCACTTTGGAGCGCCGGGAGAAGCATTTTCAAAGGCTACACGGGGTGAACACGCCACAAAAGTGCACCCGCGCCAGGTCTCGACTGAGGTAGGCGGCTATGTCCTTTTCCCCAAGTCACATACTCTTGTATGTACTTGATTCTTCTGTTTCGTTCATGTTCGGGGCCGTTACGGTTGTAGGTCACCACGGCGCGCGCGCACGTGTATAGGCGTGCACGTTCGGTAACGGGTCAATCGTAGGAAAAGTAGATCTTGGGTCAAAAAAGGTCGGGCAGCCCTGTTGTCAAACACGTGAGAGAATGGCCTTTGACAACCATTTGATGATTACAGTCAATTAGTCAATCTCAAGAGTCAATTGGGAAGGCCCCATCTTGTTCCATACATAGAAACGTACGGGAAAATCATGAGATGCAAAATCCCCGAAGAAATCCATGCTTGAATGCTTTTCTCAATGCGTGTGTGTGTGCATGTGTGCGTGCGTGTGTGTGTGTGCGCCCCCTTTCTCCAAACCTCCCACAGTTTGGAGTTTGACTTCATTCATCCAGAAGTCCATCAAGCGTGTTTTGCGAGTCGAGATCATATTTGACAAAAGAAAAAAAGAAAAAAAAAACCTGAATAGGCTTTTCTGTCTCCTCTGGAAGGAGTCCAGAGCCCTTTCAATAGCGAAAAGATGACAAAGCCCTCTCTTACACCAACTTTCATTCAGGTTTGCAAACTGACAGAGTCAAAAACAAAGAAAAAGAAAAAGTGGGCGGAAAAGTCATTTCACTCAGAGTCACAAGTCACACTCATTAGGCGATGAGTGTGAATGCTGCTCAATGTCGGAGGCGTGACTGAGCCTCGTGGGCTGTTGTGGAAAAAAAGAGAGATGAAAAAAATCTCCAGCGATTGATGGAGGACAAAGGATTGCGTTGCAGGTGATGCCGCCGCTTTTTGTCTGCTGTCCAGGTAGTTGCGCTTCATTTGTTGGTCTTCGGCTGGAGGGGTGGGGGCGGCCGTGGCTAATTGCTGGTGGGTTTTGACCGCCTTTGGGCAATGAGCCATTCCACGTGGCACGGGCAGATGACCTCGGCTGTGCGAAGATGTTGTCCTCACTTATCGGGCCTCCGATGCCGAGTTGGACCTTGGGTGACTTAGAAACGCAAAAATAAAAATAGACAATAAAAAAATACAAATATACAATAACTTTCGACTGCTCGGATGGATGTCATTTGGCGCCTTACTCCAGGGGTGTCCGCACTTTTTCGTTTGAGGGCCGCACACAGATAAACGGAAGGGCAAAAGGCCCGCTTTGAAATTCGTCCACTTGGTGAAACATCGTTGGAGAAGGCAATTCTGTCTCGTTTGTATCCAGTCGGGTTCATTTCATCAGCTTCCCGTTCGAGGTATTACGGCAAATAGTTGAGGAGTTTTCCAAGTCTTTGGGGTGGCCAAAAGCCCTCGATCTCACAGGGTAGAGCCGGCCCCGCGCCGAGAGGCGGCCCAATCTCCGCGTTCGGAACCAAAAGAAAGAACAAACTGTCGGTAGGTGACCTTTTTTTTTTTCCAACAGTTTCTCAAGGATCATTCATGTGATGTCTTCATCAATGACAAAGTGGAAGAAACTATTTTCAAATGGACTGATCTTTATTCCCGACAGGGTTTTGAAGATAAATGGTGCTTTTAATGTTTTATTTGTACATCAACCAAATTCTTAGTAGTCCTGGCACCTCTTTTTCTGCCACCCTCCCTTCTCACTCTGTCCGCCGTCACCTTTTTGAAACTCACCTGACAGCCCATGTCAAAATGTCATTTGATAGTATTAAAGTGATGAGGATTCGTAGTGATCACACATTTGCATATTATTAAGGTACCAGAATCCAGTGTGTCTTTTCATTATGAATGTCTAATTGATAACTCTGACAGATAGTCTACCTTTTTTTATTTTAGGCAGTGGTCATGTGGTGAGCCGCAAGCGGCCGCAGTTTGGAGGCCCCCGTTTTAACCTGAATGAGGACTTGGCTTTCTCGTACGTGACGGCCTCCCTCCCGCCTCCGCCTCGATGCCTCCTTGAAGTGGCCCCAGGCCCATCCTTTCAGCCGGCGCACCGTCGGCCTTTGCGAGCGCTGTGTTGGGATGAATGGGGATGGCGCTGTCTGGAACTGGCCGCCGCTAGCCTGCCAATCAATTTGTTTAACTCCCCGGGTGAGGGCGGCCATCGTTGGACCCTGCACACACACACACACACACACACACACACACACACACACACACACACACACACACACACACACACACGCATGCACTGCCTTCCCGAAAACAAAGCAAGCCATATGCCCTCCCGGCAGGGACGGGCCTTGACATGGGGGGCCCGTGCGTTTTCCAGAGCCAGTGGTAGGAATTTGGAGCTCATAGGATGAAAGGATGACCATCAGTGAATTGAAGCGCGGAAGCACATTCGGGGTGTCAGTCATCATCCGAGCTCTGTGGTCCGCTCAGCGAGCCTGCAACGCCGACAACTAAGGACTTTCAAATGGCGCGGAGGCTAATGCAATTTCATCGTCATGACTTGAATCGACAAGCCTAATCCTATTTTCAGGATTGTTAGCGAGTGTTGGTCATGACCAAGTGGCATAGGATTGACATGGCTTGTTTGTAATAGAATTATGGCATGACAGAGCTTCTTTTTAATAGCCACTGGGTTCCACAAACTCACATTGGATTTCATGTGGTCTCGGGAGTGTGCTATTCTGAGCGCGATCCGTTTCAAATATCACAAAATGAAATGAATCCTACCAGGTCATATGCAAAAGAAGAAAAGAAGTCCAGAAGTGAGGTCATTGGAAATGGTCACCATTTCAGGGTGAGCTGTTTTGAAGAACATGAGATATTGAAATGTCTCACATGAGATCGAAATACTTGCCTTGAGAGAATTGATTGAAGAGATACATCATGAACTGACACCATATTTTATACCATATATACCATATATATATATATATATATATATATATATATATATATATATATATATATATATATATATATATATATATATATATATATATATATATATATATATATATATATATATATATATATATATATATATATATATATATATATATATATATGTATATATATATATATGAGTTGATACATTGAGTTGTATTGATTTTGTTATTGTAAAGTGTCCTTGGGTGTCTTGAAAGGCGCTTATAAATAAAATGTATTATTATTATTATTATTATTATTATTATTATTAAATTATGGCGGAAGTGACGTAACAGCGCACAGTTTAACACCAGGGAAGTCATAGGGTAAGTCTCATTTCATTGACGGTCCGTATTCATTTCGAATTTAATGACAATATTTCACTTTGTTTTTCTTTTTTCTACGGTGCTGTGTATTTAATTAGTTCCCTGATTTGTTCCGAGTCCACATTGCTTTTTGTATCGTTGTTTAATTTTTGTCTGATGGAAGTTTTTACCCATTGAGTTAATAGTGCTTTTCTGTTGCGCAGGTATTTCTGAGACCGAAAATCCCCTCGACTCCACCTATTCCTCCCGCCATACTGTGTTGCAGGTAATATTTGTTTTCTTTCTGTTTTAATGTATATAGTTGTTCGTGTCGTTTTTCGTTTGTTGTTTGTGTTACTGGCGTGTGTCCGCAGTTCGTCGCGGCCGCCATTATCGTACATTGCGCAGCCGTTCTGCTGCATGTGATGCGTTCAGCGGAATCACGTAAATAACGCGGGTTTTTCCCTTTTTTGTAAATAGTTAATATACGATCACCCATGTTGTGTACTGTATTTTGTTTTGTTGTGCATTTTGTCTTGTTATGGATGATGTTTTGTTAGGCAGAGCTACCAGGGAAAGCCACATCCCAGTGTCTGGTCTTATTGAGGCGACGTGGAGCTCATTTCTTTTTTGAACCACACTAAAGGCACGTGGATTCAGATGAAAAGATTGAGTTTGAATGCGTTTCAAACACTCGTCCGAACAGAGGAACACTTTTGAAACCGAACTGAACCGAGTTCCATATTTCTACGGAACTATGTCCAACTGTTGATCGGGCAAAGCGCAAACGTGAAGCTACTTCCTTGTTGCCGTCGAATGACTGACACGATGCATCGATTGACCTCGCTGGGATTAGGGGTCGCGATGATGCTCAAGGCGGACACATTTCAAAGCCCCTAATTGGTTTATGGAAGCTCTCGATTAAAGTTTTCGGAGGAGTAAAATCAGACTAATTACAAACAAATCTTTGCAACATATTGAGCCAAATGGATCTCTGAGGATTTGCCCGACCGAATGATCTTCTTAAATCACGGCTTTTACATCTGTGAGCCATTTGATGCCTGCAGCGCTCCGTTTAATCACAAAGCCGATTGTTCTCACCCAGCAAAATTATTTGGAACATGGCTGTTAATCTCATTCCCATGTCGAGTCTGTTCCGTTCAGACATAATCTGCCAGAGTCTGATTGAGCTGCGTAATCCCTGCATGAGGGAAGAGTCCGAGCAAACGAGCCGGCCGGCCCCTTACCCCCGCTGCCCCTCGAGCATCTATTGGGTGTCTCCGCTGGCTGGAGAGATGACCCCGCCCCCGTCTTCTCTGGCGTAGCTTCTCTACTGTATGAGTCTGCCCTGGGGGCTAA
Organism: Hippocampus mohnikei; assembly: GCA_026261675.1. Classification (NCBI taxonomy): domain Eukaryota; kingdom Metazoa; phylum Chordata; class Actinopteri; order Syngnathiformes; family Syngnathidae; genus Hippocampus; species Hippocampus mohnikei. The sequence continues at coordinate 2,723,615 of JAKGUB010000333.1, read as the reverse complement.
ACAATATGCCTCTAGTTTTCTTAATTAAGCAAACTTAAATCTGTGACTCTCCACAGTCTGGCGGATGATTTTGATATGTGATGTAGGCTGTGTGTGTGTGTGTGTTGAGTAAACGAAAGCTTTGGTCTTTTCTTAGTTGTCCTTCGCCTACACTCTTTTACTCCCTCCAGCTTCACCTCCAGCCCCCCTTGCCCCACCTTTTTCTCCTCTGCCAGTTGTCTTTGTTTCTATCCTCTCCTGTCCTGGCCACTTAGGCCGCATGTCGTAGTTCCTTTCAATGTCCACCTTGTAAACAATGAATGCGTCCTGCCCCCCTGCGTTCACTTCCAGTCATCACGCATCCATTTCGTCCTCCCTTTTCTTAAATCAAGACCCAATGCACCATGTGTTAAATCCCTTGTTTCAATGGTTAAAGCAGCGCAACTTGGGTGTCTTGAAAGGCGCTTATAAATAAAATGTATTATTATTATTATTATTATTATAACGTAGGCGCTAATTAGCATTAGCATAACGTTTTAGATTCTTTTTTGTGTGTTAAGTTTGAGGGTAAACTTCAACTGGTAGTTGCACGAAACAGCTTGAAGCTGTGCTTTGTCTTCATGAATTGGTCACCATTTGCCAAACTGCTTGACTGTGAGGGTGGAACTGTTGTTTGTGCCTCATGGTTGGCTAGCAGCCAGTGCAGGGTCTATCACACCTCTCGAGTCGACCGGGAAAGCTCCATTAAAAGTATTGCGATATCTAAAATACAGTTGTTGTTTTTTTAATGTGCTAGCCAAGCTCTTGTCAATATCCCATTGATATTGGATGACATGAGCAAAAGAGGTGAGTTTATGTCATTGCGTTCCCTGCTTTTCAAGCACCCTCTAGTGGCCCATGAGTAGATTTTCAAATCCCTGCAGCATTGCAGGAGTGGGACAATATGAGGAGTTGCAGCTTAGACCGATTTAGAATTTAATTGACAAAAACCGTTTCAGTTAAAGGGTCCGTTTTTCGATATCGGTTCCTCATAGCTGCAAATTAACATGCAGAACAGTCACGATCACTGTTTGCAATAACATTTCGGCATCAATTCGATTTTAAGTTCAGTTATATTTGTGGGGAAAAAAGATGATTTGTGTGGGCGGACCGGCGGGCGACTGGTTCGCCTGCGTCGGTTTTTCCCAGGTTTCCTCCCACATTCCAAAAACATGCGCGGCAGGTTAATGGAACACTGTAAATTGTCGGATGGTTGTTTGTCTCTGTGGGCCCCGTGATGCGCTCGGAACCAGTTCAGGGTGTCCCCCGCCTATAGCCCGAAGACAGCTGGGAGAGGTCCCAGCACGTCCAGAAACCCTTGTGAGGGAAGCGGATCAGAAAATGGATGATTTCTTTTTTCTGGTCAAAGGAAACTGTTGACATTATTTACAACTTGAAATGTTGATACTTTATGTGTACGGTCAATAAGTTGTTATTAATAAGATAATCTTTATTTGATTTTATTTATATTATGAGTTCACTGTACACATTAATTGCATTTCAAATATGCGTGGATATTTTCGAGGGTGTAACATTGTATACAGCCTTCATATTGAAGATTGTCTCACGGTTTTCTGGTTTCCTGAGCTACCTGTTTGATTTCTTCTTAGGCGGAAGGAGCTGTGTGCTGCATGGCAGGCAACATGGAGGAGAGCCAAACACAGTTTTTGGTCCTCTCTCACTCACTCGACTCTCAACGATCGCGTTTTCTTTATTCCTATTTTTTACGCCTCGTTCTTGTTCCGGGGACTTGTTTTTGTCCCCTCAAATTAATTTTTGGTACCCTGAGTAAAAACCAAAAGGATCTGAGTTTCTGTTCGCCGACGACGTCGTGTACAACAGGAAAGTGAGACCGCAGCATCAAACGAAGGCTTGACTGACTGCGAAGCGACACATTTTCAAAATGTATTGTTCTCAAGCGAGGCATTGATACATCTATGAAGACTATTCGGAGAAGTTTAATTGTCCCATATGTGGCGCTATTTTACTACCTGAATTGATGTTTGTTGTTGCTTGTTTATGATTCCGGTCCAGAATTGGGAGGGCCACGTTTGTTTCAGACCCCAGTCAGCGAACAATAGACCATCTGTGGTCAAGAACAATTGCAATGTCGCCAAATAGAAAGTGGGCGGGGTTATCGGGGGTGGGGGCGAGAAGCCTTGGCAGACGGAGAGTTTGTGAAAATCATTTCCTCCAAGCCTGTCATGCCTCAGGCCCACCACTCGCCTTTCGAAGGGGTGAGTTGGCTCTTGTCTCCCTCTAGTGGCCATCGGGCAATACGGCGACTTCGACCGAGAGGGTTTTGCGGCAAACAAATGAATTGGGAAATGAACGACAAAATACAGTTTTTATAAGGATTTGTTTAGTACAGCGTGGAAAGAGCTTAACGTTTTTTCCAAAATAATAGTAAATAGCAGTCAATGGCAATACCTATTTGGAATGATCACTGTTGTTCACATCTATTTTTTTTTCCTTTACCATCGTGCTCTGCTTGCATTCAGCAAACTACTGCTCCCTATTTACGAGTTCAAAGTTTGACCCCATCGATTGTCACTGGCGTCGCCCCTGTCATATAAGGATTATATGCATTGAACTTTACGACAACAGTTCGACATGCCGTAAAGAGCTGCTATCGGGTTACTATAGCAACCGACCTCGGGCATGTGAAGAAAACGTGTCTTCGTTACTGTTATACTGGCCTGCACTGTTTCCGAGCGACTAGTAAAGAACCTCTGTTAAGCACAACTCGCTGAGTGGACATTCTCAATAACATTACGTGGTGTCAGAAGTCGTCGACGGACCTGCAGCTTCGGATAATGGCAAAGTTTAACCCTCCGGGTAACTTTCCGTTCGACCGCCCGACGGAGTGGGCTGATTGGAAGCAGCGGTTTCAGCGTTTTCGTGTGGCGACGAAATTGAACAACGAGGACGGCGAGGTGCAAGTAAGCTCTCTGATCTACGCTATGGGCGCGGAGGCGGAGAATATTTTCAAGGCATTCACTTTTGCGGATGAAGCGGACAAGACGAAATTCGACGTCGTGTTAGGAAAATACGATGAATACTTCTACCCGAAAAGGAATGTTATCCACGAGCGAGCGTGTTTCCACCAGAGAGTACAGCGGCCCGGTGAGAAAGTCGAGATGTTTATCCGAGCTTTATACGAACTGTCGGAACATTGTGACTTTGGGATACACAGAGAGGAGCACATCAGAGATCGCATAGTAGTGGGAATCATCGACAAAGAGATGTCTCGTAAACTGCAGCTTGAGTCACAGCTCACACTAGCCCAAACCGTTCAGGCCGTACGCCAGTCTGAGGAGGTGACGAGGCAAGTGCACGAGCAAGGGAAGCGTGCGGCGGTGCAGGAGGTCTCGCATCCAAAACTGCATTCAGAGGAAAGCAGCAGTGGAAAAATAAAAAGCAAGTAAGTGGGGAGCACACTGAGCAAAAATGTGGAAGAGGTGGTAAAATTAAGCACAGAGAGCAAAGTAAATGTCCAGCCATGAAGTCTACATGCAATAAGTGCAAAAAGGTGGGTCACTGGGAAAGAATGTGCCACAGTAAGTCCATCAAGGAAGTGACGGACACAGAGACTGTTTTACAAACACCATATTTCCTTGGGGCTGTCACAGACACCACCAGAAAGAGTGATAAATGGACTGTAGAAATTGTCATCGGTGCAACACCAGTTAAATTTAAAATTGATACTGGAGCAGATTTGAACATCATGGAGAAAGAGACATTCGACATGTTAGTCCCTGAAGAAAAACTTGTGCAGTCCAATATCCCCCCAATGAATAGCCCTGGTGGTCAGCTAAACTGTGTTGGAAAATTCCAGGCAAATGCAAAGTACAAAGGAAAGTGCTATTCGTTTCCAGTGTTTGTGATCCACAGCCAGACATCTAATAACCTGCTAGGCAAAGAGACAGCATGCGCAATGGGACTAGTGAAACGCATTGAGGAAGTGCACAATGCATTCAAGCGAGCATGGAACTCTTAAGACGGAGCCAGTCAAAATAAAACTCAAAGATGATGCAGAACCATATGCCGTTCACACAGCTCGTCGAGTCCCTCTGCCGCTTTGGGGAAGGTAAAGAGGAATTGCAGCGCATGGAGAAAAACAAGATAATTGAAAAGGTAACTGAACCAACAGACTGGTGCGCACCAATGGTGCCTGTCCCAAGAAAAAATGGCCAAGTGCGTATCTGTGTGGATTTGAAAAAGCTAAATGAGGCTGTGAAGAGAGAAAGATTTGTCCTCCCAACTGCAGAGGAAATCACTGCAAAACTGTGCGGCGCAACCATGTTTACATCACTTGATGCAGCTTCAGGTTCTGGCAGATACCCCTTCATCCACAAAGCAGCGAGTTAACCACATTCATTACGCCTTTGGAAGGTATGCGTTAAACGTCTGCCTTCGGCATCACCAGCGCTCCAGAAATCTTTCAGAGGAAAATGATGGAGGCCCTGAGTGATCTTGACGGAGTGGCAATTTACATGGATGATGTACTAGTTTATGGCGACACACCAGAACAGCATGACGAGCGCCACGCAAAGTACTGGAGAGAATCAAGTCGACAGGTTTGAAGTTGAACAGAGACAAGTGCGTGTTCCGAAAAAACCAACTCCACTTCCTGGGTCAACTGATTGACAAGTCAGGAGTAAAACCTGACCCTGAAAAGGTAAAAGCCATCAAAGAGCTCCCAGAGCCACAGAACGTCCAGGATCTGAAACGTGTCCTGGGCATGTTCACATACTTGGGGAAGTTTATCCCTCATTTGTCAACAGTGGGTCAACCCTTATACGAACTGTTGAGGTCCAATACCACATGGGCATGGGATCACCCGCAGAAAAAGGCATTTGAGCATATCAAAGTCATTCTGTCTACATCTCCTGTACTCAAGTTCTATGATGTGAACCGACCTACTACTGTATCAGCAGATGCAAGCAGTTACGGCATTGGAGGTGTGCTGCTACAACAACACGACAGTGACTGGAAACCGGTCGCTTACTGTTCTCGTCGCTTGTCAGATGCCGAAACCAGGTATGCCCAGATAGAAAAGGAATGCCTGGCAAGTGTTTGGGCATGCGAAAGGTTTGAGAAATACCTGGTTGGGCTGGAGAACTTCAAATTGGTCACCGACCATAAACCTCTGGTTCCGCTGATAAATAAAAAGGATCTGGATAATGTTCCTATGCGTTGCCAAAGACTCTTAATGAGACTTATGAGATTTAAGCCTACAGCTGAATATGCGCCAGGCAAGACTCTTACCATAGCTGATGCATTATCCCGTAGCCCATTACAGTGCACAACGGAGGTAAGTGACACTCATTCGGATGTAGAGTGTTACATTGCAGCCATCATCACCGGCATGCCAGCCACACCACAAAAGCTTGAGGCTATAAAGCTAGCCACAGCAGCCGACAGTAACCTGAAGGTGCTACTGAGATATATCAAGTCAGGTTGGCCAAATTATGTAGGAAATGTCCCTATTGCCATCAGAGACTATTATCCAGTTAAAAGTGAACTGTCAGAGTACAAAGGTATTGTCACCAAAGGATGTCGATATTAATTCCGCCCCATTGAGAGGTGACATCTTGGATCGGATCCATGATGGTCATCAGGGCCTAACCAAATGCAGGAGCGGGCCAATGCATCCGTGTGGTGGCCTGGAATCTCCACTGACATCAAGCTGAAAGTGGAGTCCTGTCAAACGTGCTGTGAGATGAAACACACTCAGCGTAAGGAGCCCCTCATCTCAACTCCTATGCCTGAAAGACCTTGGCAAAGACTTGCAATCGATCTTTGTGACTACAACAAGCAAACCTACCTAGTAGTGTCCGATTATTTCTCCAGGTTCATCGAGATACTCCATATGTCAACGACAACTGCTTCACAGGTCGTGTTGAAGCTGAAATCACTCTTTGCTCGCTATGGCTGCCCGGACCAGATTGTTTCGGACAACGGACCCCAATTTGCATGTGAGGAGTTCCAGAAGTTTTCCCGTGACTTTGACTTTCATCACATTACTTCGAGCCCGCATTGTCCACAAGCCAACGGACATGCAGAAAGGAGTGTACAAATTGCAAAGAGGATTCTAAAGCAGAAAGACCCTTTACTTGCTCTTATGTGTTACCGTTCCACCCCATGCGTAACCACAGGTGTAAGTCCAGCAGAACTACTCATGGGGAGAAGGATTAAAACAACACTCCCAACGCTACAGTCAAATCTCCAACCCCAATGGCCAGACCTAGTTGCCGTAAGAAGCAAGGATGCGAGGGAGAAACAGAAGCAAGCCTTCTACTTCAATCAACGTCACGGTGCAAGACCTTTACCCTTTTGAGAACCGGGATTCTGTTCTCACAAAGCTGGATCATCAGGATGCTTGGAGAACGTCGGCTGTCGTTACTGGTGACGGCGCCGACCGAGATCCTATGTCATCGAGACGCACAAGGGGCGACTCTGAGACGCAACCGTCGCCACCTCCTGTGTATGCCTGCTTCTTCTGGAGGTACTCCACCCCACAGTTTCAGCATCCTCAGCCGGAAGCTACTGTCCAACGGGCTGAAACCCCACCGGACACCTTGGCTACTCCGAAATGAGCTTGCCTCGAACGCAAGATGGACAGCTATTCACGCGGTCTGGCAGGCTGAGTAGACCAGTGGACAGGCTGAATCTGTAAGGGTGTACGAAGAACGCTGCCCGAACAGATCGAAATGTTTTGTGAAAAAAAAAAAAAAAAGTTGTTACAGATGTTGAAGTTGTTAAAGATGTTGAAAGACGTGAAAGTAATCACTAGCTGCTTGTGTTGCTATTTGTATATTCAAAATGTAAAGGTATTTTTGCACTGAGGAAAGTAATTTTGTGTTGTTCTGAAATGAAAACAAAACAAAACAAAAAAAACAACCCCAAAAAGAAAAAAGGGGAGATGTCATATAAGGATTATATGCATTGAACTTTACGACAACAGTTCGACATGCCGTAAAGAGCTGCTATCGGGTTACTATAGCAACCGACCTCGGGCATGTGAAGAAAACGTGTCTTCGTTACTGTTATACTGGCCTGCACTGTTTCCGAGCGACTAGTAAAGAACCTCTGTTAAGCACAACTCGCTGAGTGGACATTCTCAATAACATTACAGCCCCTACAGGTCTGGTCTTCATCCTCCACAAGTACGCCAGAAGGACCTGCTGTATGACCAAAGATGCAAAGCTGACATCATGGAGTTCCCTACGGAGAACAAAAACATCAAAGAGGAGGACCCGATTCACCATGGGGAGGAACAAAGGCATCATGGTGAGAAGTTGGGTAAAGTGTGATTCCATTTGAGAGGAAAAAAGGGTGGACAAAATGAGTTACACTGTTTTATGTACATTTGTGTGAGAAACTGCTTCGTTTGGGTTTCCGTAAGTGCTTCAAAAGACATATACTGTACTGTGTGACATGATCCATGTTAACACGAAGCCTGAAAATCTCAAAGACATGTCGTGGAAAGAAGAGGTAACACCCCCCAAACAAACGGCGTTGATGTTTAATATTTCTAAAGCAGCTTCGTCCACATCTCCTGCCATCGGCCTCTACCAATCACCAGAAAAAAAGGCTTGTGACGTATTTTCCCCGTTGCAGAAGTTGGTTGAGCAATAATATTGGTCCAACAAATGGTTGTGGCGTGGGAAAATGCGGAGGAACTCGTAACTGGGCTGCTTCACCAAAAAGTCAATGTCAAGTTCTGGTTGTTAAATATTGTCCGATCAGTATCACGAGGGGATGTGATGATGGATCTGTGGCTTGCAGTTTCAGCTGACTTGCCCTCTGCAAATTCTATCCCAAATGACTCCAAGGACTTTCCTTTTTGAATAAACTTCAAGTCAAATTCCGTCTTATTTGGTTCCCGCGTCTCTCTTGTTTTGCCTTAAGGTTACTTTCTTTGTCGCACTGTCGCTCAGCCCCAGTGCACCGCTTCGAGTATGGAAGGAGTGTGTTCAGTCTCCGTGTGTGCCGCCTGGAGGTTGAACTGCTAAAAATAACACATCGTGTGTGCAGTATGACATACTGTATGTACTGTAGAATTCAAGCAAATTTCTTCACTGACCGCAGAATGACAGCATATATACACAGAAATTCGAAATACTTCAAGAAAGAAAGGGGGAAAACAGAGCTCTACAGCTACAGCCCTCCAAGTCGTCGAAGAAGGGTGAGTAGATAATTGTTCATTTCACATATTTTACTATAATCATGAAACGACTGGATGTTGCTGGGCGTAAACATAGGATGTACTGTAATGTGTTAAAAAAACAAAAAAGTCAGCATCATAAGCCAGTTTTACCTTGGCCATTACACGGTACAGTATATCATCCCAGCACAACAATTCCCCAAGATTTTGGAGCCTGGACATGACATTTCAGTATGTAACGATCTATTGCTGTGCCGAATGAGGAGGGGGTTTAAATGAGAGGGAGCAAGGGTGATTTTTGTCGTCATGGTTTATGACGTGCGTGAACAGGGTCAGTTCACCATAACTCCACTCAAGCTTGAAAAGACTGACAGAACTCACTTGTTTCCAAAACATACTGAATGCAATGCGACTGGATACGCAGGCCGAAGAAAAGAACAAAAAAATGCAAGGCTCAAATGAGATGGCATTTTCTCTCTTTGTCTTCCCCTCCCCTTTCTTTCTGGGCCGAATTGTGCTCCGTCGGCCTTCATTTGTAGCAGAGGAAGCTTTGGCCACTGCCGTGATGAACATGAACCCCTCCAGGCTGAACCCTGGCTGACCTTACACATAGTCACATTTATACTGCGTATCGATCCATCGGGGTACTCCGGTTTCCTCCACGCATTCCCCTAACATGCATGATAGGTTAAGTGAACACTTGAAATCAATCAGGTGTGTCAAACCCATTTTTGTCACGGGCCACATTGGAGTTGCTGTGTCAACCAACATGAGAAAGTCAACAATTTGGTGACTGACCTCTGCCCAGCTCCATCCATAGAATCTCACGCAAGCATCTCCTGCGGAGTCGCCGGGGAATAACGCCAAGATTGCCCACTGGAAACCTCAGAACGGGTCAAACGATACTAAGGAAAGGCTAAAAGACAGAAACTGTTTTTTGTACGATGGAACTAGTGAGACATCAGGATGGCTTTATAGTGTCTCGTATCAACTTAGCCTGGATATGATGAGAAAGGGCACGAGAGAGAGAGAGAGAGAGACTGAAGTCCGTGAGGGGGATTAAAGAGGGAAAAGATTCAAAGCAGGAAAGATGGGAGGGAGCGAGCAGAACATGACTGAGAAAGAGGGAGACACGGAGGAGTTCGCCCTCACCGACTGCGCCAGCGAGAAGCAAGCGACCACAATATTGGAATGAAAACATTTGGGTGGGAGCAAATTTTCAGCTTGAAGACCCTCATCGAGAATGTGAGGCAAGAGCGTGTGGCACAAGAATCCTCCCGAGCGCAGGCAACGGGAGACCAATGGGAAAAGGAAACTGATGGACAGACCGATCGCACAAATTGGAGGGGGAAAAAAAACCCAGCGGGGGATTGGACGAAAGAGAGAAGCGCTCCAAAGCGTAGATGCCAAGCCAAGCACAAAGACGTCCGCCCCAGCAAGGAGAAAGACGGCCGAGTCCTCGAGTAACTAACAAGTGCTTCACACAAGCCGGCGGGGAAGATGTCCAAGTCCTCCGCCCGTTCGGGTCGACCGGATCATCGGCGGGATCCCACCCCCCCGACTTGAAAAAGGACCTCCAAGGGAACCGCTCGTGCATGCTGCGCATCGGAGAGAGGCTGATGAGAGCGGGCAGCGAGGGAAACTTGGTCCCGAGACCCTGCGCGGCCCAGAGCCAGAACCCGAGCCAGGCTTCTGCCTCGGGACAAGAACCCGACGGAGCGACAAAAGCGGACGGGGAGGACAAAGCCACCGAGCACGCGGACACGTACCGCCGTGAAGGTAAACCGGCACAGACCGAGCCGTGTCGTGCAAAAACTTTGAATGCCGGAAGTCCGTCGTGCCTTTCGCATCCCGGTGAGTGGCGACAACACAGAGTTGAAAAGTTTCATTTGTTGTCACTCCACTCGAATCAAAAGAAGTCTGTCTCAAAAAGATATCCCCGCCTCCCAGAAGCCCCCAAATCATCATGAGAATAATCAATGCAATTCCTTTTCAAACGCATCCCTGCTCTTCTTGAAGCAGTCGGCGGACGTAAGGCGCACACGCGCGCGCCCATGAGTCACACGCCCCGGAGCGAACTGTGCGTGCATGCGTGTGCTGCGGTGGGGGTTTGTTTGGGCGCACAAATAGACGACTCCAGCGGCACTTTATTCAGTCATTAGGTAACGTGACTCAGTCCTACGCTAATGTGTTGCTACGTGCGAGCGTGATTTGAACGGAGGCACGGCATGTCGCAGGCTTCGCTGCTTCCGATGAGGTCACTGTATGGCCGACGGAGGCGTTTGCAAGTGGCAGAGACGCATTGGGAACCATTTGCCATGACACGAAGGTCCGGCCAGATACACGGCAAACATCGAGCTGGGTCATCAGATGTTTTCCTGACCTCTTGATTAGCTTTGGATTTGATTTAGGATTATTTTTTTTTTGGGGGGTAAAAACATTTACCACTCCGTAGTATGACACAACAACATGCCATGGTGAACCACCCCAAAGTTAGTGAGATTATAAACAAACACAGATGACTTTCATTCATTCATTCATCTTCCGAACCGCTTGATCCTCACTCGGGTCGCGGGGGGTGCTGGAGCCTATCCCAGCTGTCTCCGGGGGACACCCTGAATCGGTTGCCAGCCAATCGCAGGGCACACAGAGACGAACAACCAACCACGCTCACATTCACACCTAGGGACAATTTAGAGTGCTCAACCAGCCTGCCATGCATGTTTTTGGAATGTGGGAGGAAACCAGAGCACCCGGAGAAAACCCACGCAAGCCCGGGGAGAACATGCACAGGGAGGCCGGAGCTGGAATCGAACCCGGTACCTCTGCACTGTGAAGCCGACGTGCTAACCACTGGACTATCGCTAATGTTCACCTTGTACAAAAAATCCGGAACCTGTTCTCCAAAACAATTTCAGCAATGGGGAAGCTCTATGCTAGCACTGTACTTTTTTTTTTTTTTTTTTTTTGTACGAGGCTAGCTACTTTCGGGGTTGGCTGTGGTTCACTTGGCAGAGCGTGTTGTCCGAAGAATCACCGGTTCAAATCCTGACTCCGTTAGTGCACTTTGGCAAGACACGAAAAGCGAATTGCTCCCAGTGGGGGAAAAAAAAGGTGAACATTTTGTTTCACTCCAGTGGACGTCCGCCTGGCACTATTCACCGATTAGTTTTTTATATTGAAGTCCAAATACAGGAGTGTTGCTCCTGGGAGAGCCGGAAAGCGGGCAGGACAGTGGCCGTCCAGGCCCGAGTTTGGACACCGCCGTCCCGGATGGTGTGATTGTGAGCGCCGATGGTTGCGTGCCCTGCGATCGATCCGGCAATCGTCGAGGGTCTACCCCGCCTCCAGCCCGAAGACGGCATGGGAGAGGCTCCGGCCCGCCCGCGGCCCCCGTCAGGAAAAATGGATGAGAAAAAGTATGCGTGGAGGGATGCTCAGTGTGTCTGACGCCGATGTAGGAGCTGGCGTTGACCGTATCCGTGTCTATGCTCGTATGACTCCTTTTGGCGTTCCTTCTTGATCTGCATTCTCTTTTGCTGGTTTTGTAGGTTGTTCTCCACTTCGGGGCGGTCCGCGGTGAACGGCTGGACTGCCGTCGCCCTGCATGTTTTTGTCCCTCATTCTGCCTTGATATATGGCTAAGCTCTCACTTTCCTTCCCAGTAACGCAATCCCGCCGCGTTTCCGCACGTGCGATGAAAAATGGGAACACTTCTTGCGCCCGACGCCATTGTTTGTGGTGGCCGCTGTTTTTTTGCTGGACCTGGTGCGGTGGAGGCAGCCTCCATCGAACACTCTCCCGTGAGACGTGTGCTTCAAAACCTGGTCCGCGTGCTAAACGCCGAGAGACAAATTCTGTCGGGATTTTGCACCCTCTCAAGAAAATGGAATAGAAATGCTCGAAAAGCACGCCGGTCTCCTAAGACGCCTGAGGGAGGAAATAAAAGGCCGTGACATTCAGAAAAGGAAACTCCTCCCAATCTATGCGGGATTTCACCCCAAGTGCAGCACGGGGAGACGGTATGTGACAAAAGGGAGAACATGAAAAAAATACCAAGGGCTGCAAAATGGAAAGGCATCAACCCCGACTGCTCGAAATACCTCAGGCACCACTGTGGTAACTGGCGCTCTCGGAGGTGCATCTCATTGTATCGCAGAGTACAGGTTAGCGAGGCTCTGAAGGACGACAAAAAACACAAGAACAGGAAGCCATTCTTTTTCTTTTTTTGTAATGAGAGTATATGCATGTAGGACGAAAGTTAGATAAGCATTTGCAGTTTTGTATTTCTCTGAACCTTTTTGCAGGTCTGGAGATCACCAAGTAATGGGTTACTCCAAATTGTGCATATTTCCCAATCACGACTCTTTTTTTTTTTGACAAATCTCAGTGGCTGCTCCTTTATCGTGTTCTTAATGTGAACCGACAGCAGCAGGACAATTTCAGATGAGACGTCTTTGCATTCCGAGGTCCTATTGAAAAGAATATGGGTGGTATTTCTTCTTTGTTTTTTTTTTGTCATATAGTCCAAATGTGGCACACTCCGCATCATTGAGCAATGATGAAACAGCCCCGGGAAACAGCTGCTTGGTCTGGAAACCTCTTCAGAGAGCATTCCTGAGAATCCGGGCTATGCGTTGAGCTTCATGTCTCTTCAGATAAAACTCAGGCTACAATTTCTTGCGCCTATTTTTAGGCATGCTCACAGCGTGGCTATTTTTTAGGCATGTTTCTGGAAACGATGTCACGTGTTGCGCTAGCTAACGAGAAGAGAGCCATCACTTCGGGTTAGCCATTCCATCTCTAAATTCAACATGGTTTTGGAATACCGTACGGAGGATTTCCGTCAATCTGGACTCACAAAGTCAGCCGGGATAGGCTCCAGCACCACGAAGCAAGTTGACTTGTTTGGAATGTTGTACATTCCCATCGGTGTTTAGGGGGAACACCGATGGGAATACCACACATCTATACATACACACTCTTTGGCTTTCGTACCCCAACAGTCTCATTGGGGAGTGTCAGCACATTTTGAAGGGGCTAATTAATGGAGGGGCAAATTGTGAGGCACGGATCCACACAGCGCTGGCCAGCATAGTAAAAAAGCTCCGATTTCCCTCCAGGCCGCTGCTGAACTAGATCAATCAAATCTACTTTGTCAAGGATTGGGATAGAGCGAGTGAGAGAGGAAGGGGATGGGACGATTGGGAGGCTACATGCAACATCATGATGGTAAAGGATCCTTTGTCGCCTCGGATTTAGATCTTCCCTAAAAGTCAGACGAGTGTATTTCTAAGCAAGGATGTGGGCCAAGCCCATGAAGGGAAAAGAAAAGAAGAAGAAGAAAAAAAACAAGTGTTTTTGCAAAGATCTTGTACTTTTCTGCTCTGGATCAGGTCGTTGAGCACTCAACATAAAGGTTGCGGGTTTGAGGCCCAGCTCCACTGCAGCCTCTTTGCATTAGCATTGAGATGAGCCCCCAAGTCTGGAGCGCAGGATAAGATCGCTGCTTATCCCGAAGAGGGTCGCGGGAGTTGCCGGAGCCGATCCCAGCTGATTTTAGTCAGAAGGCAAACCGCACCCCGAACCGGTCGCCAGTCCGTCGCAGGGCACATGTCGAGACAAACGGTCATTCTCGCCGCCGCTGAACGGGAACCGATTCCGCGCCGCCGGCACAAATGTCAGGCGAGTGGACCACCGCGCCATCGGTGCCTCGCACGCTAAAATGCTGCGTTAAATTTGCGCCATTTTGTCAAGTGGTTGCGCAAAATAAAATCATCTGGATCAAGATACGCTTTGCGCGGTAGCTGCTCGCCACCCAAGGTTGCACGTTCACAACCCTGCGGCGAGGGTCCAAAAGGGACAGCGAGCGAAGGAGACGAACTTAATTGGCTCACGAACTTAATTGGTTCCCAGAAAGTGTGTGTGAGCCGAAAAGTTCGTCTTCCGAACATTTATTTCCCATAAGAAACCATTAAAATGAGAATAATCCGTTCCCAGGTCCCCATAAACATAATTTTCTACGAAATAAGCCTTAAAACTACACATAAATATACCTTATTTTATGTATAATAAATGTGCTATTGTATTGAAATTAAAGAAATAAACTGTACTGTATAATAAAGTCGTTTTATTGACCGTTGTGATGGTAGTTGATGGCTTGATGCAATGGAGGAGGAGGGGGAGGGAGGGAGGGAGTTACGGTTTGGAAGGAGAGTCACCTTCCCTAAGGACTGTAGGTAACTCAACCTCCGGTGTGGCTTCTCTTCTTTGCTTCTTAGAAGGAGACTCTTTATCCTTTTTGCTGACTAAAAACCTCTTAATTGACACCTGTCGCGTGTTAGCGTACTGGTACTGGGACGCTAAGTCACACAAACGCACACCTCGTTCGTGTTTTTCAATGATCTCCTTCTTCTGCTCGATTGTAATTTTCTGTAGTGTTTTCTTAGGCTTAACACTAGCCTGTGGCGGGGTCTTTTTCAGTCCCATAATAGCAAAAGTGTCTATTAAACTCAAACCACGTCCGCATTCAAAGAAAGGGGGTGACGAACTGGGACGCCGTGAGCGTGCGCCAGCTTCTCGCGGCCGCCACCGTGGCGCTGTTCGACCGCTTGGTTTGGTTCGTCCGCCGAAAACTAGTTCGTCAGCTGACACTAAATGCTCGCAAAATTAATGTTCTTGAGGCGAAAAGTTTGTGAGCTAAAGTGTTCGTGAGCCGAGGTATCACTGTATTCCGTTTGGTATTTGATTGAGGAGAACAGTTCTTCTGATGTATCATTTGACACATGCAGCATATCGCACCCTCTTGTCTGAATTGAGCGAAGGAGACGGGCGGGGGGGGGGATACAATGTCCTATTATTACAGATTGCGTCACGCATCTTCTCATTGAGTTGTGCATTCCGATCAAATGGACGTGCGGTGAGGTTGAACTGAGGACATAACGAGCTGAAGTGACAAGATCTCGCCGTCTGACCTTTTGCGGCAAAGAAGCGAACGTGACAAGGCAGCCATGAGAAGTCTCCGTCGAGCGCATCAAACACTGCTGGGCCTGAATTTCTTTTTCAAATGTCACGGCAGCCCACAAGTTGCAACGCGTGCACGAGATGCGCTCGGATTGCTGAGCCTTCAGTTCATGCTTGATGACGATGATGAAGATGATTTTCTTTTTCGTTTGTTGGTCGTTGGTCTCTTTTATCCCTCCCTCGTCCGTATTGTCATTGTCCGTGACTCCTCCGTGCCATCGACCCGTCCCAGGGCGTGCGCCATCAATCGCCCCCTCCTCTTGCACCGTCGGCAGAAAAACCGAGCGTCGGCTCCCCGAGAAAGATCACGCGACGGGCAACCTTCTGTGCAACTCTGATGGGACTCCACACTCTGCGAGCACCTTACCCCGAAGCCGCGCCGCCGCCTGGACGGACGGCGACCCCCCGCAGAGCCTGCGAACGCAGCGCTCCCAAGCGGAGAGAAAGAAGGAAGCGTTCGTGGATCACCTGAGACAGAAGTATCCCCACCATGCCGCCATCGTCCTGGGACAGCAGGAACCCGCCAAAGACCCGGTAAGCTCCCGGGAGAAGTCATCTCTCCAACTCGATTGCCTATTTCGATTGCGCCACGCCCTAGTTTGGGATCGGCCGCGGAAGTGTGCGCGGGAGATGTTACTCGAGTAGTTGTTGTTGATGTTACTTTGAGGGCATATTTGAGTGAGCCGTGCGTTCGCGTTCATGCCTGCGCGCGCGTGTTTGTGCGCAAGCATGTGCTCGTGCGCCGCCGCTCACATCTGAAGTCGACCTCGTGACTCGTTGCTCTTGTCACGCCATACCATGAAATATGACAGTCGGGCCGCTCGTCAAACCGGTCGAGCCGGCATTATTTGTCGAGGTGGAGTTATGTTGTCGCAGAGAAGAGGCGGCCTTTGTCACCGCGTCGAATGCGGCCGCACATCCGTGCCGCAGTTGAGAAGGCGGCGTGCGGGAAAGCCGGCAAATCCTTTTTCCGAACTCCTACTAGCGTTCCTTGACTGCCAACAACTGGAAGTGACGTCACGTGGCTCATCGGGTAAGTCGGCGCTTGGAAGCGGAGGTTTTTTGCGTGCGCTCTGCTGTCTTCCGTCGAGTTGGACCAAATTTGCTTTGCGCGCCCAACATCACCGATCGTGACACTGGTTTCCCCGCCGGATATTTCAACATGGAAACAGGTTGGATTTGTTTGTCTAGATGTTGCTCAGGCATTTTGCCTCGCTAATGAGGCCACTTCTGCATGTCATGTACCAACGAGGCACCCGATGACAAGATAATGAGACATCCAAATCATGCCAAAGAATCACGCTTGAAATCTGTCTTTTGCAGCTTCCTCCCACATTCCAAAGGATTGCTTTGTAGTTTAACTGAAAAATTGCACAACGGTGTCTTTTTTTGTTTTTTTTTTCCTTTTTCACCTGCAATGGACTGTCGACCATTCCAGAGTGGCCCATCTCAGCCAAAATGAGCCGGGATGGGCAACAGCGCAACCCGGGGCTTCCTGGACTTTCCGACCGAAAGACGGAGTGCGGCCAAATCTCGAAAAAAAGAAAAACAGATGAACGAATCTGTGGATACGCACCCAATTCAGTCAAATTCCTTTTGTTCATCCTCCTTTGTACTCCTCCCTCCCGACTCCTGTCAATGAATCGCTGTCGCTGTTGCTCTCTGTGTGCCCCGCGATGGGCTGGCAACCAGTTCGCAGTGCCCGAAGACAGCGGCTGGGAAGGGCTCTGGCCACGCCCCCGACCCTCGTGAGGGTGAAGAAATGATGACTTTATCCCATGCCGATATATTTCTTTCAGTCAACCTTGATCGGAGTTTCAGATCAAATGTTTTTGGGGTTTTTTGGGCTCGACGTCAGCGTTTCAAAGTGGCGACGCAACTCACTTTCACCAGCGCGGCACCCACCGTGGACCCCAAGCACGCAATCGCCACCGTTTTGAGTCATCACATGCGACAGCTGTCATGCATTTGATGACCAAATGTCTTGGCAGGAATTTCATTTAGAGCGTCACATTTTGCACGGGTGGTGCGCCGCGTCGCGCAGAATGAAACGGGTCGGACGTTTGCCGAATGCCATTTGCGTGATGCAATTTTCAAGTCGGCGAGCCGTCACGCGCGCCGGGCCGGTGGAGCTCAGGTGGAGCTCGGTCAGGAGCTCCCCTCTGTCCTGCGCCCCGCCGCAGCCATCTGGCTTGAGGCGCGTTTTCTTCATAGCTTGAGTCGATGGTCAGGTTATGATTATTGTTATTATTTCATTTATTTATTTTGTATTTGTCACCATTTGAAAGAGAAATAGAGTTTTGTCCCTGTGACGCTCACTGCGTCTGTGTTCCAAGCAGTTGGGGAGCCCTCGACCTCCTGACAGCACCCTCTGTGACGGTGCGGTGGCGGCAGGCAAAATGTCTGACGGGGAGTTGCTGCTGACGGTTCCTTTCGCGAGGGGCAGTAAGGCCCGATCAAGTCTCCCAATTGGACGGTCCAGCAGTCAGGCAGAAGAGTCCGTCGGTATGTCGAGACACCGATTCAGAAGGGTCGCATTCATCCAGTCAGTGCGGCCGGGCCCAAAATGGATTTTCTTCTCGCTGTCACAATAATTGAGGTTCTTTGCCGACTCTGAATGCGGTTTCCCGTCCAGGTTTGCTCTACCTTCAGTATGGGGACCAGACAAAGCAGATTGGCATGCCTGCGGAGATCAGCAGCGAAGAGACCCTGCGGGCTCTCTTTGTCGCCGCTTTTCCACAGCAGCTCACCATGAAGAAGCTTCAGTCTCCCAACATGGCCATTTACATCAAAGACAAACGTCGCAACGTTTACTTTGACCTGGAGGACATCAGGTGGGGGGGCAGGAAATCATTTGAAGCGCTGAGCTCCATTTACAACTGACAGCATGCCCACGTCGTGTGTTGTCTGCTTTCAGAAATATTACAAGCCACTCCTGTCTGAAGGTTTATCACAAAGATCCATCACACGTGTTCAACCACCCCACTGGGGCGACCAACACAGAAGGAAGGGTGAGTCAAGCCATAGGCTGGGAAACATCATTACCCTGAACATTGACGAAACTTTCACGGTCAAAAGTGGCTCACCTAAGTTCACAACGGGAGTTTCCATTGCACTCTTCTGTGTCCCTTGAAATCTCGTACATTCTTCTTCTTATTTTCACATGTCCATAGATTGTTAAATATCAAAAATGAAAGTAGGAAACAAAATTGTACCGACACAAAATTGAAATTCTGCAACTAATTTGACAGATGTTTGGGAGGAGGGGTTCCAGCTTTTAGCTCCTGTCTTATCAGTTCATGTTGAAATGGATAGCAAGGAGCAAGTGCCAAATGAAATCGGCTCACTTCACTTATTATGAGCTGTTGGCTTACAATTTGTACAGTGATGTTGGAACGCCAGTGATTAATAGAGCAAAAAGAGATCAATCACATTCGCTACGGCCAAGCTAACATCATGAAATTATTTCCAGGATTTGAGGAGGACTTTTCAGTACCACATTTAAAGTGTTGGTTTTGGAGAGGAAAAAAAAAGACAGGAGAATCTGGTCATGTGTTCCCAGCGGCCACTACAGCCCGTTTTGTCCATGGCGATTTCAGGCCACTGCATGTGTGTGTGTGTGTGTGTGGGGGCGTGGGGTGTCCAGATGTGAGTGAGAGAGAAGAGAGAGAACATGTGCAAAATGTGACGTCACAACCATTAAAACTTTTTGTTTTGGCAGATCTCCAAAGAAGTCCTCTACGGTAGCCACAGTCCGGTCCACAGACTGTCGTCGTCCAGTCGCGGCCCCCTCCACGGGTTGCAAGGCTCCATGTCCCCACCCACGGTGCGCTCCATGCCCTCCTCTCCATCCAGGGTGGCCTACGGCGGGCGGCGCGCGCAAGGCTCGCTGGCACGGACGGATGCGGGCAACGCCGCGCTGCCCCGTGACCGGCTATCGTGCGCAGGACGTTCCAGCAGTTTGTGCACCAGCAGTAGCGCCATACTAGAGAGGAGAGATGTCAAGCCTGGTAAAATGAAGAAACCGATAAACGCACACACACACACCCACCCCCACACACATAATTGAAAACATGCGACCTACTTGAATCCAAATTTCCATTTCTTGTCAATGCTCGGACGGATGGAAAATTAGAGGGAACATTGGTTTGCGCATATTTTTTTTTCTTCCTTTTGCATTCGAGCCAGCCCGCCTTCAAACCTCCCCATTGACTGCCGTGTGGGCGCGGGTGTCAATGTCCGGTTTTCGTTACTCTTAGGACCGGGGATGCAGGTTGAGCTTTGCGACAAGAGGCTTTGCGGGCTGCCCCCTGCCCACTTGCCAGCGAGATGACGTCTAATGGCAGGCTGATCTCGCCAGCCAGTGCGTGTCTTAACAGCGGGCTGGATCTCGCCAATGAGAAGACGAGAGCTAGTCGGCGAGTGTGCGCTCGCTGTGTCCAACGACTTGCAGAAGAGCCCCGAGTGTGAATAAAAAAACCCAGTGCCTGTCAAGACGATGACGCCGTTTCAACTCGCGCC
The DNA here is from genome assembly GCA_026261675.1 of Hippocampus mohnikei. Lineage (NCBI taxonomy): Eukaryota > Metazoa > Chordata > Actinopteri > Syngnathiformes > Syngnathidae > Hippocampus > Hippocampus mohnikei. The sequence goes on along the minus strand of JAKGUB010000333.1, from coordinate 2,703,880 downwards.
AACTGAAGTTTGCGCATATGCAAATTCTTTACCTCGGCATGCTGTTTTCTATGTTGTCTTCTCACAGCAACCCTCTTTTCTTGATCCACCAAAATAATTCAATGAGGTTTGTTTTGATTGAGTGAAAGAAAAAAAAAATCATTCATCCCGTAGTTGGTTTGCTTTAAACAGTGACACAATACGCATTCACTGACAGTGCATCATCTGCAGAGCCTTGATGGCCAACACTGGTGCTCTGAATCAACTGACCCAAGGGGACCATACGGACTGAGCAAAAGTGGTCCGAGGATTGACACTTGAGGGACCCCACGTCATGGAATCTTCTGACCACAGTCAGACATTCACAGTCAGTCTATCGATGTGTGCCTTAGATGAAGACGGTGGCAGCTGCCAGAGCGTGGCCTTGATGGTCCACGGGGAGGGAGGAGCGCACCACCCGGACCTCTACCGCTGCGCCTCACCGCAGGACGGAGGGAGGAGCACCTTTGCCTCCTCCCGGTGTAGCGGTTCCCTGTCCCGTGCCGCCGAGATGGGAGACGATGGAGTGGGCGGGATTCCCGGGGGCTTGCCGAAGTACCGTGCCTCCATCAAGCCTCTGATGGGCTACGGGGACATCATGGAGCGACACGCGCAATCCCCGCACAGGTATGCAGACTCGAACCGTTTGCCGATCAGGTACTCGTTCGTCAATGCTCGGACAAAGAGGAAGGCCGACGTGTTGAATCTGTATCGACGCTTTTGATGAGCCACGAGGATTATGACGGTGTGATGAGAGAAAAGATCTTGAAAAGATGTTCTCGACTATTCCCCCTCCACCCCACCCGCACAGGTTATATGAAGTTGGAATGAATGAGGGACAGATCATCGGTGGCGTGGGCCTGATCTCACCTGAGCGGATGTCCCCGATTCGGCGATCCTTGCGGCGGGAAAGTAGTGGAGTGAGCGTGGAGATGGTCAACAGAAGCAGAGGGAGCGCTTCGTCATCTTCCACTTCGTCTGTGTTTTTGGACAGCCCCCTGAGACACACAGAAATGCTGATTCCGGGTCCCAGGACTGCCTTTGATGATCAGAGGTGAAGGCAGATCAAGAGAGACGGATCGCTCAAGAGTCCATTTCGTTCCATGTTATACTTACAAAGTTGAATTACCTTGGGGAAAAAACCCCAACAACAAAAACAACAAACAAGAAAACGAAAGTAACGTGCATTTCTATAAATACTGTTTTTCAGTGAGAGATTGAAAGCCATGGAGGAGCAAATCGCCAGTCTAGCAGGGCTGGTCCACCACGCCTTGTCTGTGGGAGGAAATATTCCAAGAGACAAAGACCTGATCAGGTCTGTATACTGTATTGTGTACTATGATTATTTGGCCATACCACAAGGCTCTTGCCCTAGACACTCGGTAAATATCTGAGTCATTCCAAAGTCGCTTCCTTTTCGCCTGGAAATGAGGGGCAAGTAAATCTGAGTTCCGTAACTTTCCATTATTAACTCGCTCTATGTGCCTTTGCAGTGGCAGCGCTGGAAAAAGTCACCAAGGTGAGTTTTTGATTTTGTGATCTGCTTCATCCTCATGACGGTCAAACCTCAAAGATGGACCGCAATCCATTGCCTGATAGCAGTCAAACTTTGATTGGGTTGACTTTCAAAATAAAGTGTAGCTTTGACGGTCATTCGGAAAACATTTTGTTGCCTAGCCCAAACCGTCATTCCATCAGTATTGTCATCCGGAAATCAAATCTCTTTTCTGATCTTCACCTTTTGATGTCCAACGCAAACTGAGCTCAGTTCTTTTTCATCTTGCCAAGTCATGCGTGCCGAGTGGTAGATCGCGAACGGGGGACATTGAAAGACTTTTCTTGGGGTTGTTTCGATTGTGAGATTTAAATGCAGATGGAAAGAAGTAGTTTTGCGTGGGGACAGAGAAAACTACACAAGTGGGTGAAGGAACAACATTGAACCATAGCAGAATGACATGCTAGAGCTATTCTCTCTGTCTCTTTCTCTCCCCATCCATCTATCCATTTTCTGAAACGGCTTAATCCTCACAAGGGTCGCCGGCGTACTGGAGCCTACCCCAACTGTCTTTGGGCAGTAGGCGGGGCACACCCTGAACCGGTTGCCAGCCAATCACAGGGCACACAGAGACGAACAGCCATCCACACTCGCACTCACACCTAGGGACAATTTGGAGTGTTCAATCAGCCTGCCATGCATGTTTTTGGAATGTGGGAGGAAACCGGAGTACCCGGAGAAAACCCACGCAGGCCTGGGGAGAACATGCAAACTCCACACAGGAGGCTGGAGCTGGAATTGAACTCGGTACCTCTGCACTGCGAGGTCGACGTGCTCACCAGTCCTCCCACCGCGCCGTCGTACATCGCTATAGTCACTGTATACGGGCGGTCACTTGTATCGAGCCTTTTAGCAAACGCCATTGAACATATTTGAACTATTGTCTGCAGTTCCGCCGGAGGTGCCAAGTGCTGCGGACGAGTTGATCAGATCTGCCTCCAGAGCTCTTCAGGCCCCGACCGCTGAAAGTGGCCTGCAGCGGCGCTTGGTCCAAGTTAAGAGCAGTGTGTCTGAACTGCGGCTGCAATTAAATCAACTCAGACATTTACAGGTGACTGTCCATCCTGGGGAGGGAGGGAGGTGGGGGGGGGGAATGGCCACAGGCCTCAGCATAAACCCCTCACTGTTGTCCGGCAGACGGCACATCAGAAAACCATGAAGTCCATGTTGCGCATGGCTGGTCAGGAGCTGCTGCTGTTGCTGAGCGATCGCCCAGTTCGATCTGAGGAGGGGCCACGCGGACAAAGAGCTGAGATAGACGAGGAGAGGATTGACTACCTGGCTGCAGAAGAGAAAATACTCCGACAGCTCAGGTGATATCTCGTCGATTGCTCAAGCGCGAGAACAACATTTGTCAAGCGTACGGTTGATGAGTGACAGGCCAGTGAAGACCCAGAAGCCACCGCCCAAGGTCGGCGTTTTCCTGCGGATGCGAAGCAATTCCGGCTCCGTTATCCATAGCCCCGGCGAAACGGAATGGTTTGTTCCCAGACACGCCCTTACGGCAGGTTTTGGGTGACACGCAACCTCCTGTCTTCGACTTGGAGCTTCCTTTTCCACTTGCACTCAAAACGTGGAAAACGTGGGAGCTGGAGGCCAACTGATGGATGCTTTGGCGAGTTGCTTGAGTCAAACGTCGAGTGAATTGTCCAGCCGTAGTGTGGCGAGCAATCCGGCAGTTGTCGAGTCGCAGGCGGAGGGTGAGCGGGCAGGGCGCGAAGAAATGGGAGAATGCTTCAAAAGGTGGCACCGTGCACAAACTCCAGTTCGGGAGTGTTGATCTGGCAACGAGGCGGTCTTTGGGACCCCCCTGCGGCCGTTGAGTTGCTTGTCAATTGCTGGGTGTTGCGACGTCAGTCGCAAACTCATTTGCTTGCCCTTGACCAGGTCCGTCACATTTGCTTGTGTCGATTGGTGTGTGTGTGTGTGTGTGTGTGTGCCGACCCAAGAGTCTGTCCACCTGCAGGTCAGGCAGTCTGTTCTGATGTGTAAAAAGCATTCACAAGGCACTCCTCATTTCTTCTCTGCCGCTCTACGTCTCGGACTCTTCTTTCTCTCCTTCTCTCAGTGAACTGGAAGCCTACGTGAGCCGTTTACAAGGCACCCCCGTGTCTCTCCCGGGCCAGTTGCCGATCACGCTGAGTGACGTGGAAGAGGGAGCGGTGAACCTGCGCAGAGTTGGAGAGACTCTGGCTGTCCTTAAAGGTCAATGATTGGACATCTATCCATCTTTGATTGATTGGTTGACCAACGCACCAACGTGATTGCCTTCCCCACGTCACTTCGTTGCATGAGCTGCTATTCCGTCACGCTGCCAACTGCGGCGCATCCACCAGTTAGCTTGGTCAGCGGTGCGCCGCGCTGTCCCAAGTGCAGTGTGAAAAGGGGCCTTTCCTCGTACGCGTCTGTGAAATGCTCATGGGACACAGGAGCCAAATAGTATCGATGCAGGTTGTGATGATGGCTTATTTGGTTCCCCTGCCTCCCCGCCTCCCCTCCCCCAGGGGACTTTCCAGAACTGCAGGCAAAGATGCGCTACGTGCTCAGGCTGGAGATGGATGCAGTTCGCTTTCTGAAGGAAGAGCCTCATAAAATGGACTGCATGTTAAAAAGGGTCAAAGCCCTCACCGAAGCGCTCGGCTCCCTCCGCAGGTACGGCGCTCTTATGGCGTTAGTTTTGCTGCGGCGACAGTCCAAAGTCATACGATGTGAGCACAAGACGTGAAGTCGCGCTGCTATACGTCTGTGCTTCACAACAGATGTGTCTCCGAATCGAGTTCCCCGACCAAAGGCACCCAGGTGGAATCTCCCAAAGTCTCCGAAGCGGACCGAGGTCCCCCGTTGACCCGGGATCCTCGGTCCTCGCCGCAACTGCAGCCTCGATCCTCAGTCGGAGGCCCTCAGTCCGTTCCGTCGTCTGCTTTCGCTCAGCCCGAGCTCAGCGACTCAGCCCCGGCTTCGCCGGCCGCAGCGCGGAGAGTTAAGACGACTCAAGCCGCCGTGATCCAGGCCCACCGGCGCAGGTCGAGCGTGCCAGAAGGAACTCGGGGGACTCACGCGGCAAGCCAAGTCCAAAGCTCTGGGAAACCCACGGCCAAGCCTCTCGAGGTGAGCATGACAGTTCCCGATAAGGGCGGGCTATTCTCAAATATTCTCCGATGATTCTTTTTCGGGGTGCAGCTTTCCGTGAGCCGTTTTGTCGGGCAAATTCTGCGTTTAGCGGGTTGTCAGGCTGCCACTAAAATCCAGAGCGCACACTTCCTCGCGGCACTGTTTGGAAGTTGTTGCTGTCGCTTTGTGATGACATATGTCAAAATGTTTTACGATCCTGGATCTCATTTACCAACAGACCGGCCCATGTTTTTGGGGAGCGGGATAGTGTTCTTCAAAAATGTCATCGGCACATCACGACTCCGTTGCGCATTTGAAAACTATTCTCCGTCAATCCGTTTACCGTAATGACTCGTCATGTCTGCGATCACGCGCATCACAAAATGGTCTCCGATGACGATGACCACGCTGAACTCAGTGCGACTCTTTGACAGAATACCCAAGGAGAATCTCCGGAAGGACGCCGGAGTCCCGACGCCGGCAGTGTAAGCCAGCCGAGCAGCCGTCGAGCAAAGCGCTCCTCAATCGCCGGCCAACATTTCCGCCGGGTCCCGCAGGAAGCCCGGGCCGATCCGACGGACTCCATTCCTCATCTGGATGGGTCAGATCCCAACGCGGCTTCCGGAGACATCCGTCCCCGTCCTCGCAAGCCAGACACGGAGCCGCCTCCGGACCCGTTGTCAGGTTGACTCCGATTTCTGTGAACGTCATCGGCGCATCGCCTCAAGTAGCGCAAATGCAAATATGGCATAAGAAAGCGGCGCAGTACACGCGCGTGAGATCAGTTGATTCATTCGATTGATTTGCGGTGGTCTCGTTTTCAGTCTCCCAAAACCCGTGCTGTCAGCCTGGGGTTTTGGATGACAACTGTGTGCGCAGACAGTCAAAGACCCAAGGCTACGTTAAACTCGCGTAGCAGCCGTGACATCTTGCCGGTCTTTAGCGCGGCTTCTGTGGCCGGACCTCAGGATCAAAACCCCGCATGGCAAAATGACAAAGGGAATTTCTGCCGGCGGAAGCCCCTGGGCAATCTAACCGGATCTTAGTATATTTATTTGATTTTTACCTCTGGGCCAAGCATGTCTTCGTTCTGTCATGGTTTTATTTTGGGTTAAAAGATGGGTATCCAGACTTTTGGGGGTTCTTCGAATGTTTGTTGTTGTTGTTGTTTTTTCAATGTCCGGGTCTTGACACACACAATTCATCTTGCGGTTACAGCCGTAAGAAGCTACAATACAATGCAAAAGCCCGATGTATTTGTACGCAGATTCCAATATCTCAGCCATGAAATCTGCTCTGGATTGCTTCTGCAGCACGACCGGAACCGCCGCCACCCGCTTCTCAGTCGGCTAAGCGTCCACCGATGGAAAAACCTCGACGCGCCAGTGTGGAAAAGAAACAGTCCCCCGATCGGAGTGGCCAGTCCCCTCCGGCGCTCCCGAGGAGGTGTCGCTCACCGTCGATGACCCCTGCGGCGTCACCAAAACCCTCACCCGCATTGTCCGATTGTTTGTGACATTTTCAGGTGCCACGCGCGCCGCTGCCAGGACTGGAGAGCCCGTCTCCGCCAGCAGCAAGGAATCTGGTGCGCAACAGGTGGGTGGATGCCGGGCTTGTGTGTGTCCTCTCTTTTCGTTATTTATTATGATGATTTTTTTTAATGGAATCATCCCCGATTCTCACATTTAATGAGGCAATGCCATTTGGAAACAATTCACTTCATTTGATGACGGAAAATAGGCGAGAGCTTCCACCGGCTAAAAGTTTGTCAAAGTCGTGGCGCCGGCGCGTGATTTGGGTGCATTTGCTCAAAGTGCGGGCGGACAGATTCTGCGCGCCGCCGATATGTGTGGCGAGGCCCATCGTATTTCTCTTCCATCTCCTGGATAGACTCCAGTGAGTCGATTTCTTCCTTCCGCAATGTCAAGACTGTGCGCGGGTCACTTTCATTGGCCCATGAGTAATTGATGTGTTCGCTCCCACAACGGTGCAAACGCCCCTTCTTACCTGCTCCCATCTACAAAAATGCCCCCAAAAGAAAGCACATGAGCACAGTTAGACTTTTGTCCCAGACTTATGCTGGGCCCCAAAATAGGGCCCTACATATTCTCCCAACATTGTGTGTGTGTGTGTGTGTGTGTGTGTGTGTGTGTGTGTTTTAAACATGAAAACTCAGTGTGGATTTGACGGGTTAATAGGCATATCTTAATTGGTTCTGTTGTGTCCGTGTCATCATTGTAAGGGTGAGAAAGAGGCGTGTGGTATCCCTCAAGCCAAACCCCCGAGACAACCGCCGGAGGTCAAAGCCAAAGCCAAAGCTTCGGGCACCACTCCAGCGACTGCCTCCGAAAATGCGGACGAGGAGAAAGAAGACAATGATACCATTCCGAAAGAACCGCCGGTATGTTTATTTGGCTGAGTTCGATGGCACGACTATACCGTGACGCCCGCCAGCAGTCCCGGTACATTTGGAACGGGAATAGTTGGGCGAGAAAATGCGTCCGTTTTCCGGGAATCGAATCGGCCGTCATGAATCCGTTCACCCGGCAACAAAAACAATTGAACATGTTGCCTGAAAGGACCTTTCGGTTAGATTTCTTTCGGGATGCTCGTCGGCGTTGTGTACGAAGCCCATTCCGATGACGTTGGGACCTCGCGTTCAACGGAAGACAATGATTTGCCCGTCCGCTTCAGCCGAGATGGCACGGCAAATATTCAAGGAAGCATGGGTTGAACCAAACTGGCAAAGCATTGTTTTCCTGTTGACCTCCGGATGCCAGCGCCATCGGAAGTGGCTCGGTAGGTTTCCCGATTCCCCGTCCGCCTTTTGTTTCTCTTGATTTGCCGGAAGTCTTCCTTCTGCCGTCGCTCCGCCGCGATACACTCGGTGGTGTCGCCAACGCACGACAGGGCGCATCCAACAACAACAAAACGACGTTGACGCGGTCACGGCAGATTTCAAATCAAAGTCAAAAGAGTGGAACCGTTTCGGTCGCGCGGCTCTCTCTGGTGCGCCCTCCTCGGCCACCTGGGGGCAGCGTAAGGCAGGCACACACTAGCGCAGCCTTATGGAGTCATTCTCTGCAGAGGATAAAGAGGACGTACGGTATGCGACAGGCCTGGAGTGTGGCCTTTGCGCTGGTGTTGACTTGCAGTCTTCCTGTTTGCAGGCTGACAAGAGCGGCACAAAAGCAGCCGGGGAGAGTACGCGTTCAGTCGTTGCTTTGCGCCCCTCTCAGACGCAGGCCGCCTTGTGCCATCATAAGTTGGGGCGACAGCCTTGCTCGTGCGCCTCTTTTTCCACTCCTCGCTGCTCAGAGGGCCTCCAGAGCGTCTCCCCCTCACTTCTTTGGTCTTCTCCTTCCAAAAGCTCCGCGCACGCCTCCGCTTTGTCCGTTCCGTCCTGCACTGGAGAATCCAGGCAGGCGCGCCCCCGCCCTCCTCCTTCCTCCCGCTCCTCGGGGCGGAAAAACTCGGCCGGCTCCCCGCATTGTTCCTCCTGGTTGCCCCGTTCTCTGCCTCCTCACAAGTCTCTCATCCCTTCTCTGAATCTGAGTCATCTGCTCCCCTCGTCTAGCAAAGTCTGGTCAGCGTCCCTCGCTAGCGGCCACCCGGCGGCGAACCCGAGCCTCGCCCGAAGAGGCTCGGGCAGCGGCGGCGTCCCGCTCGCCGGCGCCGCCGCGGCTCAGCTCACTTGTTCCTCCTCGTCGTCATCGTCGTCCTCTTCCGCCACCTCCCTTTCGCCCGCCTCCTCGTCATCGTCTCCGCTCTCTCCGTCCTCGTCCTCCCACCACCCGAGCTCCGGGCCCCACCCCGTCGCTCCCGCTCGGCGCAAGAAATGCAGCCGCACCCAACGCGCGGTGGCGCCGGCCTCGGCCCCAAAGGACACGGGGTGACGGTTGGCTGGGGAAAGACGAGCGCAAGCTTCCGAGCTTTCCTCTCACGCAACCGTGACGCTCTACTCCTCGGCGCCGGGAGAACTCCGGATCTTCCTTTTCAGCAACTTGTCCCTGCTTCTCGCTCAAGTCGGATGAGTCGCAGCCACCTTTTGTTTTGGCTTCCGCTCTGACACTGTACAATCATTTGAGCAGGTTACAAGTTGGTCTCGTCTCCTAGTTGTTCTGTCATCGGCGGCAGAGCGAGTACTGCTCCAGTCCCAGATCTGTTCTTGCTGTTCCCTTTGTATACTTGGCGTGTGGCTGGTGTCGACCTGCCTCCGTCTCCTTTTGGGTTTTTGAGGCGGAGGGGGGGGGGGAGTACTCTCGAATATCTAATCTCCTATATATTAGCTGTTGTTGTGTTCACTAAGTTGTCGGCTTGTATGTTACCGAGTTGATGTGACTTGAACTTGTTTTGAGTAATGTAAAACCCACCACGCTGAAATGACGAAACGTAACTTGGGGGACTCGCTGATTATCGGAAGGAAGTGGGCAGCAGATGAAAATGTGCATGCAAACTTAGAATCGGCACGGTAACCATTTTAAGATTTCTGTGATGATTTTTATTTTTTTAATTAAACCATTGAATAAAATGGCTTTTGGATGTTACTGTTGATTCTTTGGTTTATTTTTGGTTGTACGCAACAATGCAATCATTTGCAACCGCAGTTGTACGAGTTGGTGGGGGGTGGGAGGGGGGCGACCAACTTTGAATTTCGGTGTCTTCCCGTTCAGCGCCATCCATTCCTTTTATTGCTTTTTTGTCCATTTCAAGTTTGGAAATAAGATAAGATAAGAAAACCTTTATTAGTCTCGCAATGGAGAAATTCCCAATTCACAGCAGCAAAGTTATGAAAGGAAGAAGTCGAACAACAAAATATAGGAGCTGCTGGAAAGGCAGCCACTCTCGCGGCGCCATCTTGAAGTCAAAAATAACAAAAATAACACATTAACACATGTGCTCGTATTTTGAAACCCCACTCCATTTCTTTTGAGTGGTGACTGCGAATGAGCATCGAAGAACAAGGCCAAAGTGCAAAATGTAGGAAGCTGAAAATCCTGTTGATGCTGCACTCATGGTTTGTTTTGGTGACCGTTTGGTACGGTCGCTTCAGATTAGATTGGTCATCCCAATTGACAAAAAGAAGTCTGCTGTTGCTGCTCCCAATTGAAAGCCCTTCTCATCAAGATAGACTTTCTGAACTGCCGCTTACACACGCGGTGATATATAGTCTAAAATGGCAGTCACTTATTGCATCCAAGCTCCAACAATATGCACTTGTGGAGGCCGGGGGTGCGTGGAAACCTGGGCTTCCTCCTGAGATCTTTTTTTTTTTTGTATCAAATGTATGAAACGGTATTAGCTTGGTGTGTTTTTGCACGCTTGGCTAATACTGTAAATTAGATTCAGATTGCTTGCCAAACGCCTTTGTGGTGTCCTGGATAGTATAGGGTATAGTAAGGCGTTTTGAGCCGAAAAAAACGACCATGCATAGTAAGGCAATTTTAGCCGGAAAAACGACCGTTTTTAGCCGACCGTTTTTAGCTGAAAAAAACGACCATGTATAATAAGGCGTTTGTAGCCGAAAAAAATGACGTTTTAAGCCGAAAAAAACGACCATGAATATAGAAAAGCGTTTTTAGCCCAAAAAACGACCATGTATAGTAAGGCGTTTTTAGCCGAAAAAACGACCATGTATAGTAAGGCGTTTTTTGCCGAAAAAAAACGACCATGTAAAGTAAGGCGTTTTTATTGGGGAAAAAAACGACCATGTATAGTAAGGCGTTTTTAGCCGAAAAAAACGACCATGTAAAGTAAGGCTTTTTTAGCTGAAAAAACAACCATGTATAGTAAGGCGTTTTTAGCCGAAAAAAACGACCATGTATAGTAAGGCGTTTTTAGCCAAAAAAACGACCATGTATAGTAAGGCGTTTTAAGCCGGAAAAATACGACCATGTATAGTAAGGCGTTTTAAGCCGGAAAAATACGACCATGTATATTAAGGCGTTTTTAGCCGAAAAAAACGACCATATATAGTAAGGCGTTTTTAGCCGAAAAAACCGACCATGTATAGTAAGGCGTGTTTAGCCGAAAAAAACAACCATGTAAAGTAAGGCGTTTTTACCTGAAAAAACGACCATGTATAGTAAGGCGTTTTTAGCCGAAAAAAACGACCATGTATAGTAAGGCGTTTTTAGCCGAAAAAAACAACCATGTATAGTAAGGCGTTTTAGCGAAAAAACGACCATGTAAAGTAAGGCTTTTTTACCTGAAAAAACGACCATGTATAGTAAGGCGTTTTTAGCCGAAAAAAACGACCATGTATAGTAAGGCGTTTTTAGCCGAAAAAAACAACCATGTAAAGTAAGGCGTTTTTAGCCGAAAAAAACGACCATGTAAAGTAAGGCTTTTTTACCTGAAAAAACGACCATGTATAGTAAGGCGTTTTTAGCCGAAAAAAACGACCATGTATAGTAAGGCGTTTTTAGCCGAAAAAAACAACCATGTATAGTAAGGCGTTTTTAGCCGAAAAAAACGACCATGTAAAGTAAGGCTTTTTTACCTGAAAAAACGACCATGTATAGTAAGGCGTTTTAACCCGAAAAAAACAACCATGTATAGTAAGGCGTTTTTAGCCGAAAAAAACGACCATGTAAAGTAAGGCTTTTTTACCTGAAAAAACGACCATGTATAGTAAGGCGTTTTTAGCCGAAAAAAAACGACCATGTATAGTAAGGCGTTTTTAGCCGAAAAAAACGACCATGTATAGTAAGGCGTTTTTAGCCGAAAAATCAACCATGTAAAGTAAGGCGTTTTTATTGGAAAAAAAACGACCATGTATAGTAAGGCGTTTTTAGCCGGAAAAAATGACCATGTATAGTAAGGCGTTTTTAGCCGAAAAAAACAACGATGTAAAGTAAGGCGTTTTTATTGGAAAAAAAAATGACCATGTATAGTAAGGCGTTTTTAGCCGAAAAAAACGACCATGTATAGTCAGCCGTTTTTGGCCGACAAAAGCGACCAAGTATAGTAAGGCGTTTTAACCCGAAAAAAAACGACCATGTATTGTAAGCCGTTTTTAGCCGAAAAAAATCGACCATGTATAGTAAGGCGTTTTAAGCCGGAAAAAACGACCATGTATAGTAAGGCGTTTTTAGCCGAAAAAAAAACCCATGTATAGTAAGGCGTTTTTGGCCCAAAAAACAAGACCATGTATAGTAAGGCGTTTTTGGCCAAAAAAAACGACCATGTATAGTAAGGCGTTTTTAGCCGGAAAAAACGACCATGTATAGTAAGGCGTTTTTGCGAAAAAGCGACCATGTATAGTAAGGCGTTTTTGGCGAAAAAACGACCATGTATAGTAAGGCGTTTTAGCGGAAAAACGACCATGTATAGTAAGGCGTTTTGGCGAAAAAACGACCATGTATAGTAAGCGTTTTGGCGAAAAAGCGAACATGTATAGTAAGGCGTTTTAGCGGAAAAGCGACCATGTATAGTAAGGCGTTTTTAGCGAAAAACGACCATGTATAGTAAGGCGTTTTTGGCCGAAAAAAACGACCATGTATAGTAAGGCGTTTTTAGCCAAAAAAAACGACCATGTATAGTAAGGCGTTTTAAGCCGGAAAAAAACGACCATGTATAGTAAGGCATTTTAGCCGAAAAAAACGGCCATGTATAGTCAGGCATTTTTGGCCGACAAAAATGACCATGTATATTAAGGCGTTTTTAGCCGAAAAAAACGACCATATATAGTAAGGCGTTTTTAGCCGAAAAAACCGACCATGTATAGTAAGGCGTTTTTAGCCGAAAAAACCGACCATGTATAGTAAGGCGTGTTTAGCCGAAAAAAACAACCATGTAAAGTAAGGCGTTTTTACCTGAAAAAACGACCATGTATAGTAAGGCGTTTTTAGCCGAAAAAAACGACCATGTATAGTAAGGCGTTTTTAGCCGAAAAAAACAACCATGTATAGTAAGGCGTTTTTAGCCAAAAAACGACCATGTAAAGTAAGGCTTTTTTACCTGAAAAAACGACCATGTATAGTAAGGCGTTTTTAGCCGAAAAAAACGACCATGTATAGTAAGGCGTTTTTGCCTGAAAAAACAACCATGTAAAGTAAGGCGTTTTAGCGAAAAAACGACCATGTAAAGTAAGGCTTTTACCTGAAAAGCGACCATGTATAGTAAGGCGTTTTAGCGAAAAAACGACCATGTATAGTAAGGCGTTTTTAGCGAAAAAACAACCATGTATAGTAAGGCGTTTTTAGCGAAAAAAGCGACCATGTAAAGTAAGGCTTTTTACCTGAAAAACGACCATGTATAGTAAGGCGTTTAACCGAAAAAACAACCATGTATAGTAAGGCGTTTTTAGCGAAAAAAGCGACCATGTAAAGTAAGGCTTTTTACCTGAAAAAAGCGACCATGTATAGTAAGGCGTTTTAGCGAAAAAACGACCATGTATAGTAAGGCGTTTTTAGCCGAAAAAAAACGACCATGTATAGTAAGGCGTTTTTAGCCGAAAAATCAACCATGTAAAGTAAGGCGTTTTTATTGGAAAAAAAACGACCATGTATAGTAAGGCGTTTTAGCCGGAAAAAACGACCATGTATAGTAAGGCGTTTTTAGCCGAAAAAAACAACGATGTAAAGTAAGGCGTTTTTATTGGAAAAAAAAATGACCATGTATAGTAAGGCGTTTTTAGCCGAAAAAAACGACCATGTATAGTCAGCCGTTTTTGGCGACAAAAGCGACCATGTATAGTAAGGCGTTTTAACCCGAAAAAAAACGACCATGTATAGTAAGCCGTTTTTAGCCGAAAAAAATCGACCATGTATAGTAAGGCGTTTTAAGCCGGAAAAAACGACCATGTATAGTAAGGCGTTTTAGCGAAAAAAACCATGTATAGTAAGGCGTTTTGGCCCAAAAACAAGACCATGTATAGTAAGGCGTTTTGGCCAAAAACGACCATGTATAGTAAGGCGTTTTAGCGGAAAAACGACCATGTATAGTAAGGCGTTTTGGCGAAAAAACGACCATGTATAGTAAGGCGTTTTGGCGAAAAAAGCGACCATGTATAGTAAGCGTTTTAGCGGAAAACGACCATGTATAGTAAGCGTTTTGGCGAAAAAACGACCATGTATAGTAAGCGTTTTTGGCGAAAAAACGACCATGTATAGTAAGCGTTTTAGCGGAAAAACGACCATGTATAGTAAGGCGTTTTGGCGAAAAAACGACCATGTATAATAAGCGTTTTGGCGAAAAAAGCGACCATGTATAGTGGCGTTTTAGCGAAAAAGCGACCATGTATACTAAGGCGTTTTTAGCGGAAAAACGACCATGTATAGTAAGCGTTTTTAGCGAAAAAACGACCATGTATACTAAGCGTTTTTAGCGAAAAAACGACCATGTATAGTAAGGCGTTTTAGCGGAAAAACGACCATGTATAGTAAGGCGTTTTTATCGAAAAAACGACCATGTATAGTAAGGCGTTTTTAGCGGAAAAATGACCATGTATAGTCAGGCGTTTTTGGCGACAAAAGCGACCATGTATAGTAAGGCGTTTTAGCCAAAAAAGCGACCATGTATAGTAAGGCGTTTTTAGCGGAAAAAAGACCATGTATAGTAAGGCGTTTTAGCGAAAAAACGACCATGTATAGTAAGGCGTTTTAGCGGAAAAAAGACCATGTATAGTAAGGCGTTTTGATGGAAAATAACCACCATGTATAGTAAGGCGTTTTAGCGGAAAAGCGACCATGTATAGTAAGGCGTTTTAGCGAAAAAAGCGACCATGTATAGTAAGGCGTTTTGGCGAAAAAAGCGACCATGTATAGTAAGGCGTTTTAGCGAAAAAACGACCATGTATAGTAAGGCGTTTTTAGCGAAAAAAGCGACCATGTATAGTAAGGCGTTTTGGCGAAAAAAAGACCATGTATAGTAAGGCGTTTTTAGCCGAAAAAAACGACCATGTATAGTAAGGCGTTTTTGGCCAAAAAAACAAGACCATGTATAGTAAGGCGTTTTTAGCCGAAAAAAACGACCATGTATAGTAAGGCGTTTTTAGCCGGAAAAAACGACCATGTATAGTAAGGCGTTTTTAGCCTGAAAAAAACGACCATGTATAGTAAGGCGTTTTTAGCCGGAAAAACGACCGTTTTTAGCCCAAAAACAACGACCATGTATAGTAAGGCGTTTTTAGCCGAAAAAAATGACCATGAATATAGAAAGTCGTTTTTAGCCGAAAAAACGACCATGTATAGTAAGCCGTTTTTAGCCGAAAAAAACGACCGTGTATAGTAAGGCGTTTTTAGCCGAAAAAACTGACCATGTATAGTAAGGCGTTTTTAGCCGGAAAAAAAGACCATGTATAGTAAGGCGTTTTTAGCCAAAAAAAACACCATGTATAGTAAGGCGTTTTTAGCCAAAAAACGACCATGTATAGTAAGGCGTTTTTAGCCGAAAAAACTGACCATGTAGTAAGGCGTTTTTAGCCGAAAAAACTGACCAGTAAGGCGTTTTTAGCCGGAAAAAAAGACCATGTATAGTAAGGCGTTTTTAGCGGAAAAAAACGACCATGTATAGTAAGGCGTTTTTAGCCAAAAAAAACACCATGTATAGTAAGGCGTTTTTAGCCAAAAAAACGACCATGTATAGTAAGGCGTTTTAAGCGGGAAAAAAACGACCATGTATAGTAAGGCGTTTTAGCGAAAAAACGACCATGTATAGTAAGGCGTTTTTGGCGAAAAAATGACCATGTATAGTAAGGCGTTTTAGCGAAAAAACGACCATGTATAGTAAGGCGTTTTAGGCTGAAAAAACGACCATGTATAGTAAGGCGTTTTAGCTGGAAAAAACGACCATGTATAGTAAGGCGTTTTAGCGGAAAAAGCGACCATGTATAGTAAGGCGTTTTAGCGAAAAAACGACCATGTATAGTAAGGCGTTTTAGCTGAAAAAACGACCATGTATAGTAAGGCGTTTTAGCGAAAAAACGACCATGTATAGTAAGGCGTTTTAGCGAAAAAACGACCATGTATAGTAAGGCGTTTTAGCGAAAAAACGACCATGTATAGTAAGGCGTTTTAGCGAAAAACGACCATGTATAGTAAGGCGTTTTAGCGAAAAAACGACCATGTATAGTAAGGCGTTTTAGCGAAAAAACGACCATGTATAGTAAGGCGTTTTAGCGAAAAAACGACCATGTATAGTAAGGCGTTTTTAGCCAAAAAAAGACCATGTATAGTAAGGCGTTTTAGCGAAAAAACGACCATGTATAGTAAGGCGTTTTAGCGAAAAAGCGACCATGTATAGTAAGGCGTTTTAGCGAAAAAAGACCATGTATAGTAAGGCGTTTTTAGCGGAAAAAACGACCATGTATAGTAAGGCGTTTTTAGCGAAAAAAGCGACCATGTATAGTAAGGCGTTTTAGCGAAAAAAGCGACCATGTATAGTAAGGCGTTTTAGCGGAAAAAATGACCATGTATAGTAAGGCGTTTTGGCGAAAAAAGCGACCATGTATAGTAAGGCGTTTTAGCGAAAAAACGACCATGTATAGTAAGGCGTTTTAGCGAAAAAAGCGACCATGTATAGTAAGGCGTTTTTGGCGAAAAAACGACCATGTATAGTAAGGCGTTTTAGCGAAAAACGACCATGTATAGTAAGGCGTTTTAGCGAAAAAACGACCATGTATAGTAAGGCGTTTTGGCGAAAAAGCGACCATGTATAGTAAGGCGTTTTTAGCGAAAAAGCGACCATGTATAGTAAGGCGTTTTTAGCGAAAAAAGCGACCATGTATAGTAAGGCGTTTTTAGCGAAAAAAGACCATGTATAGTAAGGCGTTTTTAGCGAAAAAAACGACCATGTATAGTAAGGCGTTTTGGCCAAAAAAACGACCATGTATAGTAAGGCGTTTTTAGCGAAAAAAGCGACCATGTATAGTAAGGCGTTTTAGCGAAAAAGCGACCATGTATAGTAAGGCGTTTTAGCCTGAAAAAAGCGACCATGTATAGTAAGGCGTTTTTAGCGAAAAAGCGACCGTTTTAGCGAAAAAAACGACCATGTATAGTAAGGCGTTTTTAGCGAAAAAAGCGACCATGTATAGTAAGGCGTTTTAGCGGAAAAACGACCATGTATAGTAAGGCGTTTTAGCCTGAAAAAACGACCATGTATAGTAAGGCGTTTTAGCGGAAAAATGACCGTTTTAGCCCAAAAAAACGACCATGTATAGTAAGGCGTTTTAGCGAAAAAATGACCATGAATATAGAAAGTCGTTTTAGCGAAAAACGACCATGTATAGTAAGCGTTTTAGCGAAAAAACGACCATGTATAGTAAGGCGTTTTAGCGAAAAAACGACCATGTATAGTAAGGCGTTTTAGCGGAAAAACGACCATGTATAGTAAGGCGTTTTAGCGAAAAAAGCGACCATGTATAGTAAGGCGTTTTAGCGAAAAAATAGCGTTTAAGCGAAAAAAGCGACCATGTATAGTAAGGCGTTTTAGCGAAAAAAGCGACCATGTATAGTAAGGCGTTTTAGCGAAAAAACGACCATGTATAGTAAGGCGTTTTTAGCGAAAAAACGACCATGTATAGTAAGGCGTTTTAGCGAAAAAACGACCATGTATAGTAAGGCGTTTTAGCGAAAAAACGACCATGTATAGTAAGGCGTTTTAGCGAAAAAACGACCATGTATAGTAAGGCGTTTTTAGCGAAAAAACGACCATGTATAGTAAGGCGTTTTAGCGAAAAAACGACCATGTATAGTAAGGCGTTTTAGCGAAAAAACGACCATGTATAGTAAGGCGTTTTAGCGAAAAAAAGCGACCATGTATAGTAAGGCGTTTTAGCGAAAAAACGACCATGTATAGTAAGGCGTTTTAGCGAAAAAACGACCATGTATAGTAAGGCGTTTTTAGCGAAAAAACGACCATGTATAGTAAGGCGTTTTAGCGAAAAAACGACCATGTATAGTAAGGCGTTTTAGCGAAAAAAAGACCATGTATAGTAAGGCGTTTTAGCGAAAAAACGACCATGTATAGTAAGGCGTTTTTAGCGAAAAAACGACCATGTATAGTAAGGCGTTTTTAGCGAAAAAACGACCATGTATAGTAAGGCGTTTTTAGCGAAAAAACGACCATGTATAGTAAGGCGTTTTTAGCGAAAAAAACGACCATGTATAGTAAGGCGTTTTTAGCGAAAAAACGACCATGTATAGTAAGGCGTTTTTAGCGAAAAAACGACCATGTATAGTAAGGCGTTTTAGCGAAAAAACGACCATGTATAGTAAGGCGTTTTTAGCGAAAAAACGACCATGTATAGTAAGGCGTTTTTAGCGAAAAAACGACCATGTATAGTAAGGCGTTTTAGCGAAAAAACGACCATGTATAGTAAGGCGTTTTAGCGAAAAAACGACCATGTATAGTAAGGCGTTTTAGCGAAAAAACGACCATGTATAGTAAGGCGTTTTTAGCGAAAAACGACCATGTATAGTAAGGCGTTTTAGCGAAAAAACGACCATGTATAGTAAGGCGTTTTAGCGAAAAAACGACCATGTATAGTAAGGCGTTTTAGCGAAAAAACGACCATGTATAGTAAGGCGTTTTAGCGAAAAAAACGACCATGTATAGTAAGGCGTTTTAGCGAAAAAACGACCATGTATAGTAAGGCGTTTTTAGCGAAAAAACGACCATGTATAGTAAGGCGTTTTTAGCGAAAAAACGACCATGTATAGTAAGGCGTTTTTAGCGAAAAAACGACCATGTATAGTAAGGCGTTTTAGCGAAAAAACGACCATGTATAGTAAGGCGTTTTAGCGAAAAAACGACCATGTATAGTAAGGCGTTTTAGCGAAAAAACGACCATGTATAGTAAGGCGTTTTAGCGAAAAAACGACCATGTATAGTAAGGCGTTTTAGCGAAAAAACGACCATGTATAGTAAGGCGTTTTAGCGAAAAAACGACCATGTATAGTAAGGCGTTTTAGCGAAAAAACGACCATGTATAGTAAGGCGTTTTAGCGAAAAAACGACCATGTATAGTAAGGCGTTTTAGCGAAAAAACGACCATGTATAGTAAGGCGTTTTAGCGAAAAAACGACCATGTATAGTAAGGCGTTTTAGCGAAAAAACGACCATGTATAGTAAGGCGTTTTAGCGAAAAAACGACCATGTATAGTAAGGCGTTTTAGCGAAAAAACGACCATGTATAGTAAGGCGTTTTAGCGAAAAAACGACCATGTATAGTAAGGCGTTTTTAGCGAAAAAACGACCATGTATAGTAAGGCGTTTTAGCGAAAAAACGACCATGTATAG
Organism: Hippocampus mohnikei; assembly: GCA_026261675.1. Classification (NCBI taxonomy): domain Eukaryota; kingdom Metazoa; phylum Chordata; class Actinopteri; order Syngnathiformes; family Syngnathidae; genus Hippocampus; species Hippocampus mohnikei. The sequence goes on along the minus strand of JAKGUB010000333.1, from coordinate 2,684,952 downwards.
TAAGGCGTTTTAGCGAAAAAACGACCATGTATAGTAAGGCGTTTTAGCGAAAAAACGACCATGTATAGTAAGGCGTTTTAGCGAAAAAACGACCATGTATAGTAAGGCGTTTTTAGCGAAAAAACGACCATGTATAGTAAGGCGTTTTAGCGAAAAAACGACCATGTATAGTAAGGCGTTTTTAGCGAAAAAACGACCATGTATAGTAAGGCGTTTTTAGCGAAAAAACGACCATGTATAGTAAGGCGTTTTAGCGAAAAAACGACCATGTATAGTAAGGCGTTTTAGCGAAAAAACGACCATGTATAGTAAGGCGTTTTTAGCGAAAAAACGACCATGTATAGTAAGGCGTTTTTAGCGAAAAAACGACCATGTATAGTAAGGCGTTTTTAGCGAAAAAACGACCATGTATAGTAAGGCGTTTTTAGCGAAAAAACGACCATGTATAGTAAGGCGTTTTAGCGAAAAAACGACCATGTATAGTAAGGCGTTTTTAGCGAAAAAACGACCATGTATAGTAAGGCGTTTTTAGCGAAAAAACGACCATGTATAGTAAGGCGTTTTTAGCGAAAAAACGACCATGTATAGTAAGGCGTTTTAGCGAAAAAACGACCATGTATAGTAAGGCGTTTTAGCGAAAAAACGACCATGTATAGTAAGGCGTTTTAGCGAAAAAACGACCATGTATAGTAAGGCGTTTTAGCGAAAAAACGACCATGTATAGTAAGGCGTTTTAGCGAAAAAACGACCATGTATAGTAAGGCGTTTTTAGCGAAAAAACGACCATGTATAGTAAGGCGTTTTAGCGAAAAAACGACCATGTATAGTAAGGCGTTTTAGCGAAAAAAACGACCATGTATAGTAAGGCGTTTTAGCGAAAAAACGACCATGTATAGTAAGGCGTTTTAGCGAAAAAAACGACCATGTATAGTAAGGCGTTTTAGCGAAAAAACGACCATGTATAGTAAGGCGTTTTAGCGAAAAAACGACCATGTATAGTAAGGCGTTTTTAGCGAAAAAAACGACCATGTATAGTAAGGCGTTTTAGCGAAAAAACGACCATGTATAGTAAGGCGTTTTAGCGAAAAAACGACCATGTATAGTAAGGCGTTTTAGCGAAAAAACGACCATGTATAGTAAGGCGTTTTAGCGAAAAAAACGACCATGTATAGTAAGGCGTTTTAGCGAAAAAAAAGCGACCATGTATAGTAAGGCGTTTTAGCGAAAAAACGACCATGTATAGTAAGGCGTTTTAGCGAAAAAACGACCATGTATAGTAAGGCGTTTTAGCGAAAAAACGACCATGTATAGTAAGGCGTTTTAGCGAAAAAACGACCATGTATAGTAAGGCGTTTTAGCGAAAAAACGACCATGTATAGTAAGGCGTTTTAGCGAAAAACGACCATGTATAGTAAGGCGTTTTAGCGAAAAACGACCATGTATAGTAAGGCGTTTTTAGCGAAAAAACGACCATGTATAGTAAGGCGTTTTAGCGAAAAACGACCATGTATAGTAAGGCGTTTTTAGCGAAAAACGACCATGTATAGTAAGGCGTTTTAGCGAAAAAACGACCATGTATAGTAAGGCGTTTTAGCGAAAAACGACCATGTATAGTAAGGCGTTTTAGCGAAAAACGACCATGTATAGTAAGGCGTTTTAGCGAAAAAACGACCATGTATAGTAAGGCGTTTTAGCGAAAAAACGACCATGTATAGTAAGGCGTTTTAGCGAAAAAACGACCATGTATAGTAAGGCGTTTTAGCGAAAAAACGACCATGTATAGTAAGGCGTTTTAGCGAAAAACGACCATGTATAGTAAGGCGTTTTAGCGAAAAAACGACCATGTATAGTAAGGCGTTTTAGCGAAAAAAACCATGTATAGTAAGGCGTTTTAGCGAAAAAAAGCGACCATGTATAGTAAGGCGTTTTAGCGAAAAAACGACCATGTATAGTAAGGCGTTTTAGCGGAAAAAACGACCATGTATAGTAAGGCGTTTTAGCGAAAAAAACGACCATGTATAGTAAGGCGTTTTAGCGAAAAAAACGACCATGTATAGTAAGGCGTTTTAGCGAAAAAACGACCATGTATAGTAAGGCGTTTTAGCGAAAAACGACCATGTATAGTAAGGCGTTTTAGCGAAAAAACCATGTATAGTAAGGCGACCATGTATAGTAAGGCGTTTTTAGCGAAAAAACGACCATGTATAGTAAGGCGTTTTAGCGAAAAAACGACCATGTATAGTAAGGCGTTTTAGCGAAAAAACGACCATGTATAGTAAGGCGTTTTTAGCGAAAAAAACGACCATGTATAGTAAGGCGTTTTAGCGAAAAAACGACCATGTATAGTAAGGCGTTTTAGCGAAAAAAACGACCATGTATAGTAAGGCGTTTTTAGCGAAAAAACGACCATGTATAGTAAGGCGTTTTTAGCGAAAAAACGACCATGTATAGTAAGGCGTTTTTAGCGAAAAAACGACCATGTATAGTAAGGCGTTTTAGCGAAAAAACGACCATGTATAGTAAGGCGTTTTTAGCGAAAAAACGACCATGTATAGTAAGGCGTTTTAGCGAAAAAACGACCATGTATAGTAAGGCGTTTTAGCGAAAAAACGACCATGTATAGTAAGGCGTTTTTAGCGAAAAACGACCATGTATAGTAAGGCGTTTTTAGCGAAAAAACGACCATGTATAGTAAGGCGTTTTAGCGAAAAACGACCATGTATAGTAAGGCGTTTTTAGCGAAAAAACGACCATGTATAGTAAGGCGTTTTAGCGAAAAAACGACCATGTATAGTAAGGCGTTTTTAGCGAAAAACGACCATGTATAGTAAGGCGTTTTAGCGAAAAAACGACCATGTATAGTAAGGCGTTTTTAGCGAAAAACGACCATGTATAGTAAGGCGTTTTAGCGAAAAAACGACCATGTATAGTAAGGCGTTTTAGCGAAAAACGACCATGTATAGTAAGGCGTTTTAGCCGAAAAAACGACCATGTATAGTAAGGCGTTTTAGCGAAAAAACGACCATGTATAGTAAGGCGTTTTTAGCGAAAAAAACGACCATGTATAGTAAGGCGTTTTTAGCGAAAAAAACGACCATGTATAGTAAGGCGTTTTTAGCGAAAAAACGACCATGTATAGTAAGGCGTTTTAGCGAAAAAACGACCATGTATAGTAAGGCGTTTTTAGCGAAAAAAACGACCATGTATAGTAAGGCGTTTTAGCGAAAAAACGACCATGTATAGTAAGGCGTTTTAGCGAAAAAACGACCATGTATAGTAAGGCGTTTTAGCGAAAAAACGACCATGTATAGTAAGGCGTTTTAGCCGAAAAACGACCATGTATAGTAAGGCGTTTTTAGCGAAAAAACGACCATGTATAGTAAGGCGTTTTTAGCCGAAAAACGACCATGTATAGTAAGGCGTTTTAGCGAAAAACGACCATGTATAGTAAGGCGTTTTTAGCGAAAAAACGACCATGTATAGTAAGGCGTTTTAGCGAAAAAACGACCATGTATAGTAAGGCGTTTTAGCGAAAAAACGACCATGTATAGTAAGGCGTTTTAGCGAAAAAACGACCATGTATAGTAAGGCGTTTTAGCGAAAAAACGACCATGTATAGTAAGGCGTTTTAGCGAAAAAACGACCATGTATAGTAAGGCGTTTTAGCAAAAAAACGACCATGTATAGTAAGGCGTTTTAGCGAAAAAAACGACCATGTATAGTAAGGCGTTTTAGCGAAAAAACGACCATGTATAGTAAGGCGTTTTAGCGAAAAACGACCATGTATAGTAAGGCGTTTTAGCGAAAAAACGACCATGTATAGTAAGGCGTTTTAGCGAAAAAACGACCATGTATAGTAAGGCGTTTTAGCGAAAAACGACCATGTATAGTAAGGCGTTTTTAGCGAAAAACGACCATGTATAGTAAGGCGTTTTTAGCGAAAAAAAACGACCATGTATAGTAAGGCGTTTTTAGCGAAAAACGACCATGTATAGTAAGGCGTTTTTAGCGAAAAAGCGACCATGTATAGTAAGGCGTTTTAGCGAAAAAAAAAAACGACCATGTATAGTAAGGCGTTTTAGCGAAAAACGACCATGTATAGTAAGGCGTTTTAGCGAAAAAAAACGACCATGTATAGTAAGGCGTTTTTAGCGAAAAAACGACCATGTATAGTAAGGCGTTTTAGCGAAAAAACGACCATGTATAGTAAGGCGTTTTTAGCCGAAAAACGACCATGTATAGTAAGGCGTTTTAGCGGAAAAAACGACCATGTATAGTAAGGCGTTTTAGCGAAAAAACGACCATGTATAGTAAGGCGTTTTAGCGAAAAAACGACCATGTATAGTAAGGCGTTTTTAGCGAAAAAACGACCATGTATAGTAAGGCGTTTTAGCGAAAAAACGACCATGTATAGTAAGGCGTTTTTAGCGAAAAAACGACCATGTATAGTAAGGCGTTTTAGCGAAAAAAACGACCATGTATAGTAAGGCGTTTTAGCGAAAAAACGACCATGTATAGTAAGGCGTTTTTAGCGAAAAAAACGACCATGTATAGTAAGGCGTTTTTAGCGAAAAAACGACCATGTATAGTAAGGCGTTTTAGCGAAAAAAAACGACCATGTATAGTAAGGCGTTTTAGCGAAAAAACGACCATGTATAGTAAGGCGTTTTAGCGAAAAAACGACCATGTATAGTAAGGCGTTTTTAGCGAAAAAACGACCATGTATAGTAAGGCGTTTTTAGCGAAAAACGACCATGTATAGTAAGGCGTTTTAGCGAAAAAACGACCATGTATAGTAAGGCGTTTTAGCCGAAAAAACGACCATGTATAGTAAGGCGTTTTAGCGAAAAACGACCATGTATAGTAAGGCGTTTTAGCGAAAAAACGACCATGTATAGTAAGGCGTTTTAGCGAAAAAACGACCATGTATAGTAAGGCGTTTTAGCGAAAAAAGCGACCATGTATAGTAAGGCGTTTTAGCGAAAAAACGACCATGTATAGTAAGGCGTTTTTAGCCGAAAAACGACCATGTATAGTAAGGCGTTTTAGCGAAAAAACGACCATGTATAGTAAGGCGTTTTAGCCAAAAAACGACCATGTATAGTAAGGCGTTTTAGCGAAAAAACGACCATGTATAGTAAGGCGTTTTAGCGAAAAAACGACCATGTATAGTAAGGCGTTTTAGCGAAAAAACGACCATGTATAGTAAGGCGTTTTTAGCGAAAAAACGACCATGTATAGTAAGGCGTTTTAGCGAAAAAACGACCATGTATAGTAAGGCGTTTTTAGCGAAAAAACGACCATGTATAGTAAGGCGTTTTAGCGAAAAACGACCATGTATAGTAAGGCGTTTTAGCCGAAAAAACGACCATGTATAGTAAGGCGTTTTAGCGAAAAAACGACCATGTATAGTAAGGCGTTTTTAGCGAAAAAACGACCATGTATAGTAAGGCGTTTTAGCGAAAAAACGACCATGTATAGTAAGGCGTTTTAGCGAAAAAACGACCATGTATAGTAAGGCGTTTTAGCGAAAAAACGACCATGTATAGTAAGGCGTTTTAGCGAAAAAACGACCATGTATAGTAAGGCGTTTTGAGCGAAAAACGACCATGTATAGTAAGGCGTTTTAGCGAAAAAACGACCATGTATAGTAAGGCGTTTTAGCGAAAAACGACCATGTATAGTAAGGCGTTTTAGCGAAAAACGACCATGTATAGTAAGGCGTTTTTAGCGAAAAACGACCATGTATAGTAAGGCGTTTTAGCGAAAAACGACCATGTATAGTAAGGCGTTTTAGCCAAAAACGACCATGTATAGTAAGGCGTTTTAGCGAAAAAACGACCATGTATAGTAAGGCGTTTTAGCGAAAAAACGACCATGTATAGTAAGGCGTTTTAGCGAAAAACGACCATGTATAGTAAGGCGTTTTAGCGAAAAAACGACCATGTATAGTAAGGCGTTTTAGCGAAAAAACGACCATGTATAGTAAGGCGTTTTTAGCGAAAAACGACCATGTATAGTAAGGCGTTTTAGCCGAAAAAAGACCATGTATAGTAAGGCGTTTTTAGCGAAAAAACGACCATGTATAGTAAGGCGTTTTTAGCCGAAAAAACGACCATGTATAGTAAGGCGTTTTAGCGAAAAACGACCATGTATAGTAAGGCGTTTTTAGCGAAAAAACGACCATGTATAGTAAGGCGTTTTAGCGAAAAAACGACCATGTATAGTAAGGCGTTTTAGCCGAAAAACGACCATGTATAGTAAGGCGTTTTAGCCGAAAAACGACCATGTATAGTAAGGCGTTTTTAGCGAAAAAAACGACCATGTATAGTAAGGCGTTTTAGCGAAAAAACGACCATGTATAGTAAGGCGTTTTTGGCGAAAAACGACCATGTATAGTAAGGCGTTTTAGCGAAAAAACGACCATGTATAGTAAGGCGTTTTAGCGAAAAAAACGACCATGTATAGTAAGGCGTTTTTAGCGAAAAAACGACCATGTATAGTAAGGCGTTTTAGCGAAAAAACGACCATGTATAGTAAGGCGTTTTAGCGAAAAACGACCATGTATAGTAAGGCGTTTTAGCGAAAAAACGACCATGTATAGTAAGGCGTTTTAGCGAAAAACGACCATGTATAGTAAGGCGTTTTAGCGAAAAAACGACCATGTATAGTAAGGCGTTTTAGCGAAAAAACGACCATGTATAGTAAGGCGTTTTAGCGAAAAAACGACCATGTATAGTAAGGCGTTTTAGCGAAAAACGACCATGTATAGTAAGGCGTTTTGGCGAAAAACGACCATGTATAGTAAGGCGTTTTAGCGAAAAAACGACCATGTATAGTAAGGCGTTTTAGCGAAAAAAAACGACCATGTATAGTAAGGCGTTTTAGCGAAAAAACGACCATGTATAGTAAGGCGTTTTAGCGAAAAAAGACCATGTATAGTAAGGCGTTTTAGCGAAAAAACGACCATGTATAGTAAGGCGTTTTAGCGAAAAAACGACCATGTATAGTAAGGCGTTTTAGCGAAAAAACGACCATGTATAGTAAGGCGTTTTAGGCGAAAAAAGCGACCATGTATAGTAAGGCGTTTTAGCGAAAAAAACGACCATGTATAGTAAGGCGTTTTTAGCGGAAAAACGACCATGTATAGTAAGGCGTTTTAGCGAAAAAAGACCATGTATAGTAAGGCGTTTTTAGCGAAAAAACGACCATGTATAGTAAGGCGTTTTAGCCAAAAAACAAGACCATGTATAGTAAGGCGTTTTTAGCGAAAAAACGACCATGTATAGTAAGGCGTTTTAGCGAAAAAACGACCATGTATAGTAAGGCGTTTTAGCGAAAAAAAACGACCATGTATAGTAAGGCGTTTTGGCGAAAAAACGACCATGTATAGTAAGGCGTTTTTAGCGAAAAACGACCATGTATAGTAAGGCGTTTTTAGCCGAAAAAAACGACCATGTATAGTAAGGCGTTTTTAGCCGAAAAAAACGACCATGTATAGTAAGGCGTTTTTGGCCAAAAAAACAAGACCATGTATAGTAAGGCGTTTTTAGACGAAAAAAACGACCATGTATAGTAAGGCGTTTTTAGCCGGAAAAAACGACCATGTATAGTAAGGCGTTTTTAGCCGAAAAAAACGACCATGTATAGTAAGGCGTTTTGGCGAAAAAAAGACCATGTATAGTAAGGCGTTTTTAGCGAAAAACGACCATGTATAGTAAGGCGTTTTAGCGGAAAAACGACCATGTATAGTAAGGCGTTTTTAGCGAAAAAGCGACCATGTATAGTAAGGCGTTTTAGGCCAAAAAAGCGACCATGTATAGTAAGGCGTTTTTAGCGAAAAAAAAAAAAACGACCATGTATAGTAAGGCGTTTTAGCGAAAAAACGACCATGTATAGTAAGGCGTTTTAGCGAAAAAACGACCATGTATAGTAAGGCGTTTTTGCCGAAAAAAAAGACCATGTATAGTAAGGCGTTTTTATCGGAAAAAACGACCATGTATAGTAAGGCGTTTTTAGCGAAAAAACGACCATGTATAGTAAGGCGTTTTAGCGAAAAAACGACCATGTATAGTAAGGCGTTTTTAGCGAAAAACGACCATGTATAGTAAGGCGTTTTGGCGAAAAAAGACCATGTATAGTAAGGCGTTTTATCGAAAAAACGACCATGTATAGTAAGGCGTTTTTAGCGGAAAAACGACCATGTATAGTAAGGCGTTTTAGCGAAAAAACGACCATGTATAGTAAGGCGTTTTTGGCGTAAAAAAACGACCATGTATAGTAAGGCGTTTTTAGCGAAAAAACGACCATGTATAGTAAGGCGTTTTGAGCGAAAAACGACCATGTATAGTAAGGCGTTTTAGCCAAAAAAACGACCATGTATAGTAAGGCGTTTTGGCGGAAAAAAGCGACCATGTATAGTAAGGCGTTTTTAGCGAAAAAACGACCATGTATAGTAAGGCGTTTTGGCGAAAAAACGACCATGTATAGTAAGGCGTTTTTAGCGAAAAAACGACCATGTATAGTAAGGCATTTTAGCGAAAAAAAGACCATGTATAGTAAGGCGTTTTTAGCGAAAAAACGACCATGTATAGTAAGGCGTTTTTGGCGAAAAAGCGACCATGTATAGTAAGGCGTTTTTAGCGGAAAAAGCGACCATGTATAGTAAGGCGTTTTGGCGAAAAAAGCGACCATGTATAGTAAGGCGTTTTTAGCGAAAAAAAAGACCATGTATAGTAAGGCGTTTTAGCGAAAAAAACAAGACCATGTATAGTAAGGCGTTTTTAGCGAAAAAAACGACCATGTATAGTAAGGCGTTTTTAACGACCATGTATAATAAGGCGTTTTTAGCGAAAAAAACGACCATGAATATAGAAAGCGTTTTAGCGAAAAAACGACCATGTATAGTAAGGCGTTTTAGCGAAAAAACGACCATGTATAGTAAGGCGTTTTAGCGAAAAAATGACCATGTATAGTAAGGCGTTTTAGCGAAAAAACTGACCATGTATAGTAAGGCGTTTTTAGCGAAAAAACGACCATGTATAGTAAGGCGTTTTAGCGAAAAAACGACCATGTATAGTAAGGCGTTTTAATCGAAAAACGACCATGTATAGTAAGGCGTTTTTAGCCAAAAAACGACCATGTATAGTAAGGCGTTTTTAGCCAAAAAAGCGACCATGTATAGGAAGGCGTTTTAAGCGGAAAAACGACCATGTATAGTAAGGCATTTTAGCGAAAAAATGGCCATGTATAGTCAGGCATTTTGGCGACAAAAATGACCATGTATAGTAAGGCGTTTTAGCGAAAAAACGACCATGTATAGTAAGGCGTTTTAGCGAAAAACGACCATGTATACTAAAGCGTTTTAGCGAAAAAACGACCATGGCGTTTTAGCGAAAAAACGACCATGTATAGTGGCGTTTTAGCGGAAAAAATGACCATGTATAGTAAGGCGTTTTGGCGAAAAAACGACCATGTATAGTAAGGCGTTTTTAGCCGAAAAAAACGACCATGTATAGTAAGGCGTTTTTAGCCGAAAAAACGACCATGTATAGTAAGGCATTTTAGCCGAAAAAAACGACCATATATAGTAAGGCGTTTTTAGCCGAAAAAAACTACCATGTATAGTAAGGCGTTTTTAGTCGAATTAAAAATGACCATGTATAGTAAGGCGTTTTTAGCCGAAACAAATGACCATGTATAGTAAGGCGTTTTTAGCTGAAAAAAACGACCATGTATAGTAAGGCGTTTTAGCCGAAAAAATCGACCATATATAGTTAGCATGGCTTCAAACCCCACTCAGTGATGTGTGAAAATACAACACCAGTTTTCCTGCAAAGCCTCCAGAGTGCATGTCAAATACGCCTATTGTGCACCACATGTCACAGTCACTGGTGGCCTGGAGGTATACACGCCAGCTTTCCGTCCTGGCAACCCCGGTTCAAACCCCGCTCAATGATGTGAGAAAACACAAAACCAAACAGTTACTTCTTTTGCAAACCCTCCAGAATGAATGTCAAATACATCTATTGTGCACAGCAAGTCACAGTCACTGGTGGTGTACAGATATACACGCTGGCTTTCCGTCCAGGCAATCCTGGTTCAAGCCCTGCTCAGTGATGTGAGAAAACAGTAAACCAAACAGTTACTTTTTCCTGCAAACCCTCCAGAGTGAATGTCAAATACGCCTATTGTGCAGATTAAGTCACAGTCACTGGTGGTGTAGAGGTCTACACGCTGGCTTTCCGTCCAGTCAGCGCTGGTTCAAACCCCGACCAGTGAAAGCATGAATGTCACTTTCAACGGCCTAAAGCTGAGATAGGCTCCAGCAAGTTCCCAGTGACAGTCGTCCATGTAGAAGAGGCATTCTAGCCCAAAACAAATGACCATGTGTAAGACATTTTTTGCCCCCCAAAAAATACCATGTATCATTAGGCATTTTTAACCAAAAAACGACCATGTATAGTTAGGCGTTTTTGGCGAAAAAAACGACCATGTATAGTAAGGCGTTTGTAGCTGAAAAAAACGGCCATGTATAGTAAGGCGTTTTTAGCCGGAAAAAACGACCATGTATAGTAAGGCGTTTTTAGCCGAAAAAAAGACCATGTATAGTAAGGCGTTTTTAGCGAAAAAAGACCATGTATAGTAAGGCGTTTTAGCGAAAAAACGACCATGTATAGTAAGGCGTTTTTAGCGAAAAAACGACCATGTATAGTAAGGCGTTTTTGGCGAAAAAACGACCATGTATAGTAAGGCGTTTTGGCGAAAAAACGACCATGTATAGTAAGGCGTTTTTAGCGAAAAAAGCGACCATGTATAGTAAGGCGTTTTGGCGAAAAAAGACCATGTATAGTAAGCGTTTTTAGCGAAAAAACAAGACCATGTATAGTAAGGCGTTTTAGCGAAAAAACGACCATGTATAGTAAGGCGTTTTTAGCGAAAAAACGACCATGTATAGTAAGGCGTTTTAGCGGAAAAACGACCATGTATAGTAAGGCGTTTTTAGCGAAAAAACGACCATGTATAGTAAGGCGTTTTTAGCGAAAAAACGACCATGTATAGTAAGGCGTTTTAGCGAAAAAACGACCATGTATAGTAAGGCGTTTTTAGCGAAAAAACGACCATGTATAGTAAGGCGTTTTTAGCGAAAAAGCGACCATGTATAGTAAGGCGTTTTTAGCGAAAAAACGACCATGTATAGTAAGGCGTTTTTAGCGAAAAAACGACCATGTATAGTAAGGCGTTTTAGCGAAAAAAGACCATGTATAGTAAGGCGTTTTTAGCGAAAAAAGACCATGTATAGTAAGGCGTTTTTAGCGAAAAAACGACCATGTATAGTAAGGCGTTTTAGCGAAAAAACGACCATGTATAGTAAGGCGTTTTAGCGAAAAAAACGACCATGTATAGTAAGGCGTTTTTAGCGAAAAAACGACCATGTATAGTAAGGCGTTTTATCGAAAAAAACGACCATGTATAGTAAGGCGTTTTTAGCGAAAAAACGACCATGTATAGTAAGGCGTTTTAGGCGAAAAAACGACCATGTATAGTAAGGCGTTTTTAGCGAAAAACGACCATGTATAGTAAGGCGTTTTTAGAAAAAACGACCATGTATAGTAAGGCGTTTTTAGCGAAAAAAAACGACCATGTATAGTAAGGCGTTTTGGCGAAAAAACGACCATGTATAGTAAGGCGTTTTTAGCGAAAAAACGACCATGTATAGTAAGGCGTTTTGGCGAAAAAAACGACCATGTATAGTAAGGCGTTTTTAGCGAAAAAAACGACCATGTATAGTAAGGCGTTTTTAGCGAAAAAACGACCATGTATAGTAAGGCGTTTTTGGCGAAAAAACGACCATGTATAGTAAGGCGTTTTGGCGAAAAAACGACCATGTATAGTAAGGCGTTTTTAGCGAAAAAAACGACCATGTATAGTAAGGCGTTTTTGGCGAAAAAAACCATGTATAGTAAAGCTTTTAGCCGACCATGTATAGTAGGCGTTTTTAGCCAAAAAACGACCATGTATAGTAAGGCGTTTTAGCGAAAAAAACGACCATGTATAGTAAGGCGTTTTTAGCGAAAAAAACGACCATGTATAGTAAGGCGTTTTAGCGAAAAACGACCATGTATAGTAAGGCGTTTTTAGCGAAAAACGACCATGTATAGTAAGGCGTTTTTGGCGAAAAAACGACCATGTATAGTAAGGCGTTTTTAGCGAAAAACGACCATGTATAGTAAGGCGTTTTTAGCGAAAAACGACCATGTATAGTAAGGCGTTTTTAGCGAAAAAACGACCATGTATAGTAAGGCGTTTTAGCGAAAAAACGACCATGTATAGTAAGGCGTTTTAGCGAAAAAAACGACCATGTATAGTAAGGCGTTTTTAGCGAAAAAACGACCATGTATAGTAAGGCGTTTTAGCGAAAAACGACCATGTATAGTAAGGCGTTTTAGCGAAAAAACGACCATGTATAGTAAGGCGTTTTAGCGAAAAAACGACCATGTATAGTAAGGCGTTTTAGCGGAAAAAACGACCATGTATAGTAAGGCGTTTTTAGCGAAAAAAACGACCATGTATAGTAAGGCGTTTTAGCGAAAAAACGACCATGTATAGTAAGGCGTTTTTAGCCAAAAAAAACGACCATGTATAGTAAGGCGTTTTTAGCGAAAAAACGACCATGTATAGTAAGGCGTTTTTAGCGGAAAAAAACGACCATGTATAGTAAGGCGTTTTTGGCCGAAAAAAACGACCATGTATAGTAAGGCGTTTTTAGCGAAAAAACGACCATGTATAGTAAGGCGTTTTGGCTGAAAAAACGACCATGTATAGTAAGGCGTTTTTAGCGAAAAAACGACCATGTATAGTAAGGCGTTTTGGCGAAAAAACGACCATGTATAGTAAGGCGTTTTTAGCGAAAAACGACCATGTATAGTAAGGCGTTTTGCGAAAAAAGCGACCATGTATAGTAAGGCGTTTTTAGCGGAAAAAACGACCATGTATAGTAAGGCGTTTTAGCGAAAAAACGACCATGTATAGTAAGGCGTTTTAGCGGAAAAACGACCATGTATAGTAAGGCGTTTTTAGCGAAAAAACGACCATGTATAGTAAGGCGTTTTTAGCGAAAAAACGACCATGTATAGTAAGGCGTTTTTAGCGAAAAAAAACGACCATGTATAGTAAGGCGTTTTTAGCGAAAAAACGACCATGTATAGTAAGGCGTTTTTAGCGAAAAAACGACCATGTATAGTAAGGCGTTTTTAGCGAAAAAACGACCATGTATAGTAAGGCGTTTTAGCGAAAAAACGACCATGTATAGTAAGGCGTTTTAGCGAAAAAACGACCATGTATAGTAAGGCGTTTTAGCGAAAAAACGACCATGTATAGTAAGGCGTTTTGGCGAAAAAACGACCATGTATAGTAAGGCGTTTTGGCGAAAAAAAGACCATGTATAGTAAGGCGTTTTTAGCGAAAAAACGACCATGTATAGTAAGGCGTTTTTAGCGAAAAAACGACCATGTATAGTAAGGCGTTTTGGCGAAAAAACGACCATGACCATGTATAGTAAGGCGTTTTTAAAAACGACCATGTATAGTAAGGCGTTTTTGGCGAAAAAACGACCATGTATAGTAAGACCATGTATAGTAAGGCGTTTTTAGCGAAAAAAACGACCATGTATAGTAAGGCGTTTTGGCGAAAAAACGACCATGTATAGTAAGGCGTTTTTGGCGAAAAAAGACGACCATGTATAGTAAGGCGTTTTGGCGAAAAAAACGACCATGTATAGTAAGGCGTTTTTAGCGACCATGTATAGTAAGGCGTTTTTGGACGAAAAAAATGACTACGTATAGTAAGGCGTTTTTGGCCGGAAAAAACGACCATGTATAGTAAGGCGTTTTTGGCCCAAAAAACGACCATGTATAGTAAGGCGTTTTTGGCCGGAAAAAACGACCATGTATAGTAAGGCGTTTTTAGCGAAAAACGACCATGTATAGTAAGGCGTTTTTAGCGAAAAAACGACCATGTATAGTAAGGCGTTTTGGCGAAAAAACGACCATGTATAGTAAGGCGTTTTAGGCGAAAAAACGACCATGTATAGTAAGGCGTTTTTAGCGAAAAAAACGACCATGTATAGTAAGGCGTTTTAGCGAAAAAACGACCATGTATAGTAAGGCGTTTTGGCCAAAAAACGACCATGTATAGTAAGGCGTTTTTAGCGAAAAAACGACCATGTATAGTAAGGCGTTTTTAGCCGAAAAAAACGACCATGTATAGTAAGGCGTTTTAGCGAAAAAACGACCATGTATAGTAAGGCGTTTTGGCGAAAAAAAGACCATGTATAGTAAGGCGTTTTTAGCGAAAAAACGACCATGTATAGTAAGGCGTTTTAGCGAAAAAACGACCATGTATAGTAAGGCGTTTTAGCCTAAAAAACGACCATGTATAGTAAGGCGTTTTTGGCCAAAAAACGACCATGTATAGTAAGGCGTTTTTAGCCGAAAAAAACGACCATGTATAGTAAGGCGTTTTAGCGAAAAAACGACCATGTATAGTAAGGCGTTTTTGGCCGAAAAAACGACCATGTATAGTAAGGCGTTTTTGGCGAAAAAAACGACCATGTATAGTAAGGCGTTTTTAGCCGAAAAAAACGACCATGTATAGTAAGGCGTTTTTGGACGAAAAAACGACCATGTATAGTAAGGCGTTTTTAGCCAAAAAAAGACCATGTATAGTAAGGCGTTTTTTGACAAAAAAGGACCATGTATAGTAAGGCGTTTTTAGCGAAAAAACGACCATGTATAGTAAGGCGTTTTTAGCGAAAAAACGACCATGTATAGTAAGGCGTTTTAGCGGAAAAAAGACCATGTATAGTAAGGCGTTTTATCGGAAAAAACGACCATGTATAGTAAGGCGTTTTTAGCGGAAAAAACGACCATGTATAGTAAGGCGTTTTAGCGAAAAAACGACCATGTATAGTAAGGCGTTTTGGCGAAAAAAGACCATGTATAGTAAGGCGTTTTTAGCGAAAAAACGACCATGTATAGTAAGGCGTTTTAGCGGAAAAAACGACCATGTATAGTAAGGCGTTTTTAGCGGAAAAAACGACCATGTATAGTAAGGCGTTTTTAGCGAAAAACGACCATGTATAGTAAGGCGTTTTTAGCGAAAAACGACCATGTATAGTAAGGCGTTTTTAGCGAAAAAAGCGACCATGTATAGTAAGGCGTTTTTAGCGAAAAAGCGACCATGTATAGTAAGGCGTTTTTAGCGAAAAAAGACCATGTATAGTAAGGCGTTTTTAGCGAAAAAAACGACCATGTATAGTAAGGCGTTTTAGCGAAAAAAAGACCATGTATAGTAAGGCGTTTTATCGAAAAAACGACCATGTATAGTAAGGCGTTTTAGCGAAAAAACGACCATGTATAGTAAGGCGTTTTTAGCGAAAAAAACGACCATGTATAGTAAGGCGTTTTAGCGAAAAAAAGACCATGTATAGTAAGGCGTTTTAGCGGAAAAAACGACCATGTATAGTAAGGCGTTTTAGCGAAAAAACGACCATGTATAGTAAGGCGTTTTTAGCGAAAAAACGACCATGTATAGTAAGGCGTTTTAGCGAAAAAAAGCGACCATGTATAGTAAGGCGTTTTTAGCGAAAAAAAGCGACCATGTATATTAAGGCGTTTTAGCGAAAAACGACCATGTATAGTAAGGCGTTTTGGCGAAAAAAAGACCATGTATAGTAAGGCGTTTTAGCGAAAAAAGCGACCATGTATAGTAAGGCGTTTTGGCCAAAAAAACAAGACCATGTATAGTAAGGCGTTTTAGCGAAAAAACGACCATGTATAGTAAGGCGTTTTAGCGGAAAAACGACCATGTATAGTAAGGCGTTTTTAGCGGAAAAACGACCATGTATAGTAAGGCGTTTTTGGCGAAAAAAGACCATGTATAGTAAGGCGTTTTTAGCGAGAAAAGCGACCATGTATACTAAGGCGTTTTTGCCCGAAAAAAACGACCATGTATAGTAAGGCGTTTTTAGCCGAAAAAAACGACCATGTATAGTAAGGCGTTTTTGGCCGAAAAAAACGACCATGTATAGTAAGGCGTTTTTAGCCGAAAAAAACGACCATGTATAGTAAGGCGTTTTTAGCCGAAAAACGACCATGTATACTAAGGCGTTTTTAGCCGGAAAAAATGACCATGTATAGTAAGGCGTTTTTAGCCGAAAAAAAAGACCATGTATAGTAAGGCGTTTTTGGCCCGAAAAAAAAGACCATGTATAGTAAGGCAATTTTATCGGAAAAAAACCACCATGTATAGTAAGGCGTTTTTAGCCGAAAAAAAACACCATGTATAGTAAGCCGTTTTTATCAGAAAAAACCACCATGTATAGTAAGGCGTTTTTAGCCGAAAAAAACGACCATGTATAGTAAGGCATTTTTATCGGAAAAAAACCACCATGTATAGTAAGGCGTTTTTAGCCGAAAAAAACGACCATGTATAGTAAGGCGTTTTTGGCCCGAAAAAAAAAGACCATGTATAGTAAGGCATTTTATCGGAAAAAAACACCATGTATAGTAAGGCGTTTTTAGCCGAAAAAAACGGCCATGTATAGTAAGGCGTTTTTTCCTGAAAAAAACGACCATGTATACTAAGGCGTTTTTAGCCGGAAAAAACGACCATGTATAGTAAGGCCTTTGTAGCCGTAAAAAACGACCATATATAGTAAGGCGTTTTTAGCCGAAAAAAACGACCATGTATAGTAAGGCGTTTTTGGCCGAAAAAAAAGACCATGTATAGTAAGGCGTTTTTATCGGAAAAAAACGACCATGTATAGTAAGGCGTTTTTAGCCGAAAAAAACGACCATGTATAGCATGTGTGTCAAACTCATTTCACATTGTGGGCCACATAGGGCCTCTGCACATGTCAAGTGGGCCGGACCATTTAAAATTATACCATATTCTGCTATAAATAACCAAAATTATGTCTTTCCTTTGTTTTTGTCTAAAGACGCACAAGAACACTCGGAAAATGTTGAAATTTAATGAACATATATTTTACAAATCATTTCATGAAGCACCTAAGATTTCCTTAGACAAATGTGTAATTTACCTTCATCATTCACATTCGGTCAAACCTCGGTTTTCGAACGTCTCGGTTCTCGACCAAAAATTGTGAGTTTTTTTATGCCTCGGATGACGGTCAAATTTCGGTTCTCGAACAAACTGAGCGCACTTGTATGTGCCACTTGACTCCTCTCGCCTTCCTGACACGAGGAAGTGACGCTTCCTCGGTTAGACGAGGAAGTGACGCTTCCTCGGGTTGCTTTCCATTGAGAGCAGACGTGTTCAATAAACATTTTTATTTTAAAGAGCGTGGTTTCGGTTTTCGAACAGCCTTCTGGAACGGTTTATGGATGAAAACCGAGGTTTGACTGTATATGCATTGCAACTGATCCCACTGACTGTACAAAGGCACAAATCCTTAACAATTAATTGGTCTAGAAAAATATAATAATGCACTTTAAAGATTAAACGAGATTTATCAAGAAAGGAATTTTTAAACCATTTACACAAGCATAACAAATCTACATGTATTCTCTGCCTACACCTTACAAACTAAGGAGAGTGCTATAATATGTGTAAATAAAGTATTCACATGTCCTTGATAGCGTCTGCTGTGTTGGGTCTGTCTCAGTGACAGACTGAGGCTGCTGTTGTCTTCTTCTCTGATCAAAACAATGTTGTCTTTTCATCTGATCAAAACAGTGTGTCCCCTTGGCGGATATTCCATGAATTGCACTGTATTCAAAACATTCATTCCGTGTCTTTTATGCATTTTTCCACTTTTAAATTATCCTCAAACTCCAGCAGAGGGCCTGCCAGTGGCAAGGGGAAACAATAAACCCGATTTCGCTTTCCAATGTCAGCTAACAGCAGTAAGAATCATTGTAAAATTCGACCGCAAACTCGCAAGAGGCTCGTGCCCGTCGTCGACGGTGTTGACAAGCTCTTAAGGGCGCCGTCTACTGGTGACCAATAGGAATGACAAACCTTCGACTGAAGTGGCTCTCAACTTTACAAGTACAGTCCCACCGAAAAAATACAACTCTCTGGGTACCGTTATCAGGTGCTGTCTCATCATGTTGGTCTTTGTCGTTGTGTTTATGATCCTCTGGACGAGTTGGAACTGGGAAAGTCTGTGGCTGCGCAGACGCGACGGAGCATGTGCCTAGCGGGCACTCCGTGCAGTCCCTCCCAAGCCCCTCGCTCCTCCCCTTTCTCTTCTGGTCTCAAACCTCGCTTCAGACAAGACGCGTGGAAAAAGAAAGCGCATAGAGAGGGAGAGAGAGAGCGCACAGAGAGGGAGAGAGAGAGAGAGAGAGGAAAAGGACAGCGCTGTTTCTCTATGTTTGTTGCAGAATAACGAGACACCGGACACCAGAGTGTTCGTTATGTGCCGCTGTATTCAAAACGGCAATACTGCCGGCCGTAGAAACAATCGCACGCACTTCCCCCGTGCTGCTGGGGCAAACCATTCTGAAAGAGGCGGGTTTCACTCCCCCTAACAAGAGCCGGCTCTCATCGTTCACTTCAAGGAGCCGGCTCTTTGTACCGGCTCGTTCGCGACCGACACATCACTAAATAGCAGGCTTTGAGATCTAAATCAAGTCAGGTGAACCGGGACGCGATTGTGCAGCGGGTCAAAATGCAAAATGATCCTCTCAGGATGGAGCCCATCGAATGTGCGGCGACCACAAATCGGCGTTTTGTTTTCGAGCAACTCGCTCGGACCAATTGCAAGGAGGATAGCAAGAATTTCACTGATGTAGGTCAGCGGTGGCCGCTTGAGCCTTAAACACTTTGAATATGGAACTCTCACTTTTAAAAAACGTGATGAGGAAAGAAAGCAGCAGTAATTGGGGAAATGGATAATGAGTTCGTAATTAGCTCCTGCGTTCATGAATCCCAGCGCCCGCCTCCGTGTAATTAGCCTGTAGTTCGACGGGACAGCGACAAAGGAAGTTGGTAGCCCGAAAGTGTCTGCTTCCAGGGGTGGGGGCAGGTAATTATAAATATCTCACATGAAGCGCTTGTGTATTAATTACAAATCGAGTCTGTGTCCCGGTACTTTTGTGTCTTGACTTCCCTCCGAAGCGTCAGAGGACGACATCACAAACCAACAAGGAACTTGGCGCTTATTAATCAAAGATGTTCCTGATTTGCATTTCGAATTGGGATTAATTAGCATTTGACACGAGTGTAGGACGTCACCATCGACGGTAACTAAGAACGAGCCCAAAGATATGCTGTGATGTGCAGAACGTTTGTATTGTTGCTCCTCTTTTCTTTTTAAATATATCAAGCAGTAGAATCACATTGAAACGTACAATCCCAGGGCGACGCCTTGCGTCAAATCATCATTGTTCAAGGCTTAAAGTTGAAGCCTGAAACGAACGTGTAAGGTCTTTAAATCAAAGGCCATTGGGATTTTTGCGTCTGAAATGATTTGGAGAACACAAAAAACGATGCGTCGATGTGTACTCGTCCGGTGCCGATCGATGTGGCCACATCGTCGACGAACTCGAGTCGTACCTTTGCGGCCCTTTGGAAGACGCGGGGAAGAGATGCTCAAGTAAAACGATATGTAGCACATGACCTTGGCTCGGGTTGTCTAATTCGGTCCTCGGCAGTTTGGAGGGCGGCACCGCGAGCGACGGGGAAAAGCGCCTCGCCCTTCCCTCCGGACGGCCTCGGGCCATCCGTTTGACAGTCTGCAATTAGAACTTCACCAGGAACCGCCCCGGAGCATCATGAACGGTTAATTAAATCAAATCTATCAGGAATTAGGGGCTCAAACCTTGAAGGGAGAGCTTCGGAATGAGAGCAGGCTTTTGTTCGGCAGGCAGGGTCCGTCGTTCTCGTCGGGAAACGAGCGGGATCGTCGGCACGTGGCTAGCCGAAGACATCGAGGCGAGGCGCTCCAAACCGAACACCAAGGTCACTATCGAGGAACTCATGCCGCGAGTTGAAAAAGGAAACCGGCTTCACAAATAATGAGCCATTTTATTTCAAAAAGAGCATATTTACCGTGAGGCCTGTACACATTGAACAATGAGAGCGAGGTTTAAAATAGGCCGTCATTTGAACATTCATTTGACAAAAATAACATCCATTTATTTATTCTGAAACATGTAAGCAAAACTACAAAAAAAGACTGGCTATCTCTGCACAAAAGGTAAAAACATAGAAAAGTCCATGTGGCGAGACGCTGGTCGCGCCTCTTCTTCTCCAGGTCTCCGGCGCTTCATCAAGTGAACTTATACGTGTCAACGTCAAGGAAACAAATTTCGGAACGGTCGGCGCATCACGGTTTTGAATGAGCTAAAAGCCGAGGCAAAGTCTTGCCGTTTTGACTTGGTAAACTCTAACACTAAATTTTTTCGTGGATTTGTAGAAGACGAGGAGGAGCCCGTCGGGCTTCAGAACGGCAACACAAAGGAATCCAAATTGGAGCTGGGACACGTGGAGAATGAACTGAAATCGATCAACATCAAACATCTAAGCAGCGTCCTGTTTGTGTAATGGATTTTGTTTTGGTTGTTGGAACCACCAAAAAGGAGCCCTTAATGCAATGGCTCAAATTGTTTTGTGCAAGTGTCAAAAGGATATGAATCATAATTGAGCTTCTGGGTGAGCACTCCAGTCAGAATGAACTCGGCGTTGTGGACATCTGAACGAGAGAGAGAGCGAGAGAGAGGGAGGGAGGGAGACACGCGTTGCAGAGTCAACACAGACACACCTTTTTACATCCTTGCATGAATGGGCCCCATTTTTTGTGGAGCGCAGCGTGTGCGCGCGTCGACCTTACCAATGTTTTTAAGGAAGTACTCTCGACACAGATGTAGATCGTTGTCACAGGAAATCAAGACGATCTCTGGGAGATTCTGCAAGCAAGACAAAATGTAATTCTCATCATATTGAGACTTCACCCCCCCAAAAAAATTTAATTAGCAATTCACCCAACTCAAGTTTTTGTTTTTTAATTGAGCACTTGAAAACAAGTCTTGCTACAGACAAAGCGCTGTACATGGACTAAACGGGAACAACGAACATTACATTAATAAACGATTTTTCCGTTCATTCGTCATTATCCGATCAGTCAGTTCATTACTCGGTGGATAACAACAGAAATACAGAAGCCACCAAAAAAAACAACGGACTCAAAGCCAAGTCTCATGTTGTGTCAAACGGCAAAGAACAAGCAAGACAAGTTTTTAAAATGGGACAGCGAGGGGGCTTGCAAAAGATTGGTTCCAAAAAGGGGCGGGCGGCTCCAGAAAAGGCTCCATCGCCTCGGAGGCTAACTTTATTGCAGTTGGCTTTGTGCAACGGGTTGGGGAGGGAAGGAAGGAAGCGCAGCGGTCACCTTGTTGTGTTTATGCTCCATGATCTTCCTGTAGGAGGGCTGCTTGGCGAGTAGCTTTCCTCCGGCACTTTCCACGATGGCCTTCATGGTGCTGAGGCTGGGGCACATTCCAGGGGTGAGATAGAAATACTTTCCCTACGTGCCAGCAAAAGCAGGCACAAAGACAGAAAAGCACACGGTCAAGGGCGGGCGGAGAGCCTCGTTGATATTTTGCCCACTTCGGATGCCGAGATGTTCGGGCCGAAACGAGCGCTCGCTCGCTCGCTCGCCATTTGGCAACTATCTTCCGAAAGCATGACAATTCCGTTTTTGGGATCGGTGGGATTTTTTTCCCCCACCGTTGCGGGCCGGTCGTCCATGTGAAGCCAACACAAATGCATCTTTGCGAGGAAACGGCGCCACCCAAACACTGAAGCGCGACGCCACCAAAATCGGAATTCCGTTCGTACGGCGGCAAGGTAAGCAAGCGGGTGTCAAGTGGGAACGCACGGTCGTCCTTTCTTCCCGACAATAGCGCCGCGGAAAAGTCAGCGTCCGCGTCGATGGCGCTTCTATGCCAGAGATATGAAACAATGACACCGACAACGAGTACGGCGCCGTGCGATGAGGCGGTTCTGTCCCGAGACTTTTGTCCACCCAACCTTGAAAAGTGGCGCGTTGTGGGCTTTCTTGAGAGATTCTTCCAGACTGAAGCCAAACAAGACCTCCGCTTCGGCGTCCCTCAGAATGAAGTTCTGCTCATCTGGAACACACAGACACAAGTACGCTCGTGCGTGAACGACCGCAGCGGAGGAGCACAACGCTGCGCTCGCGTCGTATCAGCAAAGTGCAAGTCGGCCGCGCGCAGTCACGTCGGCACCGACATACCGACAAACTTCTGCGTCCTCCAGCTCTCTTCCAGCCACTCCGGGGTGACGACGTGTTTGGCCACAGACATGGCGGCCAGGAATTTGACGGTGCGCTTGACTTTGCTCGCCACCAGGTGAGTCACCTTCAGACCGCCCTCGGCGACTTCACCGCCCAAAGCATGCAGCCTCTGTGTGTGTGTGGGGAGGGGGGGAGCATCGGTTAGACGCGTACGTGCGGGCTCAGAACAACGGCTCGGTGGTTTTAGCGCCGGCAGAAAATGCCCGGCGAAGGCACGCAAGCAAAATCTGCTTTCCACAAAAGGGAAGCCGACATGGAGCGGCTACTCGTCGGGAAGGACACCGAATGTCCTGAACTACCTACAATCGTTTACCCCTCCCCCCAAAAAATAGTTGACTGTGAACTGGAGAAAAAAAGCGGCACCGGACTCTTGTGCTCAGTTTACCTTGGTGTATTGCTGAACCTGGGTGGGTTCGAACCCTGTAAAAATAACTCTTGGAGTGGACTCCGGGGGAAGCTTCTTGCTGGGAGACGGGATCTCCTCCAGTCTGTGAAAAGCGCGATCGGGATTGGCTATTAAAAAAAGCATTTTAAGGGAGCGGAGACGGTGCGGAGACGGTGCGGAGACGGTGCGGAGACGGTGCGAGGAGGCGGCGTGCGGCGAAATGCGCAGGTCTCACCTGGCCTTTTTGTTGGCCGGCTGGTTGGTGGAGTCAGCCAGCTTTTGTTTCTGGAGGAGCTGCAGGTTCTAAACGGAGAAGACGACGAGGGAATCAAGGCAAAGCGCCCTTTCGGCGCCTCGGCGCTCTTGAATCCGAGCGGCCCGGCGCCAAACGTGAGAAGCGAGCGCCGGTCGGAGGAATGGCGCCGCGCCCAACTCACCGCTAAAGCTTCTTGAGAGACTTTGATTGGTGTTCTCCAAGGAGCTGCATCAAAGCGCAAATCAAAAGCTGGTGAGTGGACCTGCCAGGCAACAGGAAGCCCAAGCGCTCCGACCACTACCCACCGAGCAGGTTCTGCACCAGCTGAAGGTTCGGCACCAGAGGCTCAGGGTGCGTATAAACCGAGTATCTGCTGTGCTGGATTTGTCTTAATGCCTCAAAGTTGCCCAGGAGAATATCACACATCCACTGAGCGTTGACGCACGGAATCTTCCACTCCTTGGCCTTCTCGTACTTGAGCCCAGCCGCTCTGGAGAGGGAGAGAGAAATTACCGGCTGCAGACAAATTCACAACACTTGCTGCCTCCCCCCCCACCAGATAAATCTGTCAACTGGGACGCTCCTTCAACGGCCAGCGAATGGCGGCCTTTTGGCTTCATTCGCGACAACGAGCGGTCATGACTTCAAGGAATAGTTGACGCCGTCTCCCCGGTCGCCCTCCTTACTCTTTGCATACGAGGACGGTGTTGCTCCGGCACAGGTAGCCGGTGTATCGGGCGCCGGCCAGGTAGGCCATCAACTTCAAGTCATCTCTGTCGGCATCCACAAAGCCAGTCACCGATAGAATCTGAAAGGATGAAAGACGGCAGTCCATCCAGAAGCGGGCATTCTCGACACGGTTGAAATCCAAAGCGAAGCCGTCCATCCACATCCAAACCGATTTGCAGACGATCCCGTTTGCAGGATGACGACGTCCGACCACCCGAACGGAGCCCGATTTTGAGCCGACAGAGGTCGCCTCTCGTCGCCGATGTCGAGTTATCTTGACGCGTCGTCGTATTATGTATTTAAAACGTCACTCCAACACCCGGGGGAAATATTGGAAAGTATGCGTAGCATTTCAACTCACGCGACGTTTGCTAACCGTAAAGCTAGTAGCTGATCAGATTGGATTCACACCGGAATCACGATGGAAGCAGGCCCCTTGATTTGGCCGGGTCAGGTCGCCGACCAACTTGTGGTGCGACGTCTCGCAACGAGATTTATCTGCTCGTCGTACCGCGCGAGTGTCGTGAATGACCAAAAAAAAAAAAGTTGCGCGGTTTGATGGACACGCAGGTGGGGCTCGTACCTTTTGCCGTCCAAGTGAACCTATGGGGCGTCCGTTTCACTTTTTTTCTTTCCATTTCAGGGCTCGGCCACCGGGGAATTCTTCCCCCACCGATAAATCGATTTGCCCGATTCTTAGTGCTTCCGCTAAGGAGGCGGTTCCACTTTGAAAGGACCCCAGCGGATAAATGGAGAGACTTTGTTGATGACGTTTTGGAAATGACTTTTGCGAGAAAGTGGCAAAAAGGGGACGAGCATCTTTTCTTTGCCGTTGAGACTCCTCTTTGGATCCATCCCAAATTGTGTTTCGCTTTTGTTCAATCACGGAAAGGTGCAGCCGCGGCTCGAGGTTGGATGGCCGATCATCGCGGAATGGAAACGGATGGACGTGAACCGCAACGATGTTTTGAGAATGAAAAAATGTCCACGGCGTCACAGGTGCCCTTTGGGAGAATCAAATTGGCGGTAGTGGTCGGGCATACGTGTTGGGAGCAAGGCTTGGCTCCGGGAGGGAAGGCGAACGGCAGATGAAGCGTCCGATGAGGAGGAACCATCCTCTTCCGTTTCAGCACCGTGTTGAGCCAGTGGGCTGTCACGCAGCGTTTTCCCTCTCTGAGGGCCTGAGGGAAAGAGACGCAATGCACCCAATGCCACGAGTGTCAAAAAAAAAAAAAAAAAAAGACAATTGAAAAAATAAACCAAAAAAAAAATACCTTGACAGGCTGCATGCTGAGCAGACTGTCAGGTCACAAGCCTGTCATATCTTGTTTGCGTACGATAGAGCGGTACGTGCCGCCGCCGTACTCAAAGCGGACGGGGCCAAAGGCATCCTTACCTGGACATACATGTTGCTGACCTGACTCTCACAGAGCAGGTGAGTGCAGCGAGCGGTCAGGGAGGGGTCCACGGCACCGCCGTAGACTTGGATCACCTTCGAGTGGAGGGAGGGAACAATCAAGTCGGTCATCGCGGTCTCACGGCACAGTCGCTGAATTCAAGTCCCGAGTCTTCAACCCCAATCGTCGCTTCAAGTCACCCCAGTCAAACGAGAGTCGTATTCTTCCAGTTGGTGTGCCGAGATAAAATCATTGTGCGTCCTCAACAAGTCACAAGTGCTGCAAGATGGCTGGCGGTGAAGGAGTTGGACCGCCTCTTTTGGCGCAAGCGCGTTCGTTATCTTACCCGTTTCCACGTGGCCAGCAGTTGTTTGTCCGCTATCTGTTCGGGGTAGTCGGCGATGGCAAACACACATCCCAGCAAAAAGCCGTCCTGGGGAACTGTGACACGAGAAAAAGAAACAAAGAACAGACAAACAAGCCCATTGATACCATCGAGACAAAGAGATGGGCAAATGATCGGGAAAGGGCGAGATCCTAGCACTCCTTTGTTCCCCACGACGTCGCAGGAGTCATGTCATTCATTGCTAAATGCTCAATTGAAGGAAATGGCTCGGTGCTGAATTTTGGAAGCCGGTGTATGTGGAGTATGAAAAGCCTCCTCACTTTCTTGTCCTGGCTCGTGTCCGAACAGGGAGATGTGAGCAGGCTGCGGTGGCTGAAGAGTCTGCTGCTGCTGCTGCTGCATGGCTTGTTGGTTCTGATGCTGAATAGCCTGCTGCTGCTGCTGCTGCTGCTGCTGCTGATTCTGCAGCTGCTGGATTTGTTGCTGCTGCTGCAAGAAGTGCTGCTGCTGCTGTAGATGCTGTTGGTGTAACTGCTGCTGATTCTGCTGCTGCTGCTGCTGCTGTTGCTGTTGTAGTAGCTGCATGCGTTGCTGCTGCTGGAATTGCTGGAGCTGTTGTTGCAACGCTTGCTGCTGCTGCAGCTGCTGAAGACCAGGGCGTAAGAGCTGCTGAGGCTGAGGCCGCAGCTGCTGCTGCTGAGAGAAGTTGTGTTGCTGTTGCTGTGAGAACATCTGCTGTTGGTGCATTTGCTGCTGCTGTTGCTGGAGGAACTGGTGCTGTTGGGACAACTGGGGGAACCCCTGCTGTGGTACAACTTGTGACTGTTGCTGTTGGTGATGGTGATGGAGCTGCATCATCTGCTGCTGCTGCTGCTGCTGCTGCTGCTGGAGCTGCATCATGGGGTGTTGCGCTGGCTGGGCTAACTGTTGTTGTTGTTGTTGTTGGTGGTGTTGGTGTTGGTGGTGGTGGTGTTGTTGTTGTTGTTGGACCGTCTGGTGTGACTGCTGCATTAACTGTTGCTGCTGTTGCTGGGCAGCGAGTTGTTGCCCGGCCATTTTGGACTGACCGAACTGAAGGGGATTGGCAGTGTTTGGAGTCTGAGCGTGGCTTTGATTGGTTTGGTGCTCCATTGGCTTTCCTTGGTTGGCGGTCAGATTCTGGATAATCTGGCAAAGAAAAGCATCTTCAATGTCAAGCAGTTTGTCCCACAGCAAGAAGACTGCAAAGGCGAATCGCGTGGAGAAGAAGAAAACAAAGGCTGCGCTTTCAAATCTCTTACATGCGCTACGTTGGTGGGTCGAATGGTGGGTGGCATGTCCGAGTTGTTGGTAATGTTGCGCAGGGTTCGAGCCGCTGGGCTCCAACCGGGGAGGCTGTCTGGAAGCGACACACCTCCTAAAAAAAAAAAAAAAGAAGCAATCAGTCACATGAGAAGTCATCCGGCTACTCAGAAGAACACAGAATGCAGGTCCAAGTATCAAAACTGCGCAACTTTGCCGTTTAGTTTGCTTGAAACGAAGGGCAAAGACGACGGCAATGGCTGGAAAAGGACACAAATTTGTCAGGGCCACCGTGAAGATGGAAAAGAGCAGTAGAGTGGAACTTTCTCTTGATGAGCTGAAATAATTCCCAAACTCTGTTCGGAAACCCAAACCGTTTTCCCAAAACTCTTGATGATACCCGTGCGGTGAACATTTCACCGTGCGTCGGTTCATCTCCCAAGGGTTTTTCACCTACAATGAGCAGGCGCGGCCACGACATTTACTGGACCGTAGCGACTCGGGGGAGACGTTATCGGGGCCACGCACGGCTGAAGCGACTGACCTTGCGGTGCACTTGGACCGATGACGGCAGCGGCGGCGCGGCCCTCCGCCGATAGGGGGCCGCTGCCGGGAACCGGAGGGACGCTGGCACACAGGTTGATCAGCCCACCACCGGCGGTGGAGGACGCGGGGTCCTTGGTGCCGGGCGGCCCGCCTCGCCGCCTGGCACCGGCCGACGCGAAGGGAGGGGTCGGCGTCGCCACTTCCGCCGGAGTCCAGTTGAGGTTGGTCCCCTCCTTCTCCGCGGACGAGTCGTCGTCAGAGTCGTCAAACATGCGCTCGCCGCGACCTTCGGTTTTCCGCGGCGGCGACGGGGAGATGGAGTTGAGTTTTTTGGGGCCAGGTCGTCTGCGGGGACTGGACTCTTGGGACGAGTCGCCGCTGGACATGCGGGAGCGTCGCGGGCTATAGCTTCCGTCCGAATGGGACCGCCGCTCGTAGGACTCGGGCTCACTCTCATCCACTTCTTCTGGCTGCACATAGGTAAGTCGAGGGTGATAGAGGGCTTCCTCATTCCGGCTCTTCGCTGTATTGGAAATCGGAGACATTTGAATCATTTTAACATCACAAGAAAAACTTCCTCGCGCAAGAAGGACCCGAGCGTTACCTTTGACGGAATCTGTTATCCAGTCTGGAGTGACAATCTTAATGGCAGGGTGTTTGAGGGCACACTCAAACTTGGCCTGGAGTGAAAAGAAAAACACGCAGGTGTCTGATGCAGGGACGTCTTTGCGACACTAAAACCGGTTTGCCGTTTTAGCTCATGATCATAATGAAGCAAACGGGTGTGGAGTAAGACGTACCCCTTTGGGTTCGTTCACCACCAAATGAGTCACTTTTTTGTTCAGGTTAAGCTGACATTCTCCCCCATAAAAGGTGACGTATGCCCACAACGCGTTGAGGTCATCTGGAAGCTGTGGAAAAACAAGCAGTCGACAAAATGGCAAGCAAGACTCATTGGACACAGATGCGGCCTCTAACATCGGGGTCGTTCATATCGTCATCTCTGCTCCGTTTCGTCCAAAAGGTAGCCCGCAAGGTTCCGCCCCGTTTCGGAAATGTGCACGTTCCGCATTCACTCACATGAGGAAGACAGGCCGTCACTCCGAAGAAGATCTGTCCCGATTCCGGAGAGAACCCTGTGACTCTGCGGGCATGACCGGTTATGAAAACATCAACGTGCAACATGCTTCCGTGAAATTGCCAGAAAATGATGCTGCGCCCACATCAACAAACGCATCGTCTGCCAAAATGTCGCCTCTCAGAAGGATACGGTAAAAGGTCGCCGCATCGAACCGAGAGAATCACCCAGGATGGCTGGAAAACACAAGTGAATCTGATGAGCTCATCGTGCCATTGAGATCGCCAGAGCATCGTCAACAAGACTTTGCCGCAAGCTGAAGTGAAGGGTTGTGGCGTTTTGTTTGTTTTTTTTTTCATCAAATAACAACATCCATCCATGAAGGGGCTACTGTGTGTAGGGGAAAGCCCGCGGTGGAGATGCATGATGTTCATGATCAGCGACAACGAGGAGGGTGAAGTTGGTGGCGTATCGTATCAGTGGCACCAATTCAAGACTTTTGTATTGATTTGGGTATTTCTTTTCAATGTTGCCACTGCAGCAGCGTGCTTACAAGCATCCACCCCCACGCCCAGGAAACGCTCCGGCTTCTTACCTTGACCACTGGCAGGTCAAAGACTTCGCGAGATTCCCCCACCTCTGGGTTGTCCCCGTCCTCCGCAATAATGTGAGTGGCCAGAGCATTGTAGGAGACCTCCTTGCCTTTGCCATCTTTCAACAGCTGCACCACCTACAATATAAGGAGCGCAAACATTGGCTGCATCGACCAAAACGGGCATAACAAAACGGTCCAATGATGCTCTGGGCACAAGACGCAGTTTTCAATTTCAGCTTCGGGCGCGCCCACGTGACGTCCTACGTCGTCATCATCGTTCCCACCGAAACTGCATTCGCCCGCGTTATTTCATTTTCACGATCGACTTCAAAAGAACGAAACGATGATAAGGCGAAGCGGGGCAATGGTTCAAGATTTGGCAGCAAGTGCGACGCCGTGGACGCTCGATCGAGTAAAATGTTGATAGTCACAGGTTGCTGCAAATCAACACTGTTCAGCATGTCCGACTTCTTCACCTTGATGCTTCAACGCGGCTCAATGCGATGCGGTCGACGTTAGTTACCCTTTAGGTAGACCAAATTAACTTAATGGGCATTGTTCCACCGCGATACGATGGAATTATAAACCGGCGCGATCATCGAGTGGCTATCCGTAAGGTGCGAGTGGGAAACTCAAGTGCGCCTGAGATCCGAGTACGGAAAGCGCTGCTCGGGGCAAAGTTCTTCACGCGACCCGTCATGAGCGAGAGCATATGAACTCGGAAGACCGTGATAGAAAGAGTCTCGAGTGTCCCCATTCGGTCAAATGTTCGCCAGAGCAAGGGCGCTATTTCGAGTTGAGCCTGGCAGCCTGTTAGCCAGCTTGTTAGCTTGTGCCACAAAACCTATGGCGATCCAATGGTGCTAACAAGTTAGCATGCTAGCTAAGAGAAGCTACCACCCAGCCAGCCTTACCTTTGGGTCAATGTCCCCAACCACGTAGAATTTGACATCTTTGAAAAGTTCACCAACCACCTTACTCTCCTCTTCAGACATGACTGTCCACTAAGGTCATATGACGATACATTTAGACAAGTCGAGGGCGACGCGTTTAAAAACGAGACGACAGTGTGCCTGTGGCGGGCTTACCGGAGTCGACCCGGGTTTCGCTAGCGCCAAATCGCCGAGCGCGCCACGGACTACATCATCCTCAAATGAAGAGGGGTGCTGTCAACAAAGGGCCGAAGTCGAAATGAATTATTCGATTCATGCTCGGCGCATCAACTCAATCCCCGCAGAATAACGTAGCCGCTGCAGTCACTCTGAGCGGTCAAAAACATTTTGTGGCTCTCGAGAGCGTGAGTGTTTTTCTTCAGAAATAGCTGACACCCCTATATCGTACGGGCTAAGGTTTTGTCTGATTTGGCAGTAACCCTTTCCGCCTCGGTGGGATGAGACGGGATGATCGAGGCCATAATACAGTACACAGAAACATAATCCCACTCATTGTAATATTACGGTGGGAAGACATTGACATTAACTTTGAAGGTTCCTTCCATCAAGTGTACTGTTCTTCACGGAGGTCTTCATTTGACTTGAATACATCTCCACGACGCTGACTTCGTTTTGGCAAAAGGCTTGTTGAAAAAGCGGCGCTGCTGGTTCCGAGATGGGTCATCGTTTGGACTTTTTTTGTGAAATGCTCTTTGCGATTTCAGTGAATTAAAATATTACGTTCTAAACAATCGCTCTGTTCCGCACAATAGCTGTAACAGTATTGGATGACATTTTGACTGTTTTAAAAGGCGACGGTGTCGCATGTCGGTCGCTCTCTTGACTTCCACTCGAAGCCTTTTCGCTCATATGCATCTGCCCGCACTCACGAAATGTTGAGAAAAGGATGTCAGAGCTTTTCTCGTATGTTATTAAATGACAGCTGATCGACGCTCTCCTTCACTCAGTTTCCTCCCCTCGACCCTTTCTCCTCAGTGACGACATGGAAAATGGAGATTGAACATTTTGAGCCTCTTCGGTGGTGTCAACGACTTTTATGAAATTGTTCAAACAACTGCCAACGTTGACCAAATCTGGACATCAGAGGTTTCAGCTCGACACCAGCCATGTACTTTCTGTGGATGTTTTTTCTCTCTCTCTTGAGTGGCAAAGTGAGCCACAGCCAATTGAGAGCAATAATTGGATAAGATCTCTCTCTCTCTCTCTCTCTCTCTCTCTCTCTCTCTCTCTCTCTCTCTCTCTCTCTCTCTCCCTCTCCCTCAGTCGCATTAATGATATGTCACCTGTTGACTTTGCAGGTGTGAAATGGAGATATTATCCTTTCGACACATCACCTATCATTACCGTCTTGCTTTAGGACGTGAAATCCATCGTGTCACCTCCTCGACTCCATTGACTAATCATCATTAGACGCAGTGCCGGAATGACACGTGTCGTACGAATGCGAAAGAACCGCTCACGCCGGAGCCTTGATTGAGACGTCCTTCTTATGCGTGACAACATGTGAATGGCCTACGTACGGCCGCTCATGGCGTATTCCCAGTGGAAAGATTCGAAAGCGCAGCGGCTATCAGTTTTCGTTTATTCCATGCTGCCATGTTCGGGTTGAGTTACAGTAACCTGAGGCCATTTCAGCGAGAACATTTTCGAGTTTGATGCAATTGCCATACGCGCGAGTAGCACTTGTCGTTGTATTTCATCGATACCGACGGTAAATTCCACTTCTATATTCACCAATTTCTGATCCATTGTCAGTCAAATGAAGCTTTCATACAAAGTAGAATGAAGGGCAAGGTGACATACAAAAACACGTCCAGGTTGGATGTTTTTGCAGATCGCAGGCCGATGCAATACTTCGGATTGTCCGACAAAGAAAACAGTGGGGCGATTTTTGTTTGATTGGCGGCCAGTCTTCTGCGAAACAGCCAATAAACGCGATGCGCGCAGGCTGAGATGCGACAAACGCGTCCATGTTGACCTGCAATAATCCTGCACACTTTTCAAAGCATGGCAGGCACGGCGCGGAATGGGAAGTGCCCTCTCTCGTCCCTCCTCCCCTCCGGGAGGTTTTGTAAAGCGGACGGGAAGCCGATGGCACCGGCTGACCTCCGGCTTTGTCTATTGACTCCTCTCGCATGTGGGCACCCCCACAACGGAGGAGACAGCAGCATTCAGAGGATCGCAAAGCCCGCCACTTATCTTCCGAGCGGCACATCAACCGGCGTCGAATTGATGGATGGGATACGAGGAGGCGCTTGCGCTTTTGGATCAGATCGCCGATGAGCCGCTCCGACGGGTACTCGAGGGAAATCTTTTTCCGGGTTGTTATCGGTACCGTATTATCCAAACTGTAACGTGTGACGGGCGCCTCGCCGCCGGTCAATTTCATTTTGACCTCACATTATCTCCTGTGGCTCTTTTGATGGAAACGCATCAGTAACCGACAAGTAAATATTTCAAGCATACAGTCAGGCCAACTACATGACAAAGACTTGAAGGTCGCGTTAGCGACATGAAGAGATTTGAGGCTCGCAAGTGAACAACCATGATGAGGCAGCAAAAATGGATGTCCAATTCCTCAATGATGTCTTTTGAAAACAGCCTACAAATTCGTGAATTGTATACATACGAGTTCTATTTGTTTTTCCTGCGCGGCTCTCACAAGTGGAGGCTGTCCAATAATGCGGTGCAAATCATAATAATATGCAAGTTCAGCATAAAAAAACGCAAATCAAAGCAGACAGAAGGCAGTGACAAAGGTGATGATTCCATTTCTTGCTGGAGTGACCATAATACACGAAAATGGAAAATAATGATCCTCATACACGTCTCCAAGTGAGACAAATCTCCAATCGATTGGGTGTGCTTTTCCAGTCTGATTTACATCCCTAACGTTGAGATGGAACTCCTCCTGCCAAACTCACAACTTCCTTTTGATGAAGGTCGCGTTCATGTGGCAACTTGAAATGTGTGCAATTGAAAGGAATCATCCAATTTCGCTGCTCCCAAGCATTGGTGTGTGTGTGTGGGGGGGGGGGGGGGTTACTGAGTGACGTGGTCCACACTCATGTTTTATTTGTATTTAATGCATTCGACTCTGACCTGTTTACTTCGTCCACGCAAAGGATTTTAGACACACACACACACACACACACACGCACGCACACACACGCACACACAGACGCGCGCGCGCGCAAGTGCAATTGCCCCTGCTGCATGCACGCTCCATCGGAAACCGGGTGCGAAAGCATTTAACCAAATAGTGTTGTGGCTTGGAAAATAACCACAGCCGAGTTACCTCCTTTACTTCACATATTGTCACCGCATTTGTATTATCCTCTGTGAGTGTTTTTATTTTCAATGTTCCAAAGTTCTTTAACAAAACAACAACAAAAACGTGTTTCCGTCAGTGAAATGGGAAATATGCATGAGAAAGTTAACGAATATAAATGTCACTTATTTTTCTCAAATTCCCATGTTTACCCATTAACTTTCTACATTTCCGAATGGCCAATAATTAATGCTGACATTTTCTCGGCCTACATTGTGATGTTATAATGCCATTGTGATACGTGAATTGGCATGTGCATTTTGGGGGGCAATTTGAAGAACAACACAACGAATTTGGTCTTTGAGACGACTCCTTGACATCAAATTGATATACTTAAACAGTAGTGATATGGGGACACGTCAAATTGTGAGATGAGCATTAAACACAAATCATTATGGATTATAATGACAGTTCCTACAAATCCGTCGATGAACATATCGATTTGGGTTGGTTCGGGGTTTTTTGGGTTGTTTTTTTTGTTTTGTTTTTTTGCTTTGCAATACTGATCTAACGTGTGTTTTATTTTCCAACTCTCGTTTGTGGATATTTAGTCAGACTGCTATTCAAGTTAAGAGCATTGCCATTTTGGGGTTTAAGTGAACGCAGCACGTACGTATGGGCCGGACCAATTCAGCCTCGAAGGAATTCCGGTAACGTCACGTGACATGATCTGCGAATGTCGATTGGTCCAAGGCACGTGTCAAACGCGGCGTAGTACGGCGGCTCCCAGCCAATCAGAAATTAGAACCAAAGCCTTCATGAAAGTATTTGAGCGTCGTCTGAATCAGAACGGTTTACGCTGAGCGCGTCAAAAAAGGTGCGCGGGGATCTCGTAAAAACAAAACAAACTATGATTTTTCTCCGTTAAAAAAAAGGAGCGTTTAAAAAAAAATACCAGTCGTCATATACTATCCTAAAAACGTTTTTGGGGGGCCGTGGGGACGGTAGTAAACAAGACCGTGTAAATATCACCACCAAACGGTATCGTCAGATTGGAATCATACTTTGTCGCAGAAGTTCCGAGGAGGCCCAAGATTCGTCATCATTCTCATCATCATGGACGAAAACGTTCGCCGAGACCCGGAGGACTCCGGCGAGGAGTCAAACGGAGCCATCCCGCCTCTTATCCTGCCCCCTGGCAACCAGCAGTCTCACAGGACCACCAACTTTTACATCGACAACATCTTAAGGCCGGATTTTGGCCGCAAGAGGAAAGGTGGCACCCCGATTCGAGAGGCAAGAGAGGTGATGGGAAGCGCACCCAAAATCGCCAACCCGGACGGACAGCGAAGCGCCGCGGGAGGAGCAGACGGCTCGCCGCCGTCCGACGACCGCCGTCCGGATCCCCTCGGCCGGAAGGGTGAGCCGAGAGACGGCGAAGAAAGCGAGCAGCTCCGAGGAGACGACCGGAGCGGCGCGGCACCCGAGGGGGCCAAACAGATGCTGTGGCCGGCCTGGGTTTACTGCACCCGCTACTCCGATCGTCCGTCGTCAGGTTAGTCACGCGCCGACAACATCTCGGTCGAGAAGAGAAGCGAAAAAGGCCGGCCATCGAATGAGTTCGAGCGTCCGAAAAGATATTGCCGCCATCTCGGCGGCCATAAATCCTCCGCGAGAGGGTGAACAACTTGGGCCGAAGTTTCAGCGCCCAAAGCAAAAGCTTGGGAACGATTTGTTTTCCACTGGTCAGGGCAAATCGGCCACCCCGACCGACTTCGTGCCCGCAATTGACAAAGCGGCGAGCGGACGGCCAACGGTTCTCTTTCTCAGACCCGACTTGACACGAAATGCAGTCCAATGTCACTCTCGCCTCCCGCGCCTCCCCGTCTTTTTCGTTTTCTTTTCGAAAATGGGGAGAAACTGGGAGAACAATCGCCCACAATTGAGTCGGGAACTTCTCACGCGTCACTGAAAAATTCGACACTTTTCTACCTACGGTCGTTTCCTGGAAATAAAGTTGAACAAGAATGTGCCGTGGGGGGCGAAAAAAAAGACGTCCAAATGTGGGAAATGAAGTAAAACCAAGTTGAACGCCATTGTTCCCGAGTCTTCTTTGTTAATATTCTATTAGCATATTTTTGACAATGGAGGCTGCCGAAAAAGTGAGAGCGGCGAGGCCCGCGTCGCAGACCAATTTGGATGCTAAACGCAGGCCACAAAGCTGCCAAAAGGCCAAAACGTGCACACGCATCTCAACTCTCTCTCAAGGTGCAACTCTGGAGATATAATTTCAAATATTTGTATTATTCGCCTGAACCAAATTGTTGGAGGCAAAAATCCGCGCGTGTGTGTGAGGGGGACAACAACAACAAAAAAGATGTCGTTTTTCGCCACTTTTTCGTTCCTCACTCGAAGAGAATCCAACCGAATATTGGAAATGCTACTTTTTCCTTTCTTTCTTTCTGGATTGTATACGTGAAATTTCGTGGACAGCCCCCCACCCCCTCCGCAATATTCAGAGAGTGACGCGAAGAGACAACTGAGAAATAGTCATGGAAGGTCAGAGACCTAGAAAATTAGGAAATGTGAAAATGTGGCGTTCGAAGCAAGAAAAGTTTCCATCGAGCTGATGGAAATCGCAAAAAGAGGACCGGGGGTGGGGGGGGTCTGCATTCGGCCTCCCAAAAGACCATCGAATGGGCAATAACAACCTGACGTCACAAAAATGTAATCGATTCTATTTTCCTAAATGCACTATAATTCTAAATGGTCTGCACCCCCAAAAAAAAAAGAAATAATAATTGTTGTCCTACTAAGCATGCACATTTGCCGTTGAATGAGCCTCCAGACTTTTTGATTTTGGACAACGTAATGACAATTGAATGAAGGCCCACAATATTTGGGCGCTTTGGAGTTAAACCACAAGCAGAGACGCGCTAAGTGGATTTGCGTTCATTTGTCACGTCGATCTCCCGAAGAGTTTGAAAAGACGAGCTTCTCGTGTCTTTTTGAGGAAATAAGATGACAATGTCGGAGTTGGGGAGCAAAGGCAAAGAGGCGCCTCGGTCCCCCCTCCTCCATTCCAGCCTGGCCCCACCCCCATCCGCGCCCCCCCACTCCCCGCGCTCCTCCTCCCGAGGGTGCAGCACGCAGACACCTGGCATCAGGCCACCTCGGTATAGTTGTCGGTTGATTCTGTGAAACGCCCCCATTGCGGAAGAAAAACTCCAGAAAGTGCGCGCTGTTTGTGGATTTTTTTTATTTTTTTTTAATGACCCGAAGGAATTTGTTTCACGGGATCGTCGCGTTTCGCGTCATGGCTCAAGTGGCTTCTCCTTAGGAGGATGGAAAGTGACCGTCGGCCGTTTGGACGTGAATACAAAAAGTACCGGGACGTTTTCGTGTCGTCTTTTGACCGGTTGATCGTGGCAGCCGGCGTTTATTTATCTGAAGTACATCGATTTGGGGACATAGCCGTATTGATGATTTCGGAGAGTCTGCGGCAACTAAATCAACTCCAAAGGCCTCGAGCCGATTCGGCGTCGCAAAAACTGAAAAACGCGCGGTCAAGTTCGGCGTCCGGCCCTTAATTGAGAAGCGAAACGTCGAATGGAAGGCAAAGCATTGACTGTATCCCATTTCCGCCCTCCAAACCCAAGGGCCCAGATCCCGTAAACCGAAGAGGTCCCGGACCCCGACAAAAGAGGACAAGCGACCCCGGACGGCCTTCAGCGCGGAGCAGCTGCAGCGGCTCAAGGCCGAGTTCCAGAGCGAGCGCTACCTGACCGAGCAGCGGAGGCGGGAGCTGGCGCGCCAACTCGCCCTCAACGAGTCTCAGATTAAAATCTGGTTTCAGAACAAGCGGGCCAAACTCAAAAAGGCCACGGGCAGCAAGAACTCGCTGGCGCTGCATCTCATGGCTCAGGGACTGTACAACCACGCCTCCGCCAAGGACGCCAAGTCGGACAGCGATTAGCCCGCGGCCGACCGGCCGGCCTCCCCTTCTTCAGACAGACGAAACGCCTTACTCGCCAATTTCGAGTGCCGCCGCGTGGCGCTCGCACAAACAAACAAACAAACGACAGAAAGAAGGAAAAAAAAAGGCCGATTCATTTGTTAGAAACGCCCGAGCACGCCAGATTCGGAAGTAGCTCGCAGGGCACGTGACCGTCAACAGTTTTTCTTGTCTATTTTCAATGCGTGGGGAGACAAGGAAAGCAAGGGCCGTTTTGGGGAGCCGGGACACTCGATGAGCCTGCGTGGACAAAGACACGGCTCGACCGAACTTGCTGTAGCCCGCTTCACACTAGTTGATGATTAAAAAACAAACAAACAAAAAAACAATATGCTGAAGTCCAAAGAGTTTTTGATGCATTGTGGTACCTCTGTTCACCAAGCTGTGAATTGTGAATTCTTCTTGTCGGTTTTTCTTCGGCTCCTCAGCCACGGAGTGTCTTTTGTTTGCTGGTCGCGCAGCTCTGCGGCTTGCCGAGCCCAACGCAGCCCGACTCCGAGCAGCCTTTTCCGGGTACCGGCGCCGAAATTCGTTTGGAGGCCTTTTTTGAACGAGCCTTCTTTAGCTCGACGTGGACGGGGGGGGCAACCTCTGAAGTCGTTCATCGTTTGGAAGGAAAGCGGCCCTCGAAATTGCGTTGCCCCGAAGGCCGTTCGGAAAGTCTCGCCGGCTGGGCTGCTGCCCTTCGAACGAAGCGTGTTGACGCGGCGCCGACATTTTTGGACCTATTTTGCCACGCGCGCGTCTACAGACCCCGTCGTTTGTCCTTTGAGAAACCGACAAATGAACGCTTTTCGTATTTATGAGAAAACAGCCACGTGGACTGGCGTTTACATAATTTATTCTTTTTTTTTTTCGTTCCTGCAATAATTGTGCTTTTTTTTAAAGGCAAAATCTGAAAGGCCTTTTCCGGGTTGCCTAAATGGAGATCCAAACCAAGTGGTGGTCTCACTATGCTGTGAATGTGTCTTGTTTTTTTTTTGTTTTGTTTTTTTCCCTCTCTCGCTCTCTCTTTCTCAGCCGCTCGAGAAAGTTGTTGGGCAAGTCAAGCCGTTTGCCTTATGGAACCATGAGCCGGAAAATGTTGCAGTGTTGTGAAGAGGGAGGGGTCGCCTTTTCTATGGACAAAAAATAAATAAAATAAAGGAGAAAAAAATGAAATTGGTCATTTGCTCCTCGACCAGATGAAGTTCTCCTTGACACGGTCCTGGTATGTAAGCAGTTTTTTAAATGATGGTGCAAAGGTCAATAAAAACAGTGAAAAGTCCTTGTTGGGATTTTATTTCGAAACAACAACATACAACGGACAGGAGGGGAGAAAAATAAAAGTTTATTTTGAGCAGTAAATGGAGTTGAAGAGTCTGTCATGTGGAAATGAATTTGCATGACAATCACCGCAGAGACGGACATTGAAACTGCACGCAGACTGCCTCAAAGGCCAAACTTGGAAAAAAACAGGAAGCATTCGGGTTGAGCCAAACGTGTCTTGCAGGCTGCGCGCGCACGGTGTTCCCGTTTCCGGAGAGGCCGACGGTGGTTCCGTGACAAAGAAATCGCGGGCAAATATGGGTCACTCCGACATCAAATTTGGATCGAGGATCGCTCGTATCGCCAAAAGATGAAGCGCCGAAAGGATTGCGACACTCAAGTATATCCTAATAAAAACATTCGGGTCCGACTGAATGAGGAGGGGGGAGAAAAAGATGGCCCAAAGCCATTATTTAGCACAAACATTAGCGGTATAAACTGAAATCAAAGTTTTTGTCGACGGTCAAAAACAAAAACAAAAAAAACGTTTTTTCCCCTGTCAGACTGTCGACAATAACTGAAAAAAAGTGTTGTGTTTTTTGGGGTTGTTTTTCAGGCTGGCACCAAGCATGGAATGAGTCATCCGCTTGATTTGGAGTCAAGGATTTACTCACTTTACTATTTTTTTAGTCCTTCAAGTACCTTTATAGCAGTAGCCTGTCTCTCTCTCTCTCAAACACACACACACACACACACACACACACACACACACACACACACACACACACACACACACACACACACACTTGTAATACAATGTGACATGGTGGCAAATATCTATCTATCTATATATATATATGTGTGTGTGTATGTGTATAATATATATATACTGTATATATATATATATATATATATAATAATAATTTTAATAATATTATATATATATATATATTATACACACACACACACACACACACACACACACACAATTTTGGGGTGAAAACGCAGACAAAATGAAAAATACCCACCCCCCTTTCCGAAAAAAAAAAGAGAAGGATATAAAGTTTGCTCATCACAAAAGAGCAAGAGTCATCGCTGGCTCCCCGACAGCTTTGCCCTGGCCCAAGTGAACGGCTGCGAGAGGACTTGATGTGCGTTTTCCCGTGCGTGGAAGTAACGCCCGAGGCTCAATGGGCCGAGCTCTTGACTCAAGACTGGCAAAGGCGAAGGGAGACGAGGCCGACAGATCTCGGCGTGCGGTCGGGCTTTGTCAGTCGAAGGGCCGGAGGGGCCGGAGAACCCGGACCAAGGTCAAAGTACCGCTGGCATCCACGCCAATAGCAGCGGGTGCCCGAGCCGCTGCCAAGACGGGTGAGAAAAGGACGGAAGGACGGGCGTCTCCTCAGCCGCAATGCAAACGCTCGTTGCGGCTCAATCGGGTGCGCTCGCTTTCCCCCCCCGGGGCTCTCTAAAGGTGACCGTGCGCGTCCCACGCACCTCCTCCATAAACGCATTCGACATCATTGCCGATTGAAGCCGGCTGGCGAAAGGCAAAAAGAAAGAAGTTGCTCTTCGGATCAAAAAGGTGAGCCACTTTTGCTTTGGCCCAACAAGCCCAAAGGGACGTTGCAAAGTCAAAGGCGCACTCTCGGCGGACATACGGGAAGGCCTTAACGGCAGGGGTGTCAAAACCATTTTTTGTGGGTCGGAGTCACCTTTCCCCGTTCGGACTGGGAAACCAGAGAAAGAAGTCCGGCCTCGGCGTGTCTTGCAATCCCGCTCTTGTCTATTCCATGGGAGCATCTGCGACAGATTTTGGCGACAAGAGTTGAGCAGTGAGCATCGCAAGGAGGTCGACGTGTTTCATTGGCTCCCGCGGGACCCCTACCATGATGCGGCCGGCCAGATCTGGGCGCCGGGCCTGAGGTTGGACACCGGCGCTTGGTCAGCCGCACACAGATGTCTTTTCCGCCCCTAAGATGAACTTCTTTTGTTTCTTCTCAACTCTGACCTCATGCTCGGCCACGAAGAAGCATCGGCCACAAGAGGTTCCGAATCTCAACGGGAAAAATATTGCAATTGCTCCTTCTCGTCCGTGACCTCTGAGCTCATCCTAGAAAGTGTTTTCACCTGCTCCTCAAGCCGCAACTATTGATGAACAGCCCCCTCCTGCCATTCGTATCCTTCCACTTGTCCTAAACGGCAGCCCATCGGAGAAGAGAAAAAGTACATCGACCAAAACCGATGCGCCCCGTGCGTCTCCGGCAGACAAAAGAGGAGCCCATCAAGTTCCCCTCCCCCCACCGAGTAATTTAGCCAGAGGTCTCCAAAACGCTTCCCGGTCCAAGCCGAGGCATGGAGCGAAGAGGACGGGGGCCTTTGTGGCGGAAATATAATTACGGCCCCGAAAGCTGCAAAAGACGGGAGAATGGGGGATGACATCAGAGCAATTTCACAGCCGGGCTTCGGATGGCCGGGCCGAGCCCGGGCCTTGCTGCGCGACACTGATCAAAGCCCGCCGCCGCCGCCCCAAAAAGGGGCCGACTTAACTATGCTAAGCTCCAGGACAAATATATTTTAATCTTGTTAGAATACAAGCTAATGCCACAGCCCAGTGATCAAACTTTGCACCATAAGGACACAAAATCACACTTTGTCTCACAAGGAGGTTTGCCCCCCACACCCCTACCCTGCCCCCACATTGGCCAAGAGTGCTCGCTCCAAGCAAAACCGGTCTAAATTTAGAAACCAATGCCACGAAAAGCCACTAGCAATCAATGGTGCGGAGTTTCCTTGATGCAACAACCGGCGAGGGCATTGGAGCACGCGTGGGGCTGCGGGAGACAAGTTTGCTCAAAAACGCTTCTCCTCCAACTATGATGGAACAAGGCGGCATTCCGAGCGTCATCGTCAAAAGATATGCCCGACTTAATTACAAGGTTTATGTCCTGGGCCTTGCAACACACTTCAGCCAACTAAAAAAAAAAAAAATACATATACATATATATATATACTATACGTTTTCACTTGTTTCCCGATTGCAGTCTGGGAGACAGGTCTGGACTGCAGGCGGGCCAGTCGAGTCGGCACACTCGTTGACTCCGAAGCCACGCCGCGGTAACACAAGCGGAAGGTGCTTTGACATCGTCTGGCTGAAATAAGCAGAGCGTCCGTGAAAAAGATGCTGTTTGGACGGCAGCGTATCTTTCGCCAAACGGCGGATGCATCTTTCAGCACGAATGCCGCCTTCACTGCTGTGTGAGTTAGCCATGCCATGGGCGCTAACCTCTTTGGACCCAAGATCTCCGGCGATCAACCCACTTCATTGGATTCATGCTCAAGGATAACAAATAAATAAATAAAAGTCTCCTTGGAAATGTGAAAGAGCCTCATACCCGAAGC
The DNA here is from genome assembly GCA_026261675.1 of Hippocampus mohnikei. Classification (NCBI taxonomy): domain Eukaryota; kingdom Metazoa; phylum Chordata; class Actinopteri; order Syngnathiformes; family Syngnathidae; genus Hippocampus; species Hippocampus mohnikei. Next base: position 2,643,102 of record JAKGUB010000333.1, on the reverse strand, counting down.
TACGTATCTTTGGACGATCACACTCATCCCACTCAATTCCCAAATGACAGCGGAAATCCAGTACGATTCCAAGCAATTTAGCGGCAAAGCGGCATCAATTTGAAGCCTCAGACCAATGTTGACAAAATATTTATTTCTTTCTTTTTGGAAGTTCCTGACCAAAAAAAAGGTCTCATTTCATTGAAAACAATGTTGGTCACCTAAAATATATCCGTCTCTGGAAAAACTACAACTCATCATTTCTGTCACTGGTGTCGTTACAGTAATCTGAAACAAAAAACAGAACAACAACAAAAAAATCAAGGTTTGCCAGCAAGATCTGGGTGGATCTTATTCCATTTCTTGAATTCGGAATTAAAGCAGCGGTTCTCCACCTTTTGTCAATGATGTCACCGCCGCGAAATACTTTGCTCTGTAAAGTAGCCTTGAGACCACAGGTGTCAAACTCGAGGCCCAGGGGCCAAATCCGGCCCGCCGCAGCATTTTATGTGGCCCCCCAAAAGCAAATCACGTGTGTCAACTTGCTAAAATCTCGACCGAAATGTCAAATTGTCACGTGTAAGAAGCAACACGGAGATTTTGGGGTGGGGTGGGGGGCTTCACCTCGCGCGTCCCCATCGGAGAACTGGATCGGAGTTCACGTGAGCAACGGAGCACCTCTCGAGAGGGAAACGAGAGACGGACTTCAAGCGCTTTCAAACAATTCCTGAAAAATGCTCAACTCGATGGCAGCGCATGGCGAGGAATGACTTGGCCCTCCCCGCTTCCGTTCGGATGGACGCGGCCGACTACTTGCCCTTTCCATCGATGCGCGCGTGGCGTGAAAAGCACATAAGCGCTTGAAGTCAACGGCGAGGAGTCGCGCTACCTGAGACAACGTTGCACAACTGCCTCTGCGGATCCTCGCTGCTCTGGCTGAAAAGAGTGATGATGTCATCCTCGAGATCCTCCACAATGATTTCACACTGGGCGAGAAAAAATAAAAACATGAGAGGAAAAGAGAGGAGAGGAAACTTGGCCCGGAGCGGAAAGTGATCGGGTCGACGCGGACGCGCCGGGTGATCGGCACGGTTACTGAGCAGATTTGATTGATTGATTTCAAATGAATCCGCCTATGTTATTTGAGGGAGAGCCTTTTTTTTTCTTCGTTGAATTGAATTGTCCAAATGCATCACTGGAAAACTAGAAATGCTTTTCGACGACATCGGCAACAAATTACAAGTCCTAATCATAAACGGCACTACTCCGTCAACCGTGTTTCTAAACTTTAACTATACCCCCCCCCCAAAAAAGAGGCTTTTGCACTCACTGCGAATTTCAAGGCGTCGGGAGCTTCGGGTCCAGTGAACTGAAAGTTCTTCAGGTCGGGGAAATCCCCGATGGAGCCGCCGTCGCTCCGAGGTGCAAACCTCAGGTATTGCTTGCGCTGGGTGGCGGGGTCCACGTGGAGAGCATAGTCGCTCATGGAATTGCAAACCCCATCCAAGAGCTCGCTGAGGTGAGTTTCGGAGCGAGCCAGAGGTACCTGGGACCCACAAAAAAAACAATCCGATGGTGTTACCACGCTTCCGTTAGCATGTCATGGCATTCGTCACATCGTTTCCTTTGTGAGGAAACTCGAGCAAGCAAAGCGGTTCATATAAAATGGAGACATTTTCTCCATTTGACACAACACTGAGCAAAGAGCTCAAAAGCTGTCGATAACTGCAAAACAGAAAGGACTGAAGAGGGTAAAAAAAAAAACTCTTTGGAAGCTCGGGTCAGCTCGCTGCGCTGCGGCCAAAGACTCGGCGGGTCAGCAGTTGCGACCTCCGATTTCCGCCTTGTTTTCTTCTGGCTCCCTCACCGACGTCACCCTCCAACTCTGACTTTTAACCCGCGCCAATAGCCTGCCGCCGCCGCCGGATCCGGAGCCCGCGCGCTTTTTCCTGCGCCCCCTCGGAAGACAAAAGAGAGAGCGGCCATGTCTAGACGGGTCAAGCCAGGTGCGGCGCCCCGACCGGCCCCGGGAGGACGCCCCTCTATCACGGGATCTGGGGCCGAGGCGCTCTCGCAGGCGGGGGAAAGTGACTCGAGTTTGGCGGGGAAGATCCCAGCGGCTAAGGCGACATTGAAAGACAGGGATGCCAGCCTGGCCCTTTGTCATCTCAGAACGGATTGTTTCCTTCGGGGCCATTGGCAGTTCACATCATCGATTCCTTTTTTTTTCATTTCGCCATCAGTTCCTCCAGCAACACGGTACATCCACTTGCAAGAGCCATAGCTCCTGAAAGCGCTCCCTAATCCCCCCCCCTCCACCCCCCCACCCGCCCCCAACCCCCCTCGCACATGCGCTTCATTCAGGAGCGAGGCGCCTCATTCACAAGAGGATCCCTTGAGCTTGACAACGTTGTTGCGCTCAGCAGGAAGGAAGTCGGCGGAACAACGGAACGTTACAGCACCGGGGCAAAGGCTGAAGGGCGAGCAACCGAGGATGTAGGTCACCCCGGCCCATGACGATGAGCTTCATCTGTCAATCATTATCTGCCCACTCTTCACTTTTTTTTTTTTCCCCCAGCCAGCAGACTTCCGTGGCGACACTGTACTTTGTTCAATTGTCGAGCAGCCCGTACTCGTTTTCACAACAGGAGCAAATTTAATTCAATTAAAAAAAAAAAAAAAAAAATGAGTGTATTTCTCAAAGATTCGGCTCGTGAACGAAAAAGACATTTCTTTCATAGGACTGTTCTTGGACTTCCTTCCTCTCCTCTGCAGCAAAAAATTAAAAAAATAACCAACCAAACAAACAAAGAGAAAAACTTTTCCTGCCCAACACAACAAAGTCACGTTGGCCCTCGGCCGCCCCGGGGCTTGTGTCGGAGTCATTATCATGCCACGGCCCAAAATGGTTTGGAATTAAAGCCCTTCCTTGCCAGTTGCAGCCCCGTGAAAAGGAGCTGTCAGTCAGCGCGTTGTTTGAAGAATAAGGTGGAGGGGCTGCGGGTTGGGGGGGGGCGCATCGGTTGGGCCAGAGAATAGGCTTCTCGGGGATGCGATCCTCCATTCAATTCCCATTGGACGGGGCGGCATTATTACACCGCTGCGGACGGGGGCCTTTCGCTTTCATTGTCCTGCTGAAATGGGCCAATGAAGACCCATTAAAAAAAAAAAAAAAAAAAAAAGAAGAAAGTACACAAGAGATTGACTCCAAAGCAGATGGATGGAAAACCAAAACGAAAGGTCGCTGACTGGGCAAAAGAAAAGTCGAGTAAAAAGGTTTGACGGCACGGCGCCCTTTGGGTGACGTGTGATTTAGTCGCCTCTGCAATTTAGATTCGCTGTTGGAAAAGCGCTCGAACGCCGTGTCGCCCGCAGCTCTTTCGTGTCGGCGTCGCAGAGGAAGAGTCGAGCGTAGCAGCGACGTATGCGGCGGAGAAAGCGCCGCTGTCACACGTCAGGACATATTGCGGGAGGGAAGCCGAATGCGTTTCCCGGGCTGAACGAGGGGAGTTGGGTTTTGAACCGCAGTCTAGTCATCGGGCCGAAGCGGAAATGTCAAAGAACGGAAGGACAGGCACACGTTCGACTGGCACGGTTGAGGTTGAATGCTCATCAAACGGCCGTTTGGAAGAGGCTGACCGGGAACCGGCGGGCGCCGCCGTCGGGCGGAATCGGCTGCAATTTGCCAGCCCGCCAGTTGAGAAGCGGCAACGCTTCCGGGAGAAAGTCTCGTGGACAGACGAGACCCAACTGGAACTTTTGGGCGAAGCACAAGAGCTCAACGTTCGGTGCCACGCAAACTTAGCGGACCGCGAAAAGAACGCCATCCCTACTGCGTATCGCGGACGAGGTCTCCTTGAGGTTTCGCGGAGCCTCATCGGTGTGTACGGAGGCTATCGAGGTAATCTCGAGGCTATCGAGGTATTCTCGAGAGGAACGCGGGTCTCTTCCTCCGGCTTCTCGGAACCTTTGGACGGCGCGATGGAGCGCGGCCGCAGATGACCGCGTGCCCCGACCCGACCCGGCCGTCGGCCCGAGCCGCTTTCACGCCCAATCGTGGCAGCCGCCCGTTCCAAACGGGTGTTTGATGAGCGTTCAACCCCCGCCGTCCCAGCCTTGTCGGCAGCCATAAAGTTTGTTATCTTTATGGTAGCTTCCATTAAAAATGGCGATTGATCATTTCATCGCGTTCCCTTCGTCATTCCGTTGAACACCGCTTTGGTGCAATCGGATCCGTCCGCCCGCGGGGAATTAGACACTCGCTGTCTTCGCTGCCCTTTTGGGAGCTTGCTACGCGTCGCCGCGTAAGCGCGCTATTGTGCATCCTCTCATTCTCAATGCATGACTTCCCAGCGGTCGCTATGAGATCAGCTCTCGCCTTCAAACTAAGTTCAATGTCTGCGGGACTCCTAAATGCGTCATTGTTACAGCGGGCAGGTTTCCCTTTTGTGTTCCGGGGCCGCCCCGTGCCCCCAGGAAGTCCGACTGTGAAGAGGCCAAAGAGCAGAGACTGAGAACCGGCAAATCCTTTGCGGCCGCGGCATCGACGGTGTGACGCGGCCGCCTCTCTGAGTCGGCAGGTCAAAAGCCGCTGAAAAGGAGGGAGGCCGGGGGGGCGGGGGGGGGGGGGGATCAAGGCTCGGCTTCCTCTGTCGCTCAGAAACGCTGGCGTGACTCAGCGCAGGTGGAGGACTGGGCGCCAGCAAAACAGCCCAACCGCTCTTCTTCCCCGCCAAACGGAATGCCAGCGATTCTTCTCCACGGCGACGACGCAAAACTTGGGCCGAGATTTTTCAATTCAAAAAGCATTTCAATTTGAGACGGGAGAGGCGAGCGGCCATCGAGGGCCCTCGCGAGGGCCGGCCACGTTGGGGTACTGGCGCATTGGGATGGCAAATGAAGTACAAACGGTTCCACCTCGATACCACCGCCACGCCGGGCCCAAAAAGGGGCAAAAATGGAAAGGACATTTGAAATGAGCCCGATGTCCCCCTCCTACCCCGCGAGCCCGGTGTGCACGAGCGCGGTGGGGAAGCCACGGCTGCTTGGAAGCGACGCGCGTCCCCGGCCGGGCATTTTACCTTTTTGTCTTTCATGCTTCCATCCGGATTGAGTCGAAAGCCTCCGACGCGAATGGTTTTCTTTGGATCCACCTGCTCGATGGAGTGATTCAATTCATCGACAAGTGCGCGGCAAGCTGGATAAAAAAAACAGAACACAGGTGATAAGTTCAGTAAGACGCCGCCGGATGTCTTCCGTTCGTGTACGATACCTCTTAGGATGGGTGGCACGGAAATGGCCGTTCGGATGAGCAACGTATCTTAATAGATTGCGGAAGCGGAATCATGTGAGCCTCGCAGAGTCAAATGCAGTACGGGATCATGTACATGCAGCGTTGGGAGTAACGGATGACAAAATGGACATTTCTCACATCGTATTACGGTTCCTGAGCCTCGTGAGTCGCTTTGCTCAACAGCGCACGAGGGTGACGGCTTGAGCCGTCCGTCTATTGACAATTTGTTTTGAAATTCCAAATCGAGAAAGACTTTGGCAGTTCATAAGACCAGACATCCGCCGACGCTATCCGGTCACAGACTAAACAGCCGTGGGGATCCCGCTCACCCATCAGACCGCATTCAATCACTTTGAGGATTGAGGATGACGGCGGCGGACGAACTCGTACGACTCGGGAACGTACCAGAACAGTACAGCGTCGGGTCCCTCTTGGCCTGGTAGCGGCAGACGAAGAGAAACGTCACAGTCATCCCGAGAAGCCATCGGCCCATTGCGGCTTGGGGACTTAATGAGAGGACGTCCAAGTCTTTGTTTGGGGAAACCTTTCAAGCAGTGTGCATCGCCGAGTCGAAAAAAGTGCAGAGGAGAACTCAGGGGGGGTTGTATTGTGAATTAAAACACTATTTTCAACTCGGATTCCATTTGCTTTTTTTTTTTTTTCCAATAATTATTAATATTATTAGGCAGGTGAACACAGCTGTTGTTGGCTTTCTAATGAAGTAGTATATTCGGGGTGATTTCTTTTTGTGTGTGTGTGTGTGTGTGTGTGTGTGTTTGCTACAAAACAAACAGTTTTGCAAATATGTAATCAACATGGATGAATACTGCGTCCTCTATTGCAGCGGTCCCCAACCTTTTTTGCCCCACGGACCGGTTTCATGTCAGAAAATATTTTCAGGGACCGGCCTTTATGGTGTGTCGGATAAATACAACAAAATAATCTGATATGACCTGTATGAAAAGTGTGGTATTTTCAAAACATAATAATAAACACAAATCACGGCGCGAGGAATGGCCTATCTGGGCGCAATACTCTCTGGTCGCTATGGCAACGTTTAAAAGTGCCTTCAAAATAAGATACAAAGTGCGTGAAAACTACGACTCACCATCACCGCATATTATGCAGAGTGGGCTCAGTGCGTGGGAATCTCCCGTTGAGATAAATCTGTATTTGAAGTAGGACAACGGATATGGTCTATAAAATGTAGCCTTCTTTTTCTTAAGAGTCGTATAATAATAATAATACATTTTATTTATAAGCGCCTTTCAAGACACCCAAGGACTGGTTGGGCCTCTTTCCCTTCCCTTACCAGGAAGCCCATTCTCAAGTTTCCCCTGCTCATTGCACTCAACCTACTTTCAATATCACCAAATGTGACTCAAATGTACACATATGAGATGTGTCGGAAAAGTTCCAGGTCGGGTGTCACAAAATTTCATATTATTGGATGGATTGGTTGTTTTTTTTACTCATTTTGCTAGCTCCCGGATTTCATTTTCACGTGACCGAAAAGCGCGCCTTGACCTGCGTCAAGAGTGAATACTGTCGACGGATAGAACAGAAAATCCGGTAATTTTTCAAAGTAAAAAAGCTTTCAGATTCCAAAATAAATAAAACGGAAGTATTGCAAGTTATTTACTCTTTCTGTGCGGCCCGGTACCAAATGACCCACGGACCGGTACCGGTCCGCGGCCCCAGGGTTGGGGACCGCTCCTGTATTTGAACTGTCCTGGTTACTTAATGAAAATGATAAACGCGGATAAAAGAGTCTACTTCCAATTTCTTGATGCTCAATCAATGGGCGAATGAAAAATGTCCCCACGACTATTCAATGAAGGCGGCTCTATTTCGCTTGAGTGATGCTACGCAATTAACGCTTTCGACCGTCATACCGAATCAAACTTTCAAACAAGTTGCATCTGAGTTGGGTGCGTTTCTCATTTTTGTTGGCAGCACGTCTTACGGAGCGAGGAGACCAAGAGCTGTTCGAAATCAAATCAATGTGGTCAAATCACAACAACGGCCTGTCATCGATTGTATTTTCGGATTTTACCTGTTTTGCACTTGACGCGAACTGTCAAAACGACTTCCGACGCTCCCGGTTTCAACCGTGCGACGCTACATGCGTCACTTCCGGAAGACTTTCAGAGAAAAACATCAGTGGGAAAAACGGAACGACGTCAGTTGTTTTTGTAAGACCGCCTATACAACACCAGGTATATGTCTTACTAGATCATTGTAGCCCGTCAAACAAGTTAGTCTCAGTCGAGTTCATTGCGCCAATCCAAAACCCAACCACTTTATTTCGAAAGCACATCGTCCAACGCTCACTCTGCCTACTTCCTTTCCGGTTTGACCGTCTGGTATTGACGCCACCGCGGTGACGTGCTTGACCGTGGTGGAGCCACGTCAAAGTAAGACTCAAGCCCGTGAACCAATCGCATTCCGCATCGAAAGACGTCGCCCACAAACACACCTTTGCACAATCTGGTCATGGCACATGTTTGTCTCAGCCCTCATTTGGACACTGTTCAACCACGAGTCATTGATTCTTCTTCTTCCTTTGTAGGGAGAGCTGAAATATTCTTTAGCCTCCTGAAATAATTTGGGCTTGTTTCTTTTTGTTTTTTCGTTTTAATATGGAACTTGAGTTTTTGTGATGATTTCGTCTTTAGTGTCTGCGCAATTGCATTCGTGGCTGTGTCTGTGCACCAACATCAATCGCACGCGCTAATATTAATTCTTCAAAGAATTGAACATGATGAAAGGATCTACTTTGCACTGCCATTCGAATGGTGCGCAAGCAAACGTCGATTCATCCACATCATCACTCTTACTATAAATATGATTCTTTGAAGGCAGCGACCCCCAAACGTTTTATCGCCTCTGACCGTGCGAGAACATAGGACCGGCATCGGAACAGACTTACATCTGTCAGTCATTTTGATCGACTCTGGTTTGGATCTGAGCACAGCGTTAGATTTTTTGAGCCAATCGTTTGGTTTGTGAACGGAGTTTGCAAATTGGGGCTTTGGTGTTCAGAGTTCAGCAACCGGAACGAAATGTTTCAAGAAATGTTTCTCGGCAAATAGAGGCAAATCGTGAACCGAGTCATCGCCGGCAAGCCAAAGTCGTCGGGAAGCTGTCGGACCGGCGGAAGACGGACAAGGAGAACCGAGCTCCGTGTTGACTTGGGGGGGCATCCCCTGCCTCTTTAAACCTCATTCTGAATGCGTTAAGACAGCATGGCGGTGCCTCGAAAGGTTGGCTCCATGTGAAATTTCTTTGCTGATGCTACTGAACACAAAGGACATGGGGTTGATGAGTGTGTGTGTGGGGTTGCGGGGGGGGGGGGTCTGGATGGGGAGGAGGCGGAAGAGGGAACATATTTGGATGTTTTTGGGGCGGGTGGAAAAGGGGGCACAGAAGCGGTGGCGGATAGAAGGTGGGAGGAGGGTGAATGGTTGCCACCAAAACACGACAGCTGGCCAAAGCAAGAGTTGGACGACTTCATCTGACAAAAGGGATCCGTTTGATCAGTTCCATGTGAAAAGAACCAACGGGGATTTTCAGAGGTGAAATTGTGGCACTGCCAGAATATCGAGATGATCAGACAAAGCAGACCCGCTCAGTTTCATCCCAGCATAAAAGTGCATTTTCTCGCGGATGAATTTTGCTCTGATGGCGCGGCCGTTTCAAAGCCAGCGTGACGGCCAACTGGTCTGCCGGGCAAACCTCCAAAATTAACCAATCGGAGATGTCATCTGCAATCCGCAAAGACGGTCGCCGTCTACTTTTCATTGACGGTTTTGGCCGAGTTTCCTTCTTTGGACGTTTGCGAGTTTCAGCGCACAGGCGCAGTGTTTCTGCTGGCGGCCCGATCATCTTTGTCTTTCTCCAAGTCCACTCAATGGACCTTGCGCGTTGAGAGGCATCCAGGCGGAGGACTCATCGGATTTGGAGTCACGCAGACCTGGGACCCGCCGTTCCCGAAACGCTCCCAAGAGGTCGCCAGAGGTCAGGCCGTCGCGATATTTTCCGCCGCACCACGATAACCTGTCACCACTTCCCGGCGACGGGTGCGCTCGCAATGAGATGCTAATCTCATTTCACTTCCTTCTTCATTCTTTGACGACACCGCTCGATTGCATCGGTCCGTATATGCGGGTCGCGGTAGCCGACATACCAAACATTCCGCGGATTCTGCTCTGCGCGTTTGTTTGCCACACGCTCTCCGGCAGTCCGGATGCCGCAGTCCGCTGTGGGCTGCTGTCAGCGCTCCAAACTGGACCGTGGCTGAGCGGGCCAACGTCTTCATTCACCAACTGTCGCAATAATCTGCCACGCCCTTTTATAATCTCGGCACTGGAAAATTTCACTCTGGGTGGGGGGAGATGGAAAGTGAGAGAGAGAAGGAAGGAGAGAAATCAAGAGAGTGAGAGAGAGGGCCTGAGGGAGGGAGATGGAGAGACAGAGAGCGAGCCCCCGCCCCCATGATGGTCAGGCAGATGAAACGCACTCTTTCTCTCTCTCTCCAAGGTGCAGGAGTTGGGGGGGGGAAGCAGTTATTTTTGCAGCAAGTCTTCCAAGTTCCAAGAGCTGTTCACGGTTCTTCTCGTGAACCTTTTTGTTTTGAAAATGTGCAAGGGGCAAAGCGCGCAGGAGCAGTCACTCGTGATCTTCTTCACGAGTATTTGTGAGCGGCAAAGTCACCTTTCCCCCTTTTTGCATTGAACACCTGACTTTGTTCCGACACACTCCAGGAGAAAATGTCTCACAGCCGGGAGTCCCGGCAATCTCGTGTCCTTCGAGAAGCATCGTAGCAATGAAGGTATTTTGAGGAAGAGCGGCAGCAGCAGCAGTCGTCACTCTTAGCCACAGAGGCGGCCCCATGAGTGGATTGGCACACCTTCACCAAACATCTTGCTTCAAGTAGCCTATCCTGAGACTTGGGCCTCATGCACAACCAGACGGATGTTGACAAATTGAGTCTTCAAGAATGAGTTGGCTGTTGGCTTTTCTTTTGAGCATTTTGTCTTTCCTGTTCGGGTTGAATGCAGCGAAGCAGGTGGTGGTGAGCACGATGCCATGCCGCCGGCCACGCATCTATCTGGACGTCCTTGGCCCATTTATACCAACGGCACCGCCACCATTAATAAATAGATGGTGGGGGTGGTGGGGGGATGGAATAATTAAATCCTTGAAGCTCATATCGCAGACTACCAGTTGTGTGAAGGGAGGCGTATCAATGTTTACCAACCCTTACAAATGGCAAACAAGCATGTCAGAACTGTGTGCGTGCGTGCGTGTGTGCGTGGACAGCAGCTGCTCCTCTCTGCGTGTCTCCGAGGACCAAGCGGGCCTCTGACTATTGTGGAAGGGCGCGTGTATGCGCATGAGCGTGTACGTTTGCTTCGGGAGGCATCTGAAGGGCACTTCAATGAGACGGCGAACACAACCATCAGTCGGGGAAAGTCCAAACGGTAACAGGGAAGGGAGTTGGATTTCGTTCCATGTAAACGGTTTGGTGCACTCCTCGATCCAAAATCTCAAGGAGAAGAATGAGGACTGGGCTCCACTTTGTACATCTCCTCGAACAACACTTACAAAGCCAAAACGTGATTCTGCGAGAGCTAATTCAAGGACGAGCACGACGACATTCACCTTGTCTACGGATGGGTAATTCGGTTCGAAGGGGGTTTCTTTTGTTCTCCTCCCAGACTGCAGAAGAAACAATCGCCTCACGGACTGGGAGAAGGTGGGAAGTCATCACATCGCAAACCAAGATATTCCAGAAACGGATCGAGCGACAAGGCGGCGTGGAGACGGGACCATCAACAGGGACGACGAGGGGGCTCACGTGCTCCCGCACATCTGGAACACATCGTTTCACGGCGGTAGCGGGGGGTTGCGGCACCGCCTTGACCTTGGCCGGGTCGGGGAGCTTTATTTGGAAGGTTTCCCGACCCGGTCCGCCGTTTTTCAAGATACGGCCCCGGCGAGCGGCGACAGCTCCAACGAAGGCCGAAGCGACGGGCCAAACCGTCAGCCGAGCAAGAATTTTTCTGCCTCTACCGCAGCGTTGATTGCGTCCACCCCGCCCGCATTTGCCACCGTTCCATCGGCTGCCTGGAGTCGGGGGTGCTTGGCAAAGTGCCATGCGGCGCTTGCTGCCAAATGGGCCTCCGCACTCCCGGTCGCCTCCTGAGAGTGGATGTCCTTCTTCTACCCTTTCTGTCAGGGCTTCACGCCCGCCGAGGTGACGCCCGGCCATCGGCGGGCGGCTGGGCTTTAGCGGCTACTGGCTCAGATTGGATGACTGATGTTGAGTCCCTCTCGGCGGACCGTGCGGTGCTCTCACCCTCGGTGTAGGGTGACAGAGGGCCTTGTCACCAGGTCCCATCATGCCGGTGCGCGCATTAGTTGTGCGGGTAACTCCTTGGCTCAACTTCGGTTTGCCGTGCAGGTGGCCAACAGGTCGACCGCCATTTCTTATGGCGACGCGGTTCCGCAAGCCTTTGCCCTCAGGGAACAAATCCGCTTGCATCAGAGAGCTGCTCTGTGATAAACAAAGAAGTCAATTCAACAGTGGCCATGCTAAGATTTTTTTTTAATGGGCAGAATGGACAAGAGCACCACAAAATAAGCAAATAGAGATATTTAAATAGAAATATACCTTAAGTATCTACAAATGTTGATTCTCACTAAATACAAGCGCGTGGGAAAATGATGGCCCACCTACACCGAGAGTGGACCACCCCAAAACGTTTTCGATCCTCAAACCCGAGTGAACGCTTGTGCACACATACACGCGGAATTCATCATGTGACCTTGATCACAAGATACGGTTCACCGTTTTCTTACCCAGAATACCCACGGCAGATGCCTTGTGTGCAAAACGGGGGGCGCACACGTGCACAGGCACGCACACGGATTACTTTTGAGATGCAAACAAGCTCATTAAATGCATGCCGCCGATGGACAACAAACAAACAAACAAGAACAGCCACGTGCAGTGTCTATATAAGCAGCTCTTTAAACTCTAATCCTCAATTGTCACTCATGAAGATTGGGCACCTGAATTCTATTGCGGACTGCAAGTGTAGCGGTGGCAAGAGGGTTGAGTGTTTTGGTCCAGGAGGGAGACGAGAGGAGGAAAGGGAAGGCTCGATCCGCCAAGCATTTTGCACATCGTCAGCCGCAGCGCGCGGGATTGCCCAAAGTCACATTTTGGGGCCCGATGGTGACAGCCGCATAGCTTGGCAGTCCTTCCGCGGCCCAAAACCACCAGGTGCCTGAGTCATCTCTGTGTCGTTTGGATGCCGCTACAAAGGGGGGAAAAAAAAAATAGAAAAAAAGAGGGCTCGGCTGTCCACAAGTGAAGATTATGTTCGCCTGGGCTCAAAAGCTGCTTCGGATTTTCGTCCTTGCTTAATTTAATATGAAAAGAAAAAAAATAAAAGTCGGGTATCGGTTCCAGGTCCAGTGAGGCGCGTGACGACTGCGGGCATTTTTGTTCAATGACAAACAGCACCATCTAGTGGTCATCAAAGCGCACCACCATTTTGCACGTTTTCCAAGCTGAACTGCCTCTCTCCTCTCGAGACTTCCTGCATCTGGAAGCTTTTTGAGGTCCGCGACTGCTGACGCATGGTCATTTCAGTGCGCATTGTGCTGTCACGTCACAGCGGCTTCAGCTCTGAGTGACCTCCACAGTCTGGATGGTCAAGAGGGCTGAAGAGAGGCTTCGGGTGGAGTAGCGGGAGGCTGCAAGGTGGAGTACTTCAGGGGAACATCCAAACCCACCAGGGGGCCCACCGTGCTCAGCCATGTCAAAATGTAGTTCATTTGTCTACACGCGGATACAAATGCACAAAAACAGAAATTAAGTATGTGACGCACATGTGCCCATATATGTGTGTGTGTGTGTGTGTGTGTGTGTGTGTGTGTGTGTGTGTGTGTGTGTATAATGAAATTTTGTCCAGCCATGAACATTGTTGAAGAGAGCAAGCCGTTTGGAATCCTTGAGATTGGGCAATCATTTGAAAAGTCCACACGAGGACAGACCAGCAGTGTCCATCATATAGAATTGAGCAAATGTGCAGATCGGAGGTTTGCGGCGGACGCCGGCGATACGTAAGAACACGAATCTCCGTCTTACCCACGTTGCTCTCTTTCCAACTGCAGGACCGGTCTCATAAATTCCTCCGTTTTACAGGGATGGAGCATGAAGAAAGGCTGACCGAGCAGGGGATGCTCCTGAGGCGGACGCACAAAACAAACAAAATAGCGCCGGGTCCTTCGGATCAAAGGACAACTCAAGCGAGAGCCAAGAAAGGCCCAGCTTGAGGCTCACATTGAAGGAGCGAGTGACAGAGCCTAAGGCTACCTGCTGCGTGATGGTTGTCAGCGGGCTGCGCTGAAGCCGCGACCTGAAGCTCGGATGGACGCAAGGCCACACTTGGTCCAGAGGAAGACTCCTCCCCTCTGACATGGAGACACAAGAAGGAACTCGATGTCGTTCAAGCCATCAAATGGAGACCCGCAATCCACAGACGTACGCTCCACGTTCCGAGAAAATCCCACGCGCCCATTTTTATCGCACAAGCGCTTCTGGCTAAACGACTCCTTTTCCGTTTCTCGGCGTGAGATCTTCTCGTTCGTTTCGGCAATTGCGCTCCGAGGCCGGCAATATGCCGAGCCGGCAGAGAGAGCCTGCGCTCACAACGCCGCCTGCCGGGCGGGCGGGCGGGCGCGAACGAGAACTCACCTAGAGTGGACGCTCGGAAATAGAGCACGGGCGCCATGTAGCTGCAGGAATACAGGATGTGGTATTCCAACCGCAGCACGCGACTGCCGCCTCCGGACACGACGCCGTCATCGTCGGCGGGATCCAAGTCGTCGTGGGTGGCATCGACATCCGCTCGCTCGGTTGCGGCGGCCTGGGGAGAAGACGGCAAGAGTCTTTGGGTCGCTATCCACGGCGGGATGACGATTCTTCTGGGCCAGAGGGCCCACATTCCACATTCGCAGAGCCGGTCTCTGTTTCCGGGACCGGACCGTCAAGTTCCCCGCTATTTGGCTGCCATCGGGCTCGGTGACGCGCCGATTGACCTCAAAATACCAATTTCAAGCGGCGTGGCAGCAGGCGGCCAGCGACAACAGACGCCGGCTGGTCGTCGCGAGGGGCTCCTTTTTTAAAAAACAGTCAAGGAGCCCATTTTTGCTTCAACCAATTTTGGTGGTCGACACAATCAAGTGGGTCCAATTTGCTCCCCGGCCCTCGTCTCTCGGGTGAAAACGCCACGGAATAATCTCTTAAGAGAAGTCTCCCTGCGGGTGCTTTTCGTCCTCACATGTGCCAAATAAACATTTCAATTTCTTTATTATGAGGGGAATATGAAAGTAGAACATTTAACACAGCTCCGGTTCGAACGTTTTTCATGAGCTGCATACATTTGTCGTGCACTAAGAGGTAGCTGGAACGTATGGTGCTGGGCGAGAAGGTGTCCACTCCCCCCAAAAATATATATACCGGTATATATTTCACGATAACTGCTATGTATTTTCTGTTATTCTATTAAAAAAATGAATGAATGCATTCATCGCGATTCCAAAAGACCTTTCATTTTCATTGCCCATCCGACCACGGTCGTGAGTGAGCCGGAGGCTTTCCTACCCAAAACAGTTCACAAGAACTGAAAAGGCTCACGACAAGCGTGTCGATGTGCACATTTTGTTCTCAGTGGCCTTACCTGGAGAAATAAAAAGCTCTCGCTGCTTCCACAAACTCCTCCTATCTTACTGTGAACCAAATAATCATCTCAATCATAGTCTGTGGACTGGAACTTGACGTCTGACAAGATCACCACTAGCTACATTTCAAACCTATAAAACATTTGGAGAATGAGGTGAAAGGAAAAAGGAGTGACACTTTTTTTGCACCGTTCACCTGTTCTCGTACGCCGTGGCAAGAAGAGGGCGACTCTTTGTCGGAACGAGAGCCGTGAGGATTCCACGTGGGCCCGGAATTGACAGAGACCGAGCGGAGAGCCGTCTTTCTCATGTAGCCCTCCTCCGAACCCTAATGATGAGCGCACACGCGTCACACGCGCTGTGTCGGGCCGCGACCCGCGCACAATTCCTCACCTGGAGGGGCTCCCAAGTCCAGCCATCTCTCAAGCGATCAGACAGCTTCAGGAAGCGCCAACAGCACTGGCGGAAGCTCTCCTCGCCCCGCAGACACGCGCTCATTTCTGCACGTCAAAACAACAGCTGACGTCATGGAGACAGCGGCGATACACCCTCAAGTATTGACGGCGATTCACCTCTCCCACTAAATTCATCGTTCCTATTCATCAGGAACAAATAAAAGGTCGATACAGTTCACTTCAATGCCCATTTGGAATCTGTGGGTGTCGGCTCAATATGACAATGAAGGAGCTGTCACTTTCAATGAAGCCTGCCATCGTGAGCCTGAACAATTCAAACACACCCATCAGAGCGATAGTGACAACACTGGCTTTTAACCATCTCCCGTCTTTCTTCTCATATATGTATGGGGGTGGAGGGGAGGGAGCGACACGATGAAAGCCTTAACCCATCCAAAGAAACAATGATTGCATTTTGCGGGGGGACATGACAAATCTTCCAAAAGCATCTAGGAAAACATGTTTGTTCATGGTCGCACGAAGCAAATTTTGAACTTTGGGGTCCAAACGTCGCAAAGTATGTTCACGCAATCCAACAAAAGTGAAGGAAAAGTGACATACAGGTTCGAAGATGGAGTTTTCCGAAGAGACCCCGGGAGTCAGTTGGACGCGGACCAACGTCGTTGCGACCTCCGAACTCCAGGGGGCGAAAAGGGGAACTTTAGCGCCATTTACGGAGGGAGCGAAAACCACGACAGCTCATTCGCAAAGCAGAGAAGCGAAAGCTCAAAACAGAGCAGCGGGACCGCGTTCCTGCCACAGTAGTCGCGCTCACGAAACAGCAAAGCAATGCTGTGTGGCAAACCGATAGAACTCATTTGCGGACGATAAATGCTCTCGAGCTCAAGCGCTACTCCGCGTAGGCATTGAGTGGTAATGTCCCCGGAAATTGTTTGTGACAGATCCCAAACGATAGCTCTCACAGTGAAGTTGCGGCTTGCGGTTGTCGTCGACATCGCCTCCGAATGGTTGCGACTTACCGTCGGTCGACTTGAACTGGAGGAGCCGGGGCACGAATGAGAGAAACCGACCGCTCCGCCGCCGCCTCGACGTGATATCTGGTCACGTGACGACCGACGTCCGAACCCTAAACGTCGCTGCTTCCCGGCTGCGCCCGGAAGTTCACCCTGTGCTGCATTCGTGGAAAATCGGAAGGATCCCCTTCGCATTGTCGCACTTCCGACGTCAGAAGGAAAATTGCCATGAAAAAAAGTAGACTGAAAGGCAAACTATTTCCTGATTCTGATCGAGAGGCAGTTTGGCAAGGCTCGAATTTGGCAAAGTCGGTCCATATAAATAAAAGATTTAAACAAGGCCCCGTTCTGCCTACAGTCAAACACATTTTTAAATCATAAATATCATCGATCCTGTGTAAAATTTGACGTCGTGAATAGGCACTTCCTGTTGATTTGGGGGAATGTTCAAGTCACTTCCTATTAATGTTAGGTCCTTCTGTAATCATACAATAAATATATAGCAACAAGAAGTAGCGCTTCACTTTGCCATCCCAACACAAATCTCCAATATTTGTTTGAGTCTAATATTTTATGGATGTGTATTTGTTTGTCTATAAGCCCGAGGGAGAGACTCAGCAGATTGATAAGGTGTGATGGGGACTTGGTCAAATCTTGGATTTATCTACTACTAGTTTACAAGGGGTAAGACCAACTTGAAATATGGATTTGGGGCGACAGGGGATTGGCAGGCATGAATGAAGCCCGCTGTGCACAATATGCGGCGAGTCACTGCAATGAGTCAAAGAAGCCTTCCAAATGAGTGGTTTGTCAACAAATGTGTGTGCCTTGATTGAGAGTATCATACTTGGTGGTTGCAGCATTGCTAAGGCTAAAAATGATTCAGTCTTGGTGAGAGGGGGCGGGGGGGAAGGGAGGGATTCTCGTTTAACATTGAAGCAGTGCACGTGGCACCCTCGCCGTCATCTGACATTGGACAGGGCAACGAAGGAGTGGTCGGCAGTCAGTTACAGGGCACGTATCGACAAACAATGAGTGACATTCAGACCTATTGGCAACTGAGTCTTTGATCAACCCAGCATGGACGTTTCTAGAACGTGGGGTGGCAGGTGGAAGGCCAGGCAAGCACAAAGATACATGACGGATCAAGAGTTTGATGACAAGGTCAAGAAAAAAAAGCCATTTATTGCAATAATGCAAAAAAGAGCCTAAACGTCAAACGCTTTTATTCTCCCGTCAGGTCAAAGTGAGCGTTTCCGAGGGCAAAACGCAGCCGACACTCAGCTCTTTGCCGAGGTCAGATCCAAGAGTTTGGTACTGCGGGCAGGTTACCAAAACAATGCGGCTTGGAACCGTTTCCCCAAATGCAAACCTTGATACGAACAGAAGCAAAAGACGGGAATCCCGCACACCGATTTCCGCCCCAAATTATTTTCTGACATTGTTGACACATACGAAGAAAAAAAAAAAGTACCACAGAAGAACTTTGCAAATCCAAATCTAATCTTGTGGACGAGAACTGACAGCAAAGTATGAGGACGCCGCAACAATAACACGAGTGCTTTCTTCACGCCGACTCCGCCGGAAAGACGAGAATGACAGGACAAGCGTATTGAAGTCTCGTACCAGCTTCCCTTCACGTTCGAGGGTCATGCAGCCCCAAGGTTCCTCAGCGGCGCTTAAATAGTGACACTTTACGGGTTTCCAAAGTGGGGCACCCTGAGAAAACCTGTCCGACAAACGAGGGGGCCGGGCATCGATACTGCCCGAGCGGATCCGATTAAAGGGACTCCATCGCCGCCGGACGAAATGGGAGACGTCAATGTGGTCGCCCGCCGGCCCCCGCTGTCCCTTTTCACTTCAGTGACCCGATGACGGTGCAACACAAAGGTTTTGAATCCGGATGCGCAAAGGGCGATGCTCGAGATGGTTCTGCCTCTACTCGAGGGATCCGGTGGACAAAAACGGCATCGGGCAACCGCTCACGTGGAGCCGCAACACATTCAGTGGCGCATTTCCTCAGACGGCGGCCGGGCAGGCGTTCGTCTACGCGACAAGCCGGACGTGCGCGATCCCTTTCTGAGCGCGAGTCTTTTCTTTCCTGACTCTCAAAAGTGCGACGCGGTTCGAGCCTTTCCTCACCTTCCGTTTGGATCGACATACCTGCCAGAACAGACCAAAGAGCGGCGGCAGACTCTGCGTGTCGTATTCGGTGATTTCTTTTCAACGCCGCCGCTGTTTTAAGCACTGACAAAAGCTCATTTGGAACACGTCAGAACGGGCGGGCGACAAACGCGTCGGATCGCAAGGAAAAGAGGGCCGGAAGATATTTCATTTCGCTTGTAGAATTCAGCGGCGGCTCCGAGTCCTGCTGATCCGACAACGTATGACGCGCTACTCTCCGCGACGCTAATACGCCGTCGGCGTTGGAAACGGTAGCCTAATTTCGGGTGTTCCGCGCCAAACGAGCCCAAGCCAACATCGCATTTGCCGCTGTCCCGTTGGCGTCAACCCTTTGAAATGCGCAAAGCGGACACGCGTCTTTCGCAGGACGGCGGTGGCACGTCCCGTCACTCGGAACGACAGCCGCATTGTGTTGTCGTCGTTTTCTCAAGAGGGAGGAAAAAAGACAGGCCTTCGAGCGTCAATGACGAGCGTTTGAGGAAATGCGGCACCCTTGGCGTGAACGTCAAATCTCTCAAGTAGTCGTGACGGTTTCCTCCCGGTTTTGCGGAGGCTTGTTCGGGCCACCGTCTCTCTTTCACGCGCGTCGCTTGACCTATTTGAACGGCTGAGGCGGCAAGGGCGCCGTTCGCGCAAAGGCCGCGTGAATTTCATTTCACTGAACGAGACGGGAATCGAAGGCCGGTCGTCCGATCGGGTGCGGCCGGAGGCGTTTTCCGTCAGCGTCCCCGAGGGCTTCCCGACGAGCCGCTTCATGTTCATCCGCGTCCCGCCAAACTCAATTCTGGGCGTGTTTGGGGGGTGGGGCCATTCTGTAATTTGGCTCGGCTTTCCCAACGGCCTTTGCCTCGGTCCGTCCCATCGGGAGACGAGAGGCAGTCGGCGAAGCTAGACGTGCGACACCTTTTGCGTCTCTCGCGCCTGTTTGATGCTGTACAGCCATTTAATGACTCGTGCGTTGCGCTCCACGGCGGAGATGCCGTAAGGGACTCGCTGGCCGGCCTCGTCCTCCTCGTCTTCTCCCTCGTCGCCGTCCGACAGGCCGTCGTTGGAGGAGCGCCGGGACCGGTCGCAGTCCGAGGAAATCATGGAGGCCGATCTGAAGTTGAGGCTCACGATGTCCGAATTGGCCCGGGCAAAGTTCTCGGGGCCGACCGCCTCCAGCTCCTCGGGGTCGAGGCCGCAATAGTTAAAAAAACGCTCCACGTCTGCTCCGGCTCGGGCGTACCTGTCCGACAGGTCTGACTTTGACCTGTGCAGAGAGGAGCGGCGCGCGACCGACCAAGACAGCTCCGGGCCGGGTTCCGTCGACGGATTGGCGACGGCGGCGTCGCCAATCTCGCGCGCCGGCGGCTGAGGGCTCGCCTTGCTGCCGGGCGACGGCGAGAGGCCGGGCCGAGGGGGCGGCAGCGACAGCGAGAGGGCGGGAGGCGGCAGGAAAGCGGGGTTGGGTTTGGGCGGGAGCGGCGGGGCCGAGGAGCTGCCGGATCGAGCCGTCCGGAGCGGCTTGCCGTTGCACAGCCGCAGGAGGTCCGAGGAGGAGTGCGAGGTCAGCAGCGGCGGGAGTGGAGAGCGCGAGCGTTCCGCCAGGCCCCCTCGGCCTCCCCCCCTTTCATCCGGCGCTCTGCTGAGATTGAGGTTGGCCGCCGGCTGCGGGCTGCACCGTCCGCCGCTACTGCCTGGAGGCACCTTCAAGGAATGGGGAAAGGAGCGCAGGGAATGGGAGGTGCTCGGACTGGGGGCCGACTCTTGCGGGGGCTCGTTCAGGGCCATCGTGGACCGGTAGGTCAACGGCGTCCTAGGAGCGGGAAACAAATGGACACACACACGTGAGTGAAAAAGACAAGGGAGGACCACGTTCGGCGGGGAAACGCAAGGGTTACATCTCAAGAGGATGAGAGGCAAACGGCCGAATCCGACGCCGTCGGGCTTTGGACCGGGCGCATTCGCGCTTTGCAAAACCGTGATGGATTATCGTCGGACGCTTTCGGCTCTTGTTGGTTCTCGGCGAGGGGTTTACGTTTGGGCATTGACTCGGCCCCGGATGAACTCCTTTGACGGGTCGCGGCATTCTGAAACCGTTTGAGCGGCAAAGACAACGACGTTCATTCTCAAGCTCACCCGGCAGCTGCCGTCGGGCGTCACACTTCCAATCGATCCAATGCAATCGAAGAGTTGCATCAAGTTCAAGCCGAAAGCCGCACATCAAAAGCCGCCAAAGGTGAAGGACCTTTGGGAGTTTTCGTGTCGTTGAAAATAGGTCACCGCTATTTCTACTTTTATTTTATATTTATTTATTTATATATACAGTCAAACCTCACTTTTCAAACGTCTCGGTTCTCAACTAATTCGGTTTTCGACCAAAAATTGTGAGTTTTTTTATTCCTCGGATGACGAACAAATTTCAGTTCTGGAACGAACTGAGCGCACTTGAATGCACCATTTGACTCCTCTCGCCTTCCTTACACGAGGAAGTGACGCTTCCTCGTGTTGCTTTCCATTGTGAGCAGACGTGTTCAGAAAACATTTTTATTTAAAAAAGAGCGTTGTTTCGGTTTTTGAACAATTTTGGTTTTCGAACAGCCTTCTGGAACGCATTATGGACCAAAACCGAGGTTTGACTGCATATATTTTATGATTATAATATATATTATATATCTACAGTATTTATATATATTTGAGACAAAGATGGCAGGAGTACACGTTTTGACTTGAATCTCCGAATGAGCAATTCTTTAGACAACATTGCCTTCTGAGGGGACCGAGAGGCCCCCCCGGTGTTGGGGGCGCAGAAACGGCGCCACCTCCGATTCAATGTGAGCCAGAAAAACCGACAAGCCAAAAGAGTAGCGCCGACTTTGCCCTTTTTACCTGGAAGGCGTCCAACTCCTGGTCAGTCCCCCAGATGACCTCATCCAGGCAGCACTCTTGGCTCCGCCCCCGAGTCCTTCGGAGCCCGTGCCCGAAGACGACGACGAGTTGAGGAGATTTTTGAGGATCTCCAGGTTTAAATTCTCCCGTTTGCTGCCGGCGCTGCTCGGCGCGCAGGTGTCCGACTTGGCGTTGTTATTGGAGGCTTTGAAAGGGACTCCGCCGGAGGTCCTCTTGGATTGAAGGCTGTGAACGGTCGCGGGCTTGGCCAGAACGGGGGGTTTGATTGGTTCCTGTTTCGCGTTGATCACCTCTTGGCTCTTCACATACTTTGCTTTGTCGGCTTCGAGTCTCTCGACGGCGCTGAGCCGCTTCGGGTTGGGTTCAACCTGAAACCGACACGTGCCACGTCAACGGCGAGCAAGGGCAAAAACAACCATCGCTTCCTCGCCGAGTTCCTCGCACAATGCATCAAGAATCGGCAAGGCTTTTCCATCTCTCCCTTTCATGGAGACGTGGGCGCCGCGAACCAGAAAGACGAACCAACCGTCTGGCGCCGCCGAATGACTCGGGCTGCTGTCCCGATACAACTTTTTCACTTTTGATACGATAGCGACACGGCGGCCGAGTGACTGTCCGCTAAATGACCTCGACCGGACACGGGCTTTGATCTCTTTTCCAGGAGACGACGACTTGATGGGGTGAAACGACTCAAAAGAACCAGCCAGGAACGGGAGGTAAAAAAAAAAAAATCAGACAACAACAAAACAAAAATGGCAACCGCAGGATGTTTCATGAATTTATGAATCCATCAGGTTGTGATTTCAGTCAAGTTTGAGTGAGCGCCGCACCGAGTGAAGAAGCAGTACCTGTCTCCGGAAGTAGTCCGGGCCCTTGTTCAGGATTCGGAGGGGGACGGTGGAGCCGAAAGGTGTTGCGGCGCCAGCGGCTTTGCTATCTGGCAGAGCTGGAGACAGGGTCTCTGTTGGCATGGCAACGAAGCGGCTGGGGTGGCCGGCCGTGGTGGCGGCGGGAGCGGGGGGACTGACAGAGGGCGGGGGCACTGAAGGACCCCCAAAGCATGAAGACACTAAGTGGGAAAGAGAGCCGGCAAGGCCCTTCCCCTCACCGACGCCTCGAGGAGCCGCCGAGACTCCGACCCGACCGCGGACAAATCTTTTCTCAAGCGCTGTTTGCCCAAAGAGGAATCTTTGCTTTTAGGCTTCGGCGCGCCACTCCAAGCGGTACGTTGACTGCTCTCTACCGGTCGATGGCGGCGCGAGTCGCCGGCGACCGATCCATTCAAGCAAGGATGAGCTCCAAGGCCCAAACGGAAGAGACGAGCGATGCCCTGCGCATGCGCTCAAATGCGCGCGCGTTTGTGCGCGGTAGGGCGGAGGAGTATTCGGCAGAAGACGGGGAGTCAAGCAAAACTAAGCCCCCCTCTGTCAGTCAACACCCTCGCTTCAGCGCTCCTCGCCGTCTGAAACAGAGCAAAAAGCGACAGAAGAGACAGCCGGCCGGGTTAGCCATCGTGTTCGTAAGGACATCGCGCGAGCGCAAGCAATATCGGCGAGAGAGACGGTTACACACGCTCGGAGCACGGCGCTTCAAGCTGCCACGTCAAGCTGAACGTCCGCGTCATGGAAACAGGTTCGGCGACGGGCGGCGCAATACGGGCGGCCAATCTCAACCTAAGCAGATACGTTCCCCATCAACGTCCGCCCCCACCTACCCGCCGAGATAAGCGATGCAGAAAAGCCGAAAGCGGGAAACAGGATTGGGGAGCGCGCCTTCAGGTGGGACGATTTGGGCTGGCTGAGGCCCAAGATGCGCTATCGTCGTTTAAAAAAACCTCGCCGTCGCTCGAGAACGGCGGCGGTACAGTTCACAGTCCGACGGAAAATCCTGAAAGTACCAGATGGTGAAGCATCCCATCCAGAGTCTGCTTCCGGCACCAACCCAAACGTCGCCACCGCGCGACGCGATGAACGTCGGCGCGGCCGCTTCTCATCCGTGTTGCCTCGGACGCCAAAGACGGGAAGAAGCAGCGGAGTGCCGTGCGTCTTGTGAAAAAAGTGAAAAGACCGAGCGCCACGTCACCTCTGACTCCCGTCGAACTCAAACTCGCCGGCCGATTCCTTCTAATCTGCTTACAGGCTTTCGGCTCTTGGAGGCGCACCGAGTGGATTGCGCCTGCAATCCGCATGAGCTAAGCAAGACAGCCACTTAGTGGTGCGAAACAAACGCGACGTGAATAATAGTCGGTCATAACGACAACTGAAACAACCCCAAAAAAGTACAATGCCAACAACTTCCTGCGGTGTCCTTTTTCTCGGATTTTTCCTTGGAACGAGTATTTGCAAGAAACTACTCCATCTTCAGCTGCTGATTACTAAAGAATGGTCAAAAGTTATTTTTTTGGGGGTGGGGGTTCCTGGTGAAAGACGAGGGTTCAAGCTTTCACTTGGTCGGTTCTACAGCTAGAGAACTCCATTTCCTGTCAGCCTTGAAAATGGTCCAAAATGGGGCGCTCCCAATTGGGAGAAAAACGGCTGGCAGGGAATTGTTGACAGGATTCGGAATCGGTATTAAGAATAATAATAAATAATAAGGGGCGGCCCGGTAGTCCAGTGGTTAGCACGTCGGCTTCACAGTGCAGAGGTACCGGGTTCGATTCCAGCTCCGGCCTCCCTGTGTGGAGTTTGCATGTTCTCCCCGGGCTTGCGTGGGTTTTTTCCGGGTGCTCCGGTTTCCTCCCACATTCCAAAAACATGCATGGCAGGCCGATTGAACACTCCAAATTGTCCCTAGGTGTGAGTGTGAGCGTGGATGCTTGTTCGTCTCTGTGTGCCCTGCGATTGGCTGGCAACCGATTCGGGGTGTCCCCCGCTTACTGCCCGGAGACAGCTGGGATGGGCTCCAGCACCCCCCGCGACCCTAGTGAGGATCAAGCGGTTCGGAAGATGAATGAATGAATAAATAATAATACATTTTATTTATAAGCGCCTTTCAAGACACCCAAGGACGCTTTACAATAACAAAAAACAATACGGGTTGAGCAGCGGCTGCCAGATGCGCCAGCGTTCACTCAACCCGGAATGGGCCTTTCCTGTCACAAACGCACCTAATTGTGTGGTTTTGCAAGCTGCTTTTAAGCAAGAGTTACCTCCTAGCATGCAAGCTTCACAAAAAAACAAAAAACAAAACAACAACAACAATTTGCGCCTAAATCCGAGCTGCAGCTGTTTGACTCAAGTATGGACCAGACCATCAGGAACAGATGCTACTGAGGAAATCTGCTTTACGTAATAATCTATTATCTAACATTGCTGTCAACTTACAGCGTATTCAACAAAGCCCGAGGATGAGCTCGTGCTCACGGTGCGGATCGTGAGCTGCCAAGCGAGTGTGGGCGACTCGTGCGTTTGATTTGATTTTTTTTATTTCTTTTTTTGTACCATTGAGAATCTCGATTCCTGATTCAAAATCCGTCTGGCGTTGAGTTAGTAAACCGGCTTTGAATGAGGCCCTGCCACGCGGAGCCGGGGGCTGTCAGTCAGCTACCTTCACTCTTTCGATGCCATGTCGACAAACTCATTCACTGCGTATGCGCTGCTGCGTGCGTTGTGCCGCGGGTGCGTTCTGTGTGTGTGTGAGGTGGCAGCATCGCCCAAAATGAAAAGCGTTCAATTGGGACAGCAGTGTGTCCCGTGAGCAGACTTGGCTGTCCATCCAATACGGGGCGGCGTGTGCGGAGGGATTTCCTTGCTTTGGACCTAGCTCGGCGAAGGAGTGTCCCTGCAGCGTTTGACTCAGGGGATGACGACCGTGAAGATTTGTCCACGGTGGGCACGGAAAGCCCGAAGAGACTCTTTTTGTGATTAAGGGGGAATCAAGAAATGCGATTCTGGCAGAGCTACGTCAAGCTTATCGCTACAGCCTTCAATCACAAGAGTCTCTCGAGCCGACGCAGGTCCACAATTGACACAAATCAGCTAAACCTCCCGACCGTCAGTTAGATCAGGAAAGCGTCTACATTGCAAATGTGATTCATCGTTCATTCCCAGTTCGGATGTGTGCTCTAGCTTTGAGTACGGATACGGGTGTTACTCATTTAGAACAAGCTGCAAAAAAAACAAAATCAACACCTTTTCAGCAGATCAACCTCGGGCCAACCAGCGAAAGTCCAATCAGAGGCAGGAAAAGGCCCGAGCGTGTGTTGGCCCGCACTAAATGATCCAGCGTTAGTCATCATGAATGGCGACAGAAGAAGCGCTGCATTGTCAGCGGGCTTTGCGCCGGGGCCCCGCTGGAAAGCTCCACCATCGGCAACGTTTGCACCCTGAAATGAAGAACACGCCCGCACCAAACCACTTCCCGTGCAAGCGGAGGCATGTGGGGGGTGTTCCCACGACACCTGAGCCTCACCGCTAAGTTCAGGGGTGCCATAGAGGAGGTTTCGTCGGGAAGTCGAGTCTCAGATTCAGCAGGAGCGGAACAGTGGACCATTTCTCGACACAGTCCTGGAGGTGAGGGCGTCCCATTTTGTAGCCGTCGGTGTCATGACGAGGTCCTTTTTTTTTCTTCTCACCACCACTTTGCAAAATCAAAATATGGCGCGAAAGAACAGAGGAGTTCATAGGACTATGGACGCAAAAACCTCTGGTTAGCTCCCTCCTTTCTCTCTCTCTTAAGAATCGGACTCGAGAATGGTCAGGAATTGAACAACCCAAATCGGAAAGCGGAATTGTCCAAACGATGCCCAACCCGAACGGCTAAGAGCCTGGATTTCATGGCGTGAAATAAGCTGGCAGTGCCTGTTTGCTGTTTTAGTCGCTCCAAAGTCACCTAGTCGGGGTATGCGAAGCACATTCCTGTGGGGTGGGGGCGGGGGTTTGACCGACCGCGCCATCTCGTCCGATCCAAGAAGCGAGCGCTCCCGTGTTGATGTTGAGCTCGCAGAACGGAAACCGGAAGCTCAGTCGGACCCGTGTCGGGTGACGATCGAGCGGCCGTTAGGCGGCGGCCGATAGGCCGTAAACACAAAGTATACCTGCGCGCGCGTGGGCGCGCACGCGCTTGTGATGCAGCAAAGCGACGCCGACATCACAGTACCCGCCGTGCCTGGAAGCAAGCCGCGTCGCCGCGCCAACGCACGCGCAGACCTTTCGTCCGCACACGAAAACCATTTGGGCCATTTCTCTTCGCCGCGATCAAACTCCACCGTACCGAGCGAACGTGAACGAGCGGTCGCCTGCGCGACAGTTCGGAGAACAATGGCTGTCTTCCGACATCGCAGCGATTTCAAGAAGTCCCGCGTGCCGCGCGCGAAGCGCTTTCTGTCACGAGGCGGTAGGCCGACGGTCAGGTTAGCGTCGCGATCCCGTTCGTCCGAGGGTCCTACCTTGATGTTGGGTCAGGGAAAACAAAGGATGCGGCTCGGCTTGCCATCCGCTCGGTCGGTGCGTCCTTTCGGCCCGACAGCATCCTGTTCGCAGCCAGCGGCAACGAGGGCGCGTCACTTAGCGTGAACACGAGTATGTCCGCTCACGGTTTTCACAATAAAGGCGAGCATGCTCCGCCACGGTTTTTTGATAGCCGGTCTGAAAGTGGACCGACAACGAGTTACGTCGTCGTTACTTCAACGACACGAATGTATAATTTTCCAAAAGTTATGAAATTTGAAACAGACGTTCAGAAAGGTCCGTGTATCAGGAACGCATTTCACATTTGAACGCTGAGGCGAAGGCGCCAAATGCGCCTTTGTTTTGAAAGTCACTATTGGGAGCTTGGTTCGGCAACGATCCGGTCTGTAAGTAGCAGTCTCGGTGAGACAAATCCACAGCAAAAAACAACAACAACAACAAAAAAGGAGCTTGTCGGAAGAAAGGATGCATTTCTACAACCCCTGTATTGTGTAAATGCTTTGATACGTATGACGCATATTGTTGAAAGCAATCCAACTCTGTATACAACACAATACATGCCGATTTATATATGCATGATGATTTTGTATAATTGGTATAATGGTATTTATTTTGCATCTGGGGAGCAGCGGTGCGGTTTACTAAGTAACGCATTAAGGTAACATTTACATTTACTCAGGTTAGTTTTGTAGTTTTATTAATTATCACTAGTAACGGTACAACAAAAGTATCATGAAAAGGACTGAGAAGCGATCAGAACTTCTTCCAGTTAGTGAGCAGCCGCCTAGAAATGCAGACTCATCGCCGTACCGGCAGCGATTGAGTCTGGTCCTAGTCGAATCGAGCTCGTTTCTGGGGCGAGGCAAACCTGAACAAACAGACAGCGAATTGAACCAATCGGCGAACAGGAGACGTGACGTCAGGAAAAAACACGCCTCTTCTGAAATGAACGCTTCCAGCCGCTGGGGTTTCCATTATTCATTCATTATCCGAACCGCTTGATCCTCACTAGGGTCGCGGGGGGTGCTGGAGCCTATCCCAGCTGTCCTCGGGCAGTAGGCGGGGGACACCCTGAATTGGTTGCCAGCCAATCGTAGGGCACACAGAGACCCAGATATTGCTGGTTATTTCAAAGTGATTTCATGCCGAATGATGTTGATGTCAAGACGCCATGCATGATGTGAAGTTGGCCATCTTTGAGCGCTTTCGACGTCAACCACTCGCCGTCAAAATCGACACAAATGCCAAGACAATCGGCGGGGCACGTTCAGCGAAAGATTTGGACTTGTAAGAAACGTACACATCGAAGCGAAGACGCGTCCTCGTGTCACACCTATTTTCATGAGCGTTAAAAATGAGGTTATGTTCAAAAGAAATTCAAGTTGGAATTGGGACAAAATACCCTGACCCTGACTCAAGGAAGAGAAACGCAGGAAATGACATCTCACTCCATCCATTCTCTGAACCGCTTTTTCCTCAGGAGGGTCGCGGTCGTCTTTCGGACAGGAGGCGGGCTACATCCCGACCCGGTTGCCAGAACACTCTTCCCGACAAATATGAGATCGATTCTCCCTCTCACACAGGCCTTCCTTCAAGCTTCCCATCTGGAATCCGTTTCGCCAGACACGTTTATTTGGTATTACCTCAAGAATATCAAAGACCACCCCAAATATCACCGACACTGCTCTGACTTCCACAGCTGGTGAGAAAGAATCGGGGGGTGGGGGGTGTCATGGTAAGGATCGCTAAGTTTGTGCTTGCTGAAAGACAGTGCTGTCTCTCTCATGACACACACACACACGCCGGGGCCATCCACAGCTTCAGAAGCTCTGCTATGCGTGCCAAGCCTTTCACTGTTACCTAGCAACAGGAAGAAACCAGGCTATGTGGATGGCTTTTTCCCCCTTCTCCTTCATCATCATAGATGCTAAAATGGATCCATGCAGACTATTGATGTATTCCCGTCAGCTCTTTTGACCGGACGCCTGGATGCAATCTTTGGGAATAAATATACCGTAGACGGACGCATTTGAGTCTTGTTTTTCTGCTGCATGTCGGTCACAAATGGAAGGCTCCTCAACGTGACCATCGGACTGCACGCGAGCGGCGGTGGTTCTTTGCATGCGTGACGTGCAACCCGATAGGTCGACATGCTCGTGGGAACGGTGAAAATAATTTGCAGCCCCGAAGGGTTTTCCACCATATAGCGACTTGATCTGATGGGGAATGGTCACCCTCTTTCGAGTAGGCACGGACCGGTAGCAGATTGTGACGCTTTGATAACTGAGCACAGATATCGCAATGTCGTGAGATTTGTTGGATGTATTTGGAGCATCATTAATAAATCCGAATGTCGCATCCAATGGCATCGTTAGGCCCATTGTGGGGGTGCTGAAGCCTCCGTAAAAGACCTCTCAAAATGCTTTTTTTTTTTCATTAAAAATACATTCTTAATTATTTTGACCGCCGCCCCCCAAAAATCTATATATAAAGTCTTGACAAAATAACTTAGCATATTCACTTAAATACGATCAGAAATCGGTGGACATACTGTATACATGTTTGTTTGTGCTTAATAAGAAAAAAGGCGACACGCACCTCCTGTGTTTGTGTACCGAAATGGTGGATCTGTTTCGGTTCAAAAGAATCAGGCAAGAATTTTGTTGCAATGAAACAACGCGGGGATCGAGTGCAAGTCTTTTTTGCAGTTCCCCAGATGGCCACTGGAGGGCAATAACCTGGCTCGTTTTGGGTTGGTTTTTGTTTTTGCCGTGTAATTGCCTCACAATCCATTGCCTCGTTTTTGTTTTTGTTTTGAGTGGATGAACTCCAAAGTTAAAGTTTTCCAGAAACTTAAGAGGTTGGATGATATTCAATTTGATATCGTGTCATTGGGAAGCTTTCACTCAATTCTTCTCAGTTCCAAATTTACACATGTTCCTTTTCAAAACAACTGGATGAAGTGAGGAGAACGCTGGGAAATAGCGCACGCACCCTTTTATGATCGCCAAACTCGATGTTTGTTTGCGTCTTGTGGATGTGTTTGTATTATTTGGTCAGGCCTTGGCGCCGTCTCAGCGTCATGCTCAGAATGAAGAATCGTTGCTGCGGTTGCCTGGCTGTTTTCCTGAGCATGTTTTTCCACCCAGGTCCTCAAATTACTTGCGGACTTGCCTCACCCTGAGTGGATGGAAGGGGGCGGAGGGGGCGAGAGGGAGAGAGCGCTTATGCGTCTGCGGGGCCGTGCGCGTACATACAGTGTAGAACTCATGACCTTATGCGCCGTCAAGCCACATGTTGCCTCCGCCGGAAAGAGAAAGCGTGGTGAAATCCTGGCTTGTTCGGATTTTGAGATGGCCGAATTACACCCCCCCCCCCCGGCTGATTACTCCTTGCCAGGATGAGACACTCCCCGCTGCGCAGATTTTCGGGCAGCAATATTACCTGAACTACCTGAAGAGGAAGCGGCGAAAAGAAAGCTAGGAGCTCGGCCTCAAGACACCGCCAAGTATGTTTTGCGGGAACGCAACTTTTGCTTCCAACAGCGGTTGAAGGTGTCAAAACGTTGCATTTGGCCGCGCGCCCGCTATCTCGGTACGCCTCTTTGTGAAAGTGGACCGCTGGAATGCGAGTATTCGCATCAGATCGTTTCACTTGAGCGAGCGCGCCGGTCGCCTGCTTTGTTTGTGCCGCTTGCAAGATTTCCCAAAATTCTGACATGGCACAGCCCCCTCCCTCATGTTCCCACACTCTCTCTCTCTCAGTGACTGACTGATTCTACAAATGGGTCCCAGATGTTCACCGTTCAACTCAAAGCGATTCTCCCACACGAATATGAGGAGAAAAAAAAAAGAAAACATTCCTCCAACAGTTCAAACGTGTGCGTATCGGGCGTGTGCATTCCTCGGCTTCTTTCCGCTCTCGACGGAGCAGGGGGGGATACTGACAGGCACTCGGAGTTATTACACAGCAGAACGCTGGCGGAGGGGCTCCCGAAAAGCACGCTTTCGGAGCCCGCGTCTTACGACAACCGGATGTGGAGAAAAGCCGGGAAGCAGCATGACGCCCCGTTCTAATTCCCGCATCATCAACAAGCGTGTGAAACCTCGCTGACATTTCAGCACCTGCAAATTCAAAAAGAGGAAGAAGAATCATGCGCAGCTTTCTTTCGTGGGGCATCACCCATTTGGTTTGGGGTCACTGCGAGGTTCACTCCGTTTTGCTCTCGGATGTCCGGATTCAGATACGGACGGCTTGACCGAGCGGAAAGAAAAAAACATGGAATTGGCGACCCTCGGATTCGAATCGGACGTCGGGAGGTCGGTTGCTCGAAAAGCGACTCTTGGGCGGGCCTGTTCGAAACCAACGCCTTCATTGATCAAAGCAAACGACATTCATCGGTCTTTGCAGCTGTCGCGGTCTCCGTCCGAGTCATTGCGTTGATGAAAAGGCTTTTGAAAACAAAGGAAAAAAACGTCCCAATGTCAGATTCGGCCATGGAAATGAACTCCAAAGCGAGCGGAGGTGAGAGCTTTCCCGTCATCCGTGTTCTGCGGAGGGCTTCCCCGAGGCGTTTCCAAACGAGGAAAGCAGTCCAAAACCACCCGGGAGAAAATCTCTGGCGGGAGAAGAAGGGCTAACTGGCAGGGAGAACAGATTGTCCACTTTCTCTGCGGCGAAAGTCCCAGTCAGAACAATTTGTTCCGTGCCGGCGGATGACGAGCGCGCAGACGTGTTGTCACTTTGCGGGCCTGGCGGCGTCCCGTGCGGAGAGCGACGCACTCTCACCGTCACGGGCGAGAACCAGAGAGTTTCTCTGGCCAAGTGCAGACCGGCCCCTTTGGAACAACGGCCCCCTTGCCGCCATGGCAACCAAGGCACGCTTCTGGTCCCGAGTGGATGGGACGGCCTTTGGCAAGTCGCTTCTAGCGTTGCGGGGAAGAGGGGCGCCCGCGCGGGGGTCCTGCCGTGGGAACGCTGCGCGGGCCGCCGGCCATGTGGGAGGGATCAGTCGGGCGCAACACAGGGGGCGGAACCCGGATCGGTTCCCCCAGATTCCCATCCCTCACTCCTGTGAAGACACTGCAGCCTCAAAACTCAGGAGGGGGGGAAGCTCGCTCCTCTTCCCGTGTTTAGCGACGTCACAGCTGCAAGGGGAAAGGAATTTACGTGTCGTTGCAACATGTCCTCATTGAGAAAGGCTCTTTGTCTCGGAGTCTACTTGTCCGCTTGGATGATGACGGCAGCAGGTAAAGAAAGCCGCGCGCCGCAGCACTTTGCCCGGGCATTGTTTTCGCGGCCGACCTCGGTCTCTCACGCGGCTCCGATTCGCATTCCTTTCCGGAATCCGCACCTCACAAGAGAGCATTTGTTTGCGTGAGGTGACGCGGCGAAAGCCGAGGCTTGCTCGCGCTTCCAAGTCGGCGAGATAAACTTGAACTTCTTGGAAGTGCGTACTTTGGCGACTCGAGAGTCAATGGTATCTCTTGGTGGCATTTGGCGTGTGCCGCTTTGAAGAAGCGGCGCCTGATGAACGTGCGTCGGGTCAACCCGGGTCATCACCGAAGCATCTGATGCGTGAGAACATTGAAACGGACGGATCACCTGAAACCTCATCTTGTCGGACGACAGAGTACGGTATATATATATATATATATATATATATATATATACACACACACACACACACACGCATGTGAATATTGAGGTGCCATTGCGCAATGTTGCTGCGCCGGCGCCCACCCTGCATCACAGGAGGCACCGACACGGCGCGGCTCCGCTTTAGACGACAATGAGAGAGTACGCTCGGTATCAAGGATAATTCGGGTTGTGAAACCTAACGGCAACAGTTCCCTATGTGATGACAACGGTTTGTCCCCTGGAATAGACAGAATCTAGTTGGGATTATTTTCTGTCTGACTTTGGCAAGAAAACGGCTTGCGACATTTGACTCCGGCTTGTCGAACGGAGCGAAGGGCTCGTCCGTGCGATTCGTGGCTCGGCGAGATGTTTACTTCCCTTTGGTTCACATCTGCTCCATTCCAAAAGCGTGACTTCATTTACGGGCCGCTGACGGGAAAGAGTGAGTGGGACGACGCGGAGGGCGTTCCAAGAAAAGTGCGCCTCTTTGCGCGATGAAGTTCCGCCGTTGACGACATTGCCATGTCCGAACATTGTGAAACGCTTGCAAAACGTGGCTGACGAAGGAATGTCAAAGAAAGACACGGGGGGGCGCCCGGAAGGGGAGCCGCATGATGAAACGGCAACGGCCAAGCATTGCCGTGACAATGCCGCCCACGCTGGAATCTTTTCAGATCACTCTCCCACTTCTTGGAGGGGGAGTTGGTGCTGCGCTAATGCAACAAAGGGGCCGGCCACGGAGGTGCTTCTTTCTCGTCCTTTTGTCACATCCATCCCGATGTTTACGGGTGCATCCCGAGGAACTCCCTTCCACTCCTCCGGAATGGGCACGTATCACTTTCACCTTGTGACCCTGAACAGGATGAGCTACAAAATGGTTGGGTGCAGAAGACTAAAAAAAACAACAACAACACAATGCACCCAAAGATGGCCAGGTATATCATTGTGTGTTTCGCTGGCATCAAAACAGGATCAGCTTCGAAACGACCGGCAAACGTCGGAACTGCCCAAGGCAGCGCGTTGCAATTCGGATCATCGACAAGAGTGAGCGAGCGTATGAATCACGGATGATGATTCTCTGTTGGAATCTCTTCCGCGCACATTGCGCAACGTCACTGCACAAGTGACTCATCGAGCAAGTAACTTGCCACATCTTTTGATTTTGACGCCGTAATTTGGCCCCGAGTCAAGTCACGGCATGCGGTCATTCCCGTTGCGCTGACGTGGAAACCAGTCGGCACGTGCGTGAATACTTTTTGCGGATTGTCGATTTAATTAGGGAGCGATGCAAAACAACCGAAAACGGGCATCCTACGCGAGTATCATCGTGTTTGTCGTCCATTTGCAACACCTGGCCTGGTAAGGGCTTTCAGAAGCGTGAACGGGGGAAAAACGACCAGTGAAGACAATTGAAACAGGATTTAAAAAAAAAAAACAACAACCCAGGGAGAATGGGATGAGAAAAAAAGAAATCAGACAAACCCGAGCGTCGCTCTGTTGCCGCAATGAGCAGAATCGGGCAGGCTCTCTTCAAAGCGATCCAGTTTGCCGTCCATTTGCGCAAATTGACGTCACCGACCGGGCGCAGCAAAAGGGCCGCCGTGTCTCTCCCTCGCCGATGGTGTCAAGCATAGACCGGGGGTCGGCGACCTTTTCGAAGCGGAGAAACGGATGAGCGCATCGAGCTTCCACTGTCGGATGTTGTTTTGTTGTTTGATTGACATCACTCGTTTTCTCACTGAGAAGCTTTTCCGAGCCTCATCGCGACGGTATAAAAATGACAACGAAGGCATGCGATCACGTTGTCGGTTTCACGTCCTTTCCGTGACCGTTTTTGTCATCTCTTTCTCGAATGGTAACGCGCCAACCCAACAACCTTTTGGCCAACGCGTGCATCTTGTCATGTCACAGATGGCGACGCGCCCAAGGCGGAGAACGTGCGATGGCTCTCTCTGGATTTCAAAACTCTCCTCTTGTGGACCGTGACGCCATCCGACTACACCTTCACCGTCGAGTACTCTTGGTGAGTCGGCACACACGGACAGATGAAGACGCGCGCCCACGCGCAAACGGGCCCAAATGCCGCCCCTAAGCGCCACTGGCGCTCAGATGCCACCTCTCGCCACAAGTCCCTCTTGATAGGCTCACGGCGACCCGAGCCCGTAAGAGCGATCGGAAAGGGAAGAATTGGCCATGCCGGCACCGCCATTTGCGTGTGACCTACAACGCCCGACAGATTTTTATTTTTACCTGCTTTTTATAGAGCTCTGACATGCCAAATATTGATCGCATGCCTTCTTCCATGTCAGTGCCGTGTGTAACAGCCACTTGCAAGAAGATGAGAGAAAACATACGATGCGTCGGAGAGTAACGTGCGCGTATGTGATGTGAATCTCAGGGACGACAGCGACTGGATGAGAAGCCCCAACTGCATCCAAATAGCCGAGACAGAGTGTGATCTGTCCATAGAACTTGATTCCCTGCGCAGGTACGTCCCTCCCGAAACACAACTCTCTGTGACAATCGCAGGAAACGTTCAAGATTACGCGAGCTTGATTTCAATGTGTTTGGCAAAATGGCCGCCCGCGAGATGGATTAAAGTGGCTGCCTTTTGCTGCTCACTTCGGATTGCTCAAAGGCAATCCGAGTCATCATCGGCTAACCGTATTTTAGACCAGTGGGCGTGCATAGAACATATCGTGTCACACCATGATTTTTAGTAAACGCATTGGGATCTTGTCACAAAACACTCAACCAGATGTGTGAACAAGTACGCCAAAGAAAAGAGACTCTTCCTCAAATGCTTCACGAATAAAAGTTGGCCTGTTAGCTTGCGGGGCTCTGATGGCAAAACTTGCACAATCCACCAATTAAAGCTGCTGTAATTTGAAGCATATGAAGCTCGCTTCTCAAAACGGCACAGATTTGGTAACGGTCCAGGCCGGAAGACGTCTTCAAGTTTATTTTGGTCGTAGCGCCATCTACTGGCCGAAGGCAATACATGTTTTATTCTTGGCTTTTTTTTCCTCCTACCGCGTGAACCGCATTGAGCTCATATTTGCCCGAAAGAGTGTTTAAGCCCCTGTGGTGTGGTGAGTTGCCGTGGAGTTGCCGGGGCAACAACAAAACAACGCTTCTTTGGAGGGGCTTGGCATGCATGAAAACTCGTCAACCATTGCACATGCATGAAGCCTGACCAAATAATCCACAATTTATTCGTTTGGAGTGTAATCTTAAAAATCTGGCTCACGACCCAAACACACACACACACCACACACACACACACACAATTTCGAAAATACAGTACATTCGAACGTATACTGACGCTAGCCTGACGTGTGGGTCATTGGAAGACTCTGACGTCCCCCCCCCCATTCCCCTCCGGCCTCACAAACAGGAACAAGAATAGTACCGGGAGGGAACGGCTGCTTGTGAACTTTTAAAAAACTTAAATAGGTGGATGGATGGATGAACGACTCGCTTGCTGGCGGTTCCAGACAGATTTATGACAGGGCTATAGCGCCCCCCGGCGTCGAGGTAGCGCGACGCACTTTGGGCACTTAATAAAAGAGCTGGCGGGAACTGCGCGGATGGGGTGAAAAATTCCATTGAGTCCGATTAAATGGGGTGAAATGAAACAAATACAGAACACAAAAACTGCAACATACAGTACAGGTATATGAGCAAAATACAGTATCACAAGACGCGTCACAAAATGAGGACTATTTGCTCCAAAATGAGACTCGTTAACAGACCTGTTGGCTTTTCAGAGTTAGCGCGACGGAACTCGCCTTCTCTCGAATTAGCGGTCCGGTTAGCGGAAGGGTTTTAACACGTCTAAGGTCTAGCTTTCCAGGAAACCTCCGTTTAGCGTTCACTCGACTGTCCGTCGAGCCACAAGCAATTTACTCTGAGCAGCTAATCGGATGTCTTCCACCCTCTCTTCCGCGTTCAGGATCGTTTGGATGCCACGATCCACAAGACGTAAATGTAAATGCATGAAATAGAAAATCGTTCGTGAAAACTCAAGCCAATAGAGTCACTTACATGTCGCTGTTTTGGATCCAATGAGAGTCAATAGCGGCGCGGACAGAGTCATTCTGTCGTATCCAACGGGACTTATTTGTGTTGGCGTGACTGCGGCTTCCGTATGGCTTCCGGGTTACGGAACTGCCGTCGTTATGAATGTATACATCGTCATCGACATTTTAATGCGTAGGTTTTTATTCCGGGCGAGGGAATTTCCGTTTGACACAAGTCCGGAGGTGGCAATACTTAGTCCATCCAACGGCGAAGTGAGAGAAAATCTGAGCTGAATTGGCCTGCCTGCATTGTAGTGTCTGTCAATCAAACCAAAAGAAAGCAAGAACAAAAACAGAGTCACCCAAAGATCAGTGGAAATCATAGTGCAGAATGTGCACCGTGCCGGACTTGTTGTGCGCGTGTACGAGGAGTTCATGCTACTGTGCTACTTTGACAGGACATTTATTGCTGACATCCAAACAGAACCTGACGAGATGACCCACTATGAGGTGGAAGACTTACCTCACACTTACTCACCGCCTTTCAACCCCTATGGACAGAGTAAGTCTGTTTGTTTGATCTTCTTCAAATTCGCTTACCCTCTGTCCGTCTTAGCACGATGGGGTGCAGAGCTTTCAGCCGCTCTGCCCGCAAACCCTGGAACATCCGTCATATTGATTCTCTTCCCACATTCAAATCCCATCTCAAAAGCCACCTATTCAAAATCGCATCCTCAATTTAAATTCATCTCTTCTTGTATTATTTGTCATTTTATCTGTGGTTTTGGTTCTTGATTGTAAAGTGTCCTTGAGTGTTTTGAAAGGCGCTTATAAATAAATTGTAGTAGTATTATTCTATTATTATTCTAAGTATGACACGCGGGTAGACATGCGCGACTAAAACCAATAAATGTGAATGGGAGAGCCCACAAATGACAAGGCACAAATGGGAATTGCATTTTTTCTTTTTCGTCGGGGACCAGGAATCGACTCTCTGCAGGAATTCAAAGGAGTAACTCTTGTTGTTGTAAAAGTACGACGACTCCATTGAAAGTCAAAAAGAAAAGACATGCTCTTCAATGCACTTGAGACGAACCTCTCGCCGGTTCCGCCTGTCTTCATCTAATTTGAAGGTTCTTTGAATTTGAGAGCCGGTCACCAAACAAGTACCCCCTTCAAGTGGATGAGACCACTAACAAAACGATTAGCCTCAAATCCCGGATGGGATGACTCGTACGAGGAATGCCAGCTCCGAGTAGTTGGAAGGAAGGAAGGGGAAAAAGAGCTTCGGGGCATTTGTTGGGGCATGGGTTTCTCCAACGAGCCTCGTCCTCGCCGTACCGTGGAACCACATTGCAAGCGGCCCTCCGTCGAGGCCCACTTGCAAGGGATGCCGTTTTCACTTCAAGGTCAATCATTCCTGCCATTTTCTCCCCCCCCCGCCTCCCCGCTCAGGTGAGATCAGTGCTGCAAATTTCACCGTGGAGGTGGTGGAAGAGGGCAAAGTGAGCGTGACCATCCAAGATCCCCTCACCAGTTTCCATAAATATGGAAAGCAACTCAGCATCAGAGACATTTTCAAGAGTGACCTCCAGTACAAGATCAGCTATTACAAGTCCGGAAATACGGGAAAGGTAAATCGCGTCAAACGCCCACGACCTCGCAGGCAAAAGCCACGAAAGGCAGCGACGGCTCGGCTGGCTTTGGACAACCCAAACCCTTTCGAGCACAATCTTGCTAAAGTCAAATGAAATCTCTTCAGAATTCAAACTAACCGACCCCTACTACCCCTCCCCTCAAAAAAAAAAAAATCAAAGTTGGGACTGCGGTCGACCGTGAGCACGTCGGCCTCACGGTGGTGGGTTGAATTGAAATAAGCTGTTCTTGGGATCAAAGTAGTTTTCATGTGACTTTGGAGGCACGTTTTCCAGACAATAAATCAAGGACTGCACATTTTGTTAAAGAGTGCTGAATGAAATGATGCTGATGACTTTTTTTTTTTTTATCTCCAATACACGAATTCCAATCTTGGTCTCCAGAGAGACATCATATTTGCGTCCAATAGAGGAGAAGTGTCTGGGTTGGATGCCGGTCAGAGTTACTGCTTCATGGTGGCCGCTTTCATCCCGTCGAGAGCCAAAGCGTACCAGCAAGGAGCCTGGAGCATCCAGCAGTGCACTCCCGGGCACAAGAACGCCTTTCAAGGTACGCCGCGTTGGCTGGTCTTCGGCCGCTCGTCTCCGTGTTGCGACTGCGGCTATCACGGCGAGCTTCCTTTTTGCCTCTAGCTCTGAGTCTCGGAGCCTTGGTCGGCGGCCTTTTCATCCTGGCGATCGTGCTGGTCGTCATCGTCGCCGTGACGGTTGTATGCTGCAGACGCAGAGCAAGAAGCTCCGGCATGTATCAGTCATCGTCGGTGGTGTGATTGCTTCGTCGCTGGCAATGCGCGCCAGATTTCGCCACCGTGTAAATTTGTTTGATATTTTCATCAATGCCATTTTAGTTGATTGAGCTGCAAAGCTCAATTATGTACAGAAAAGAGAATTCCCAAAGAGACTGAAACGGATCATACGAGGAGGGAATGTGGGGGGTGTATTAAACACCATGTACTCAATATTTTGGGGTGTGATTTCGCAAAACCTGGATGCGGAGACATTTTATTTGGAAGCCGTACGATGATCACATGACCCACCCGAGATGTCGCCGGTAGTACGGCGTGCATCTTTGACTTACAATAATAATATAACATACAGTCGGGGTACCGGATGACCATGTGGCATATGGAAAATATTTAACGCGAGGCGACCTGGATGAGCTTTGGGACGGCGTCGAAAGTCGGCTACAGCCTGGTTCTCGAGCAGCATCGAACGTACTGCCCATACTGTACACTGGACATGGAGTTTGGTCCAAAACTGAAAACAAAAACAAACAAAGCTCGCAACCGCGCGCGCACAAAATAACAGGTGATGATGATTCTTTTTTTTTTTTTAACTCTCTTGATCATTTTTCAATTTGTAGTCATTCGTCAACTAACTCACCGACTCACTAAGACAATTGCCGTAAGGGCTAAAATGCAGCCTAGTGTACTGTACATCCATTTGATTTGGAAAGAAGTCGACTTCTACTTGCGCTAACGTCAATCTTAATCATATTGGACTTGTTTTTTTTTTTCCCCTCCCACAGTGGCCCAATTGGTCTTGCGTGGGCCGTAAAAGCGCAACGTGCGGCAGCCGCAAATGCTTCACCGTTGGCTGAAAACAGTTCCTCCCAAACTCTGGAGCGAGTGAGCGAGCCCCCCGAAATGACCGTCAGGTACTCCCAAATCGAGCCGGAGCATACGTTGTCGGACCGCTCTGCAAGCAGGCCCCTCCTCGTTCTTAGTTCACCGTCAATCTGCGCTCACAGCCACTTTGGTGCAGCTCCTCGGTTCCCTTTGCCAATTCCTTCATCTGATCTCAGTCCTCGGCGATTTATTGATTGGGTGGGATGATCGATTGATCATTTCAGGTCGATTGCCTGAGTTGCGGACTCCACTTTCTCCTTTGCCTAAAACAAAGAAAAAACAAAGAGACAAAGCGCGCATTGGTGGCACGTCGCGATACATGACGAACGCGACTCCTTTCCACGCGGCGCTTGATCAATAGCAGGGGCGTCCACAATTTTTTTTTGTTTAAGGGCTACCAAAAGAAACATGGAAGGATGGAAGGGCCACTTTTTGAAAGCCGCTAACGCCGTTCGATCTTGCTCGCGTTGTTCATCGGCTTTCTGTTCAGGGCGTTATAGTGGAGGATTTGTCGGGGAGGTGGCCAACAGCCCTCACTCTCGCAGAGTAGATCCGGCTCTGCGCTGAACAGCAGCCAGAACGGCAAAAAAGGAACAAGTACAGTAATTTCACGACCATTCGGCGCACCGTGTTGTAGGGCGCCGTCTCAGTAACGGGTGCTATTTCTGTATTTTACACATACACAAAACGCACTGTATTATTGGGCGCAGCCAGGCGTGGTAAAACATACGCCAGTTTAAACATACGGCATGCATGCACTCACGCTAAAAACGTTAGCTTGAAGCATAGCGTAGCATGCTAAGACATGCTAAAAACACGTTTTTAACAAGGCAACGGAAGCAAAACTGAGATCGGTTGTACTTTATTTGGCCATCTTACAATGTACTAACGTTTTTCGATCAATCATCACCCAGAAATCCATCAAAGTCCTCATCTTCTGTATCCGAATTGAACAATTGTGCAAGTACCGGTAGTCCATAAAAAACGCAGGGTTCCCTCTCATTGTCAGAGTCACTCTCATTGCCATGTGGCTCCACAGAAATGATGCGCGGCCACTTACACGCCCACCCTTCACTGATTGGCGGGCTGCTTTCCCGCAGCCTGGCCTCACTCACGTCCTCACTCACGGCCACTTACACGCCCACCCTTCACTGATTGGCTGGCTGCTTTCCCGCATGCCTGTTCACGCTCACTTCTGCCTTTTCTCTATATAAACAGCGTGTCGGCTCGCAGTCAGGATTTGGAACTCGGCTCATAGACTAGACGCTCCGCATTATAAGGCGTCCTGTCCATTTTGGAGAAAATGTAAGACTTTTAATGGCGCCTTATGGTCGTGAAAATACGATAAGTGTCGTTAGGCGACCATTTTGCAAACATTTCACTTGAAAATACGTCACGTGACGTCTTCATCCATCAAAGTGCCGCTTACATTGAATGATCTAAATTCACAACAATTCTCAACTCAATTCGAGTGTATTTCATGAGCACTTTCAAGCAGCCATCACTGTACCCAAAGTGCTGTACATGCGGGATAGAACGCAATTTCGTAAGAGTCGTGACGTCCTCCCTTCTCATTTTTCACCTTTTTTAACCAACCTTGCGGCGCGTGTCAAATGCCATTTGGAGTTTTTTTGGGGGGGGGAGGAGGCGGGGTGGATGAGGGGTCATGTGGCGGGCTATTGAGAAGTTAGTTGGCGGGCCGCAATTGGCTCCCGGGCCATAGCACGGGCACCGCTAGGATGCTGGAACTTACCCTGAGCGAAGGCCGGGGAGGTCTGACGGGCGCGAGCGGCCGCAGCGGCTCCGCTCCGACGCGAACGTATCTGCGGCCGAGAGGTCGGAGGTCCTCGGCTACATCGGGACAGCCAACGTAGCCCCCGGCCCCGAACGCCGAAGCCAGATCACCCGGCGGCACGCCGCCATCGCAAGGATCATCGCGAGGCCGGCGGCCGGACGCGGGCGGACCGCCGTCCGCGGGTCGCACTCCGAACAGCTCTTCCGATGCCACGTCGCCGTCCGAGCTACTATCGCTGGCGCTGCTGTTCGACTCTGGTCTGAGGATGCGGCGATCCTCGTCGCTTTCCGCGTGAAGGCCGTCTCTCGCCGAGTCCGGCACTTCCTGGTTGCCGAGGTCATCCGAGTCGAGCGGCTTGTCATCTCCCTTCCGATCGCGGGTGGGCATCGCCTGGTTCCCGCGGCCGTCGAAAAGGAGCACCTGCCGATTTTCGCCGGCCTCTTCGGAATCCAACACTTCCCGATTCTCAGTGCAGGTGAGATCCAGTGGCCACGGGTCGCGGCGGCGGCAGAAGTCAAGGACTCGTTGGTTATCGGCGTCGCAGCGGTGGACTTCTCGGTCACTCAGAAAGTCGACCACTTCTTGGTTTTCAGGACTACTACAAAGATTCAAGAAGTCCCGATTCTCCGCGCCGACCAACCTCACATTTTCGCCGGTGACCAGAGATGACGATTGCGGCCCCTCTCGGTTTCCGCTGTGAAACGCACGCGGTGGTTCTTTGCGGTCGTCGCGACGTGGATCGAGCACTTCTTGGTTTTCGCAGGGAAAAAGCCGGAGTGCTTCTCGATCGCTCGCCTCTCCTTTGTCTTTCTCGTCCAATCCGCCAGGGGCCACGTCTTCCGCGTTATCGTGGCCGCAAGGTTCGGGTACCTCCTGATTCTCTTTTTCAAGGCTGAGCTTAAAGCCGTAGGGATCCGAGCCCGGCGCCGCCTGGGAAGAGGCCATTTCATAGGCATAGAAGCTCAGGGGCCCCGCTCTAGAGGAGCGGCGCTCCGGGTCGAAAGCCAGATCCTGGTCGCCGGGTACCGGGCTCAGCTCGACTTCATCGGGGTCGAAGAGGGCTCGACTGGAGTGTTCCGGACTGAGCTTGAAGCCGTACGGGTCGAAGGAAGACTGGCTTGTTGGTTCATAGTCCAGGTTCAGGAAGGTCTCGGTGACTCGGGTCCAGTGTGGAATTGGGGAGAGTCGGCAGGACTTCCCGGTTCTTCCTCTTGGATGTCACTGCTCCAATGTGCAACTTCTTCCGGATCTCCATCGAGCGGCTGAGCGTGGTCTTTCCTGCCTGTTCCCAACAGGGCTTCGGCAACAAGCTCAGGGGCGCCGTTCGCTGGAAGGAAACAAAGAGTTCAGGTCAGGGCCAGCAGTGGGAAAACGGGCGAGCACCTCGGAGAATTCAAGGAACTGTCACGCGACGGCACAACACGTGGTACCGAACCCCTCCCCCCACCCCGCCATGAAGCGTCTCCAGTTGGTCCCAAATGTGTTTCCTAACCGGCGCTACTCTGGCGTCCT
Organism: Hippocampus mohnikei; assembly: GCA_026261675.1. Lineage (NCBI taxonomy): Eukaryota > Metazoa > Chordata > Actinopteri > Syngnathiformes > Syngnathidae > Hippocampus > Hippocampus mohnikei. The sequence continues at coordinate 2,599,906 of JAKGUB010000333.1, read as the reverse complement.
TTCACTGGCTCATTTTCAAGTTGTGTTGTTTTCAAATCTTGAAATGGCCTGGCCCCACCTTAGCTCTCTGCCTAGCCCCCACCCTGCCCGCCGCCTCAGGTCTGCGGGCCAGACACGATGAGAGGTACCGAGAACTAAGCGGAGGCTGCGAGCGGATGGAGCCTTTTCTGCGGCTGACCTGTGCCGCTGAATGTTCGGCAAGCCCCCTCACGACCCATCTTTTAAAAGATTAAAAAAAGACTATTACTTGGCTTTTGACTCAGCGCCCCAGCGGAAGACGTGCTGGAATCTATTTAGCACAGAGAGCAACGTACGTAAAGCAAAGCTGAGCGACGTTGGCCGAGTTGGACTTTTGCAAAGCTCCGCAGCTCCGCGGCGTACCTCGCTCCGCTTGAGCAGCGGCCTCAAATTCTCCAGCTGGAGACGCACGACCGCGCTCTTGGATGTCAGAGGGCGGGGAGACGGCGCCGAGGTCCAGCTCGTAGCCGTTGGGATCCGATTCCACGGAGCAGTGACCCCGGGAACGCCAGCTCGGGACGGGCCCCGGGCCCAGCTCCTCAGATGAACTCCGGATGGGCTGAAATCCCAGGCGATCGCCCGCCCCGGGCGCGGCGTCCAGATCCTCGCGACTATCGCCGATCTCGACGTCGCTCTCTTCGTCGGGAAACTCCGACTCGAAACACTGCGTCCCCGTCGAAGCTCTGTTTTCGGCAGCGGCCGGACCGCTGCCGACCTCGTCGCGGACTTCATCGCCGGCGACGTTTGGCTCGGGAAACAAAATGTCGGCCGCAAAGGGGTCGCTGCCTTTGAAAGGGTCTGATGCGAATCCATCTGAAAAACGGACACCATTAGCATCGGGATCGGCGCAATATCTCGCGGCGGGGCAGAACGGCGTTGTGGCGCAAGGGCGTCGGAGAGCGTGCAAAGTGGATGGCACCTTGGCGCTTACCCGATGCGTCCGTTCTCGGGAAAAGGTCTTCGTCGAATAGCTCATCTGCCAAAGCCAAAACCGGGAGGAAAAACATGAAAATGCAGACATCACGGATGACAGTGGCGACAACGAACAAACGCAGGAGTCATTCTGCGTTCGGGGTCGAGAAACAGGGAAGGACGGGGAGGCGCCCATGCAAAGGTGGCGCCGGCTCTTCCTTGGACAACCTCAAACAAGAATAAAGTGCGAGGGAAGGAAAGTGAGGGGATGCCAAACATACGGCCTGCGTGACAATGCGCAAAGGGGTCGGCTTGATAGAAGTCCAGCTTGGTGAGAACGGACGCTTCCTCGACTCCGCCTTCTTCCTCAACGTCGCCGTCCTCCGGATCGTCTTCCAGGTTGGATCTGTCCATCTGGGGGAGGGGGGAAAGTGACAGCTTGCCTCTCTGTTTGGACATCCGACGATCGGTCTTGGCGATAAATACGACGGCAGATGAGCGTTTTCGCTTTGAAGGGGGATAATGTCGTGCGTTGAGTGTTTACTGGGCTAACCTTTGGTGAGCTGCTGCTACTGTCATCCACCTCTTCTCTGGTATCCGCTAAATTATTGCAGAAGGGCGCGCCGTTGGCTACCTGCTCACACAAACACATACACACGTACCTGGAGGTGATTGACAGCATTTTTTTTTTTGTGGGGGTGGGGGGTGGGGCAAATTTCCACATGTTGAAGATCATCCGTCAATGCAAATACCAGATGAGGAATTTTGAAATGGTGGATTTTATAGATTAAGAGCGTGGGGTGGGGTGGGGGGGCTACGTGTAAAAAAGTACTTGCTGCCCATCTCGAAGCCAAGATCCTCATTTCCACCCCAAAGCTCAGATGCTAATCAAGTACACCAAACAGATAGAAGGCACCTTGAATGACACGATGCCATTTAGGCACACATCCATCGGAAACAAATGAACGCCGCCACCCCTACCCCCCCCACCCCCCACCCCACCGCCACCCCTTAACGGCGCCCCACTCTTCCGATTGCTTCATAAGCTGCCGGTGGCGCGGGTCGGCGCCTTTCTTGCGGCCGTGCGCATTTTACCATGATGAGGTCGGCGTACGCGGGCAGCGATTGGCTCCTCCCCCACGGTCTCATCGGAAGCGGTTCATCCTCGGCGGTGTCCGCGGGAGACGTTGAGCCGTCGAGCTGGCTCTCGGGAGTGACGGCGCCACCTGACACAGAACAAAGCGTGTGCTCTTCCTGCATGGGCGACACCGGTGACTGCTTTGGGTGGCGAGCAACGTGACCGCAGCAAGTCAGCAAAAACAAAACAATCACAGGCTGGTCGATACTATTAAAAAAAAAAAATAATAATAATAATACACCAACAACAACAACAAAATACACACTGACAGTCAGTATGGATGAATAAAAATGAATGACGAGATCACTCTGAGAAAGAGAAACCTTGAGTCGGCCTCCATCGATCTTTTTGAGGACATTTGCAATCGCGCGTAAATGTGCGCAATGCTAATTCTACGCCGCGTTCACGCGGTCCAACCTCAACGTACGACCACGGCCTACGACGGCGAATGACACTCGCTAGCTGCGGCGAATCAAGTGCACGGGCGGAGGAACCCAAAGGTCATCCGGCGATTGGCGTGGCTCTTCAACGAAGGCGGCCAAAACATGCCTCGCTCGAGCGAAAGTGCCGTCGCGCAAGTGGCTCTTTGAACACACGCGCTGGCTGTTGAGGTGGCGACACGACGACGACAACATCGTCGTGGCCCTATCGCCGCCATCGTTTGCGTCCCCCGCCAGGCGCATACGTCTCGAGCGGGCCTCGGGCCAGAGATCGGCACCTCTTGAACAAAGCCTTTCGGCCGTACCTGCAAGATTTCTTCATAAGACTGTCGAATGGAGTCCTGGAGAGGACAGTTCCTCTCTCCCGCCTCCTCCATCTTTCTCTTGGCCTGTTTCACCTCCTCTTTGAGCTTCCTCAGCCTCCATCTGGCTCTGGCGAGCTCTCGCTCGTACTCCTCAACCTGGCTCTCCCTCTGAACCTCTTCGGCCTGCAAAGACAAGATCTGGAAAGGACGACGATTGACAGTCAGCTATTGGAACAATCGAAACACCCCAAGACTGCATCTGAAACTGCAACCGCAGAGAGAACCGAGGGGTTGACGGCACATCCGGCAGGCTCCGTGCGGCGGGTGATGCTGAGTGGAGGAACAAAGAGGCAGCGGCTTACCTGTTGACTCTCCTCATAGCAGAGCTGCCGGATCTCTTTTATCTGCTGAATGAGCTTCTCTTTGTGCTTGGCTAATTTGAGCAGCGTCTCCTCCAGCTCCTTGCGGTCTGACTGCTGCTCCTGCAGCTCCAGATTCTCCACCGTGACCGCATTCTCCAACTCCTACGAATGCAAACACACACACACACTGACAACTTTGGAGCATTTGACCACGGCATCATATGAAATGGTTAAGATGGCAAAGTAAAAGTCACACCGAATGAAAGGAAAATCCCAACGTTCAGATTTAGGACTCGGGAGTGAGTGAGCAGTTTGACTGGCGACAATGAAATGTGGGCGACACGTTGTCCGACACTTCCCCGTTCTATGTCATGTGAAATCAAATCCAGTTCAAATCACATTTTGGGTGATAAAAGTCAACGTCGCTGGCGCAACCATATCCTAAAATGTGTGTCAAGGTTTGGGACAAGGTTGAAGGATTCAAGTTTGAAACCGTCATTCATCGTCATTCCTTTGCCACATCTCGGCCGGATGACTGTCATGCACTTGACTTTGGAGTCCTCCATGAAGCGTCTCCGGTTGCTCCAAAATACCGCTGCTCGCCTCCGAACCGGAGCTCGTAGGGAGGGAGCGCATCACTCCTCCTCTGGCTCATTTCAGAGTTCTTTCCAAGATCCTACGATTTGTTTACAACTCGCCCCGCCTGCCCTCTCGCTGCCCATCTCTCAAACTCGTCATTTTTATTCTTTGGCTTTGACTCAGCATGAGGCTTGATTTGTCGTTTGACAGTTTTTGTGCTTTCTACTGTCTTCGTCAGGAATGTTTGTTGCCGTACCAATTCTTTTTGCTCGTGTACAGCACTTGGCCGTCGAAAAATACACTCGCGTTAGAAGTGAAAGCCGGTGTTTTCATGCAATTTAACAGAGCAAGGGTATTTCCTAAACACGGACACATGAAAGGTTTGTCTTGACTGTACTGTACGATATCCTTCGCTTACATATTTTCCAGAATCAATCGGTGGGGAAAAAAAAAGACAAACGCAACCTGTTAAAAAGCCATGTGTGCCAAAGGAATCTTCATCTTCATGACAGATATTGAGAAGAAGAAGCAGAAGATGTTAGAGGATGAAGGCTCCTCTCCGCCATCATTGCTCGTCAGTAATTTCTGAGCTCAAGCGGTGGAAGCGAAACATACAATCGGCACACGCGAACGCGAAAGCGAACGAAAGATTCATTTGAGCCGAAAGGAATGCCGGAGGTGATTTGGAAACGAAGACACACCTGCTAACGTCAAAACCGAACAGCTGGCGCTGCTTTGAGACGTTGCCACTCAAGCTCTCGTTTGTCGTTTGCTCTCGGCGCGTCACGGCGGAGTCGATCCGCGGCGACGAGCGGGTCGCACTGCGGCGCGCCGAACGCGAAGGCGTCGTGCCAAAACGGAGAGACGGCCGAATGGAAAATGGCGCCGCGTCGCGACGGCCATTCGTGCCCAGAGCGGAACGGCGCACGCGTCGGTAAGCAAACGCATCCCAAAGAAGCATGCGAAGCAGACGCACACACCCACACACCAGCGCGAGGTGCTGCGGTCTTCTTACTCTGATCTCGGATGACTTGCCGAGGACTCGCTCGTCCGTTTCCGCGACGTCAGCTTGCCTGGGAGACGACCAGCAGAGAAGACAAGAATGTTTCAGGAGCGAGGAGAGGGAGCTTTCGTTCTTCCAAGGAGCCTTCCCTCCATCCTGCCTTCCTCGCCACGAGCCGTCTACTCTGCGGTGCTGCGCTGCCGGCTCCTCCATTGCTCGCCGCGGCGCCACTGCAGAGGAGGCGGAGCTCCATCCGCGATGGGGACGGGATGGGCGTGGCTGTCTGCGGTCGCCGAAGCGAGGCGGGGTGTGGGGGGCATACTGCACCAGCGCGAAGCAGGGCAAAATGTGAAGGAACACGGCGGAGGGGGCGTATTGATGCCATTCTTTCTCCCTCCATCACAAGGCTTCACACATCAAATTGCCTCCGCTATTCTGGCCTGTAGTGTTCAGCGCGATCGACAAGGCGGCTCCTAACCCCCCCCCCCCACACACACACACAGATGCCCAGAGGTCAATAAGAAGTCCTCAAGGCTTCAGCGGCCACGCGATGAGGCAACCGTTTTCTTCATTTAAAGGAAAATATGCTGACGTATGCCAATTGCTTCCCCGCTAAAGCTTCTGCCCCCCACCACCCAGCTCCGGATAAGCGGAAGAAGACGCATATAGCGATATGGAGATGTGCTTGCGAGCAGCATTTTGATTTCTTGGGAAATTGAGGTCGCCGCCGCTGGTTGAGTTCAGACGGTCGGGTTGCCCGCAGAGAAGTGCGCACATTGTTGTTCAACACTGTCGTCAGCGTGATCCCAAAAGACCCAAAGCGCAATGACCATTGAAATAAATGTCGAGAGCGGGCCAAGATGCAAACAGTCAAGCCACAAAGTTTTTGACAAAATGGATCTCAACATCCATATGTTTAGAAGACCTAGTACTCTTTCCTCTGTTTTGATTTGTTGGCTTAATATACACACAATGTACAATGACCCTACATGTTTACTTGCCAACCCCCGTTTTTCATCACTTATTAGTTTACACGTGCAATTTTGACCTGAAATCTGCATATGCGACCCCCCCACCCCACATATGATGTGTGAATTAAATGAAAAGGTTGAGAAAAAGGCTCCCTGACGGCCGATCAATAAAGTGCAGCAATCTAAATTTTACTCCAGGAGTGCGAAAAAACACACCTCGGGAAAGTAAATCAACGGCAGAATAAGTTGCCCCGGCGGGTTTTTCCCTCAACCACATCATCGGCCCAAATCCCAAGAGAGGAGTTGAAGTGCACCTCATTGCCATTCGAGATTTTCGGTCTCGTGACGTCTGCACGCCCTATGACGTCATTTCACATCGCAAGCAGGGAAGGCATGAGAAACAGACGTGTGTGTGTACCGTCCATCCTTCGGCTTTCTGGCCTTCGATGTCCTCAGGCAGTCCAGAACAAAACGCATCATGACTGCAGCGCTCGCCCTCGCATCCTCCGATCGTCGCCTCCCGTCAACGATCGTACGGCGGGCTTGCACTCAGGTCAACAAAACGCACTCGCGCTCTTCTTCCTCCGCCTTCCAAAATGCCTCCCGAGGTGAACGTCGAATCGAAAGCATCCGGCGCGACGAGGAGAAATTCAAGCGAGAGTCGGAGCGATCAGACTACCGAAGAAAAAGCGTGCGCTTCCTTTCAGAACCTTCACAATAAAAAGACGCACCGACGACTCGAGCCGACGGTGCCCCCGGCTGCGTCGATGAATTTACACACATCCGCGCGTGTATTGTGGCATTCGTTTGAGGGCGGCGAACGACAGCATTTTAAAATAACAGCTCTTACTTTGAAAGAACATTTCATCAGAGCCATTATTTTGGGGGATTGTACACTTAGCACAGGCTACCGTCATTTTAATGGGTACATTCCACTCTGGCACATTTGGACGAGAATAAAATGACATGGATAAGGAACACACCATTTGTCCTTTTCAACCTAAGTACGCCGCTATCCTTTACAAGTATAGATGGTAAATTCAAAGCTAGTTTCTTGCTCGAAAAATTTTTGGGGGTACTATTGTTGTCACCATGGAATATATCTTGGCGATGCGTATATTTCATCTACAGTATGCTGTTTTTGTCGTGAAGAATTCAAATCATGGTCCCCCCCCGCCACTTTTTGGAGTGACCCATGGACAATCATTGAACAGATTTGTGATTGCTTGCGTTGACATTTCACCTAAGATACAGACACACGCACAACTAATAATCCGGGCATTGAAGAGTTCCCATCAATCGTAACGGAGTAGTCCAACTCCAAAAACGGACGAGCGCTCGATGGGAAAACGTCAGCGTCCATGTGACACTTGAATGTTCTTCTCAGGCATGGAGTTCTTCCTTTGGAAAAAGCCACAACACCGCCGCTTTTCGTTCTTCAACCCAAAGCCGCCCCTGATTTATTTGGCCGCGGGTCTTTCGGAGAAATGCGGTGGGGCGGAATGACGGTCGAGAGGGAGGAAAGAGAAACAACGCCACAAACGAACGAGAGCGGCTGCCGGCGGATTCTTCTCGCTCGATTCATTTCCACCGCCTTTTTTGTCAGGCAACGGAAGCGTGCTTGTCGGTGGGCTCTCTGCGTCCGACTGACCGATGGAGCAAAGGTGAGGAATCCGCGGTTGGCGCCGGCTCGAGCTGTCCGCGGCGGTCACACCGTCCTGCCAACACAAGATCATTTCCGTCAACGGCTTCCAAAAGAGCGGCCTTTTTGCCGGGCGTTCTGCTCCGCGGTGTGTCGTCAGCACGCGGGGCCGGCCTCGTCGTGTGTATCGTCTTGCCTTGACGAGGGGAGAGCCGCGGGATTTCCTCCAGGCCGCAGGTGGCTCCCGGACGATGATGCCGCGTCGGGGGTGGAGGGAGGCGGGGGACAGCCGCCGATCTCCTCTTGTACCAGTGGACAAGGAGGAGGAGAAGGCTGGCTAAGTGGATCGAAGTTTGGAAATTGCGGCATGGAAGAGCCACGCGTTCCGATTGGAGAATTTGGAAAGAGCCGACGTAGGTTGTCAGCGGACGGCCGCGGTTTGCAAATGCTTGCTGGGGACTTTGTGGGGCTAGGCGGGAGCGCTTCGGCGTAAGAAGAGACGCCGGGTGCCGGTGACGTATTGTCGCGAGGAGGAGGATCCGTTGACATCTGGCTCTGAAGCACTTGCACGATAACCCCGACGTCTGCAGACATGCGCAATTCCAACCTAGAAAGCATCGACCCAAATTAGCCCAATCACTTGCACAAGCAGGATAGAATCGCTTTCTTGACCGACTTGAGCGCGTTTGAAAAAGTAGCCAGCAGTCATCCTTCCGCATCTCTCTGCAGGCGGCCCTCAAAGCCAAAAGCTTGGACACCCCCGCCATACAGTCTGAGCGTTTTGTAGGTACGGTACTGCATAATTGGATTTGATGTTTGTCGGCGTGACTTTTGAAAAGCCTACCTGGTGAGTTGTTGCTGCAAAGTCTCCAGTCTGCTCTCTAACTCTTTCTTCTGTCCCCGAGCGATGGGAGGGGCAGGAGAGGGAGGTGAGCTGGAGGGCTCCTCAGATGGCCGACGGGACTGAGGCTGGCGGGGGGGCGAGGCCGGGCTCCCAACGCACGGGACCTCCTCATATTTTTGCTCCTCTTTTGATGCCCAGAAGCTCAAGATGTCGGCCACGCCTGAGAAAGCACAGTTTGACGCACGCGCGCCGTTTAACAAATTCAGTCACGGCAAAGACAAAAACAAAGACAGTCCACTTTGGAGACATTCTACGAGCCTCTGAAAGACTGACGGGCCCGCTCTCTCATGCCGCTTTCGGGAGACCTGACACGCATCTCTGCGGCGGTGGCGGCCATCGAGATCCGAAATGGGCTGGCCGGTTCGGACTCTCCTGCCTCGATTTCGCGAGGCAACGCTGGACCATACCTGCAGGAAGATGAACGGCGGTGACTGTGCCATCATAGCAAATTCCACCTTTCACCTTCTAAAATCGACAAGGCAGAGACTAATCTGGTGTCGCATGCAAAAAAAAAAACAAAAAATTGCAAAGGTGCGTGCATTGTAAAAATGTGACGGAGGGTTCAAATCTTACAGCGTACGGTGACGATGGTCGTTGGCGCGGCCATGCTCACAGTGCGCCCAATTACCGTGTCTGGGAATGCATCGGTGGGCAGCTCGGGCTCTCCCGCGGTCACCTATCAGGAGGTCACGGGCAGATGAGGTGAATCGGTCACAAACGCGGTGGCCGTAACGGTATCGCAGAGGCGTACGCCATTCGTGGACTACGATGAAAATGAGTCCTCAGTCATGGTGTCGCGATTGGCTCACAATGTGAGCGTTGTTTTGGCCCGAGCCCGTTTCGGGAGTTTGGTGTGAAATGAACTCTGTTGCACCATCATTCAAAAGCTGCGGTGAATTTTTATCGGTTTCCTTTTCAGTCAACTTTTCATTTCTCATCATTCTGATCCTCTCTCAACGATAAGGGGGAGCAACTATTTTGTCCAAATGTATTTCAAAGGAGAGCGCATTGGAGGACCCGTGTACTCGGAAGGTTCTACTATTCTTGGAGGGAAGCGTCTATGCATTTTTGACTCGGGCATTTCTAGGACATCACTTTTTCTATGAAGACCTGAAGGTGTGGAACGCGGTCTCCGTTTTTTCCGCTGCGCTCGGCGATCACAGTCCGAGTCTTCCCCACTTAATAGTCCGGCAGGTTCATGATTCACCTGGACAGAAAGACCAATGTGAAATGTATGAGTCAAGCGGGGCGTTATCATGCAGTTGTTTGCCGATTGTCGATTTTATTGCCGCTCTACCAAAATACAAAACGCTCATCTATCTGTACTTGTCTAAAAATGAAAACACGGTGATATCTTGCTTTTGAAATGACAAACCTACATCTCTGAGGTTAAAGGTGATCTCCAAGTTGGACCAGAAATAGTCACAAAATTCTGGATACATGTCCAAAACCTGCAAACACAAAAGACATCGTGCTTGGCAACATGAAGATTGTTCTACTTCACTTTGCAGTTTCTCCGAAATATCTGCGATTAGGAGAGCACCTCACACCTCGAGCATATCGTCTCGATGTATTTTGTGAAGATCGCAGTAGGTCAGAGCTCGCACATCTGCACTGGATTTCCCCGGCGAGGCGAAAAGATTGATTGGCTCCCCAAACACATCATTCTTTCCTGAAAAAGGAAGGAAAGAAGTCCGTGGGTCACACCTGTGGATCCCGTTACATATTGGCACATTTTTAAAAAATGTTCTTCAATCTTTTACTTTATTGCATGTTTTTGTTTGTTTTTCATGACCTTATTTTTTTGGGGACGTGGGCGAATAGCGGTGGTCACTGTATATGTCAATAAATGCTATTGTTGCCATCACATGACAACAAGCGCAATGTGGAGACGAGGCGCATCCACTCCTCGAGCCCCCGTGTCAGCGAAACTCACCGAGAATGGCAACCACCACGTCCCCTCTCAGAATCTCGATGGATCCTCGGGAGATAAAGTATAGGGCTGATATCAGGTCTCCGGCATGTACCAGGGTGTCACCGGGGGGAGCGTGGGTGGTCTTAAACCTCATGGCCAGGGCCCTCAGACAGCCCCGAGTAGACCCTGAACAGCCGCAGCACACGATGCCGATTTCATCCATGTCGAGCGCTCACATTTTGAGACACGTTTAAGCAAGAGCAACGTTCAGGTTAAACACACAACATGCGACAAATGCGGCGAAAACTGCAGCGGCCAGGCCCCCCGAGGAGGCGCAGGCAAAATGACCTTTGAACGCTTTGCAGTTTTTCAACAGAGATCTGTTGAGGTGGAGACAAATATCTGCCTGAAGACACTCCGGGAAGCCTTTTAGCACCTGAGGGAGACAAAAGCAGACACGAGACCTTCGCTGGAGGCTGACGCGTGAACATTTTGTTTCTCCGGTTTGTGCGCGGCAATTGCCAAGTCACCACCGAAGAGCGGCCGATACGGCCGACACTCACTGCGTTCATGTCTATCCCATTCGTGTAGGACCACGCGTGTTGGAAGTATTCCTCCAACCTCTGTCTCAAAGGGTTGGGAATCTGGTGGAAGCGGATAAACTCTCGAACTCGCATCATCTGAGCATGGTAGCGCGCCGTCCCGGAGTACAGCCGCTGAATAATGGCCGACACGTTGCCAAATATGCTGGCGTACATCAGGGCTGTTGAGGAGGTTGAGCGAGAGACGCCGTCACTTTGTCAGCCGGCCAAAAAGCGGGGAGGGGATTGCTCGCCATCCGAAGGATGCTCAGCTCTGCGGGACTCACCGCCAATCAGCATCACGGAGATGGAGAAGATCTTTTCCGAGTTGGTGTTTGGGGACACGTTGCCGAAGCCCACGCTGGTCAGACTGCTGAAAGTGAAATAAAGAGCCGTCACGTATTTATCCCGGATGGAGGGACCCGATCCCGCCGTGGACTCGTTGTACGGCCTTCCCAGCTGCTCCGCCAGAGTGTCCAACCAGCCGATGCCGGCGGAGGTGGACCGCTCCACGTTTCCGATGGCGTACCTGTGATCGAGTGACAGTGAATATGAGTCGCGCGGTCAAGCGGCATGACATTCAACGGAAAGAAAAAAACAACAAAAAACGTTTTTTAAAATGCAGAATGAAAAGAGAGGAAGCGACCAAATGCAGGCAAGCCAGTGGGCGATGAGTGCAAAAGTGCACATGAGGAGGAAGAGCACGGCTGCGCCGTACTCTGAATAACGATCCAACTTCCTGGCCACCCGCACCAGGCGCAGTAAACGAGCCGTCTTCAGTAAGCCGATGAGGGTGGTGGTCTGTCGGCGACAGGGGAGAGTGTCGACATTTGCATCAGGGACTACGGTACTGCCCAAAAAATAAACCGCCCTTCTTCCGTACGGCTCTAAACTGCGCTAATCGAGAGCAACACCGTTGACCTGACGGCCTCCGTGAGAACCTTCACTGGAACGCTTTGCTTTTGATGGCAGTTTTTGTTGCGGTTGTTGTTTTTCATCGTGCCGCCAGTCTCATTCCCCGCCCCCATCCACAACCCGGTCTTTCCCTCCCTCCACCCTACCTCTCCCTCTCCCCTAACCACCTCCTCTCCTGAGCGGTAGATGAGGAGGTCAAAGGGAATGGCTGCCACCATGTCGATGAGGAACCAGCCCTTGAAGTAGTGCACGGCGATTCGTGCGGACTGGCTCACCACCTGAGAACACAAAGCACCCCAAATTATTGACGAAATACAAAAAGAAAGTTGACCTTGAACCGACGGCGGCGCCTGATCTGCATCGCAATTTGCAATTGGCGTCTCTTTTGTCTTCTTCTGATTCAAAGTTTGTCTCATCTGCAATTGACCGATGGCACCGACTCGCTTGAGCCTTGAAGGTGGCGAGTTGCGACTTACTTGTGACTTGCACGCACACGCGCAGGTAACTTCGCCCCACTCCTGCAAAACGGTGACTCACCTCATCGTTGGAGTTCACGTAGGTGGTCCGGAAGTTGATGACAATGTCAACGATGAACATGATGTCCACAATAAGATCCACGACATTGAGAGGGGAGCAGGAGTAACCGCATGTTTGCATGGCTGCTTCCTCCTGGTCGCTGGGGTGACAGAGACACACAGAGAGAGAGATACGTGTGGTCATTTTTTTCTTCAGAAAATGTCTCCGCCTTGGTCAAAATCCAGCGACAGCACAATGATCAAGAACGGCACTCGAGTTAAGGACAAGTTGAAATCAAAGGGTAAAGAGGGGGAGTTCCTGTCCTGATGGGGCACCTGATGTGCAGCTTTGTCTTACCAGGATGTTGTTTTTAGCTCAGAGTCAGAATTTTCCTTTGGAAGAAAACGCAGCTCCCGGAAAGGAAATATAAAAGCCTTGATGGCGTCTTAGTCATCGTGGCACGTTCTCAGCAAGCCACCAAACGCCTCCGGACGAGGCCCACCAGGGAAGAGGCTCTGAAGCCTCGTCAGAGAAAATGTATTCCTATACCCTGGTTCTTGTCATATTTTCAGATGAGGTCATGAGCGAAAGAGACATCGACAAGCACCGATGTGACCGTTGACCTACCTCAGTAAAAATGTCGCTGAATAAGGAGTGAAGATTGCGGTGTAGATGACCAGGAGCAGAATGACCCAGTCCCAAACAGCTTTGAAGGGACTATAGTGGAGGATGGTCCACTTGTGGATGCGGGGAGTCTGCAACTTGTACTCCGGTAGCACGTCTGCCCCAAGAGAAAGCACCTAAAAGGAGAAGGGGGGGGTGTCAGTACACCGACATTCTCTTCTCACGGTAGTTCTCGCGAGCCCCTCAGCCTGCAGACACATCGGGAAGGAGGCTCCGTCTTCGCCGCGCTCTCTTCCCCCCGCCTTTTCTTTGCCCACTCGCGACACGAGGTCAACAATCCGTACGTAACACAAATAACGGTGTGACGACAATCACAATTTCGGGTGTCGCGTCAAGTCCTGTCCACTTACTCACCTGAGTTACTTTCTCAGTGACATTGTGGGTTTTGCCCATCAGTTTGCAAGGAGGTAGGATTTCTCCCGGAGGAAGTGTCATGGAAGCGTCTGCTTTGTGGGCCATCTGCTGGGACGCATAGAATAAAAAGACAGTGGGAATTGAACAATATTTAACAAAGGGGAGAGTACGGTTCATAAAAGAACCCAAGGGAAGCTTAGAGCGGCACCAACTCCACACAAGCCAAATGAGGAAAAGCGCCATCAACCGTACAATGGACGGAGGCCTTTTTGCAAACAGGGTACGAATCATTTGCGCAAGGAGGGATTCCGAAATGCATCGTTTGACATTTTAATAACTTCGCAAATATCTTTGAGAATGTGTGTCTAATTTCATTACCTGAGTGTTAGTCCGACAGGCTATATGGGTGTCTGCCGTCCCAGCGGGTGCGCTGCTCTTTCTATTGGTGGCTTCGAGTGCACAAAAAGGAGAAAATGAGAACAGCGTAGACACTTGCTTCTCGAGCACTTGAGACATCCGACATTCAGGCAAACGAATCGGGTCAAAACATCGAGGAGATGGACTGTACAGTGTGCCCCCCCCCTCGACTGCATGAGGTGCCAATCACAAGCACTTAGCCATGTCGTCAGGACCGCACCGACCGAGACCGAGACATGTTCCAAGCGAGGGATTATCCAGATTGAGATAAAACCAAGACTGAAAAAAAGAAGACACATTTAAAAAGAAATGGAAAAAATGACCAGTCCCCCCCCCCCCAATAACTCCTGCAACCGAACCAAATTCTGCCACGTTGTTTTTGGAATAGTACGATGAAACAAATCTCAAATCTAACCGAATCTCTTGTTTGATTTGTTCTTCAAATGATGCCATCACACTGAATTGTCCTGACAAGCCACAATAAATGTCATTTTACAAAAAAGTTTTGAAAGAAAAAGCCTGGACAAGAAGCTGTCCGATGCCACCCCACTGGTCTAAAGGCGGCAGGCCGATGAAGAGTGCTCACTTCAGATTCATCAAATCTGAAGTGAGCAGCAAAATCCAGCCGTTTTTTTTTTTGCCATCTAGGGTGGCGGCCATTTTGTCGGCTGAGGATGACAATGCAGCGCAGAAGGCCTCGGGTCAGGACCAACCCTGGCTCAGCGGCTTTCCGAAGCAGAGCAGTGATGAGACATGAGCATTCCTCAGCCCCGAGCAACTGTGATCATGATCATCATCGTCGTTTGTGCTATTGTTTCTCGTTTAAAGGGTCTCATTACTCTGTGATCCCACCGAGTCGAAAGTAAAAGTGAAAATCCGAAACAGCAATGGCACGGGGACATCACTCTACATCCTGTCAATGTTAATGAATATACTGGCCATTTATCTACGTTTGTTGATCATATGTTCTTTCCTTATTGAATTTGTTTTGACCGCGCAAGCAACCGCTGCCGCTCGTCCGTGCAGTCGCTTGTGCAAAAGCGCCCTCTTGCGGCGATCGGCCGAAATGACGGACTCATCGTCGAAAGAGCGCCGCCTATCTGTCAGACGCCTCAATCGCGGACAGAAGAGCAAAGAAGAACGGAGCGGGTCATTTTCTCACCAGGAGAGCCATGTCCAAAGTGTTCCTCCTTTTGCCAGTAACTCTTCAGATCATCCAGTGAGGATGAAAGCTTGAAACTCCCACAGCTGCTATTTAACCTGCGGAATCAAATACCGCCTCCTCATCATCATCGTCATCATCATCATCATTCCCATCTTGGCCTGTCATTCGATCGGCAGGTCTCGGCATTTCCACTTTTAATGATCGTCGAGAAAGGGAGGTCAAATTTGGCCATATTAACGTTCGCACTTTCTCTCCGAGGGGCGTAAAAATGGGCAAAAGCCTCATCATCATATCTTTGGCTAGGTGCAACAAATTGCATTGACGTGGGTGACAGCAAGATGAGAAGATGAAACGAGTGCAGAGGCTCGGCGACAATCTCCTGTCATTAGTTTCCATTCTGGAGAAAAGGTCATGTCGCGAGAGAACAAACGTGAAGTTGGAGCAAAAGCAAATGCCCTTGCCTTGTTGCCGCACACGAGGAGAGCAGGGGCAGGTCTGCAGAGGTGGCGCCCAACTGGCCCCCCTCTGCGCTCTTTTCCCATTTCAAGGCCCAAAGGTGGCCTGCTCTTCTCTTTCCGTGGCCCTCGCTTTGGCGCCACGCGCCCTCGTCGTGCACCTTTTCTTTGTCCCAAAGCAGCAGCTCGGCTCCGGCCTCCCGGAGCTGCTCTCTCTCGGGGGGTGACAGGAGTTTTTCCAGGGCCACCGACTCGTGGCCCAGGGGAGGGAGGTCAGCACGTGGAGCGCTGAGGTCCGTGTCCCGCGAGAAGACGCCCCTCCTGGATCTGAAGGAGCCCAGGAGGAGGCCCAGGCGCTGCCGTCGAGCTGGATGAGCACAAGGACAACTCAAAGAGTGGCGATTGTTTCGCCTCCCTCTTCTGGGAGTGCCGTCGGATCTTTTCCTCTAACTTCATCATCGTCTCATCGTTTGTTTGCCCTCGGCTTTCCCCACAACCAACGGCCTGTTTGACATTTGTGCCTGAGCCCGAGAAAATTTTTGTCAGGCACACATCACGACAACAAGGAGAGAATGATCACAATGGAAAGGGTCAAATTGGAGTTGATGATCGTTTGGGAAGCGACGCGGTGAACCGTGGCACGTCTTGGCTCGTGTGTGGCAGGAGAAGAGCGCATGTTGAGTTCTCTTACCCAAGGTCAGCCAGGGGAGTCGCAGTACTCTGCTAAGCTCCCTGGCTGGAGAAGTGTTGGCCGGTCGGATGTCCGCCGGCAGCTCAAAGTTGAGGATAAACATGATGACCCGACCGTCTTCGTTCTTCACCGGGACCACGTCGATGAGGCAGTGAAAGCAAATTCCTGCGGAAAGAAACGCCACGGCTAAGCGCTCGGCGAGCCAAGTCAACGTGTGAGTGGGCGGCGTTCTTCTGCTCAATTTCAGTCGGACACATTTTGCCTGCCTGGGTTCCCCATGCAGACTTTTCACCTTCCGGGAAGCGCAACTGAGCTCAACAATCGTGACAGTGTTCTCGTGTCCCGGGGGGCTCGTACCGCTCACGGTGTGCGGAACCGTGTCGAGCGTTGCAAGGTAGGAGTACCGTGAGCATCGCCATTATTTATTCGGTTCCGGTCATTCCTACCGTCTCCGCTAGATGGCGGCATGAGACAGCAAAGTGTCATGGCGAGCCATGAAAGTCAAAGAAGACAAACGGAATGGGGATCTTTGGGCCATTCACACTTTGCCTAGCCTGTGTGTCCGATCCTCTTGAAAACAGACAACAACATGCCTCTCGCATTTTCAACAATTACCGTACTTCTTCATCAAAAAAATCGAGAATGTCGTCGGTCCAACAGTGTCCCGCCCGGAGGGACTTGAATATTGAAAGAGGTTGTTACTGCCAATATTTCCTATTAAGCAGTTTCATTATTGGTGTTCTGTTGCCATCTAGTGGCGATTGTTGGCCGGAATCATTTATCGCGAATAAAGGTTCACCGGACCCTAGTTGCCGTGCACATTGACTGGAGCACGTTAAAAGGACGCGTTTTGTAAGCTTTATGTAGACTTTTGTAAGAAGACAAGAGTGCCGAGAACCTACCGTATGAGGCAAGTCGACGACGGGCAGGATTTCGGCCGAAGTTTAGCCCCTTATGGGTGTGAGCCCACGAGGTTTGTGTGCATTTTATGTTAAATCAATTGTCTTCGTAGTTTGTCTTTATTTAGTACGTAATGTCACTTGTTTGTATGTTTCATGTTCGTGGGACCAGTTCTCACGGGTTGCCAGGAATAAACCCTGTATTTTTATCGTGGACTTCGTGTCGTCATTCATGCCGCATCCTGAGGGCGCTACAGTGAGAACTCTCCCGCTCCGACGCATGGTTAGACGACAAGGACGGTGCCAGCGCGCGAGAGAAGGACGGCCATCGTGACTCCATTTTGTGTGACGAAACGCAAGGGCTTGGGAAAATCCACGTTCACGATGTTGACAAGATAAGCAAGTTATTGGACCATAAGAAGTTGAAACCTTGATATACAATCATTTGTTGTTGTTTAAGAACTATAATATTATTGAGTGCCTTACTCAATAATATTTTTGAAGTTGTGATAGCCATTTTGAAAGGGTTTAATTACTGAAAGTTAAGAAAACATTTAAGGTGGTAACAATTGCATGTATGTTACACTGATTCAAGCTTAGATCTTGCATTTAAACATTTTTGTGACAGTTTACTGTGCTTTCAGCAAAGGTTAATTCGACTAATGTAAATAGTTATGATATTACTGCTTTGAATATTAGGCTTATTTTCAATCCTCAAGTTAAAGTAAACGAAACAACGACCAAATTTAACAATGGCAACGTTTGAGTCTCAGTCAGAAGTCAGTGATCGTGATGTAGAGCAACCATTCGCAACTGAAGGTGCCGAAAGAGACAATTCCACTACTCAACAAGAGCTACAAAGGAGCCAAAGAACCCGCAAGTTGACGGAAAAGGGCCAAGAGCTGCGTGATGCGCTTATAAGTAAAGCAACACATCGATTCAGCGTGTGCTATGAGAAGTGGAAGTTTGTCACTAAAGATGCCAAGAAAGCCTTGCATGAACGATGCTCAGAAGATCAAATGCATGAACATGTTACCAAAGTAACACAGGCTTCAAAAGATGTAAGCACTGCTTATGAAGAATTGAGACGCATTACCTATCCAGACAATGCCATGAGACGCAGAATCGATACATGTGAAGCAGTAACTAAGACAGTAATTGAAACTGCTGAAGAGTGCATGAAAACAAAAATGATGGAAAATTATGCAGACAAGGAAACGGAAAAGACAAACCTTGCCTTAAGATCCTCACGCTCAGAGAAGATGAGTATCAATTCATACCACACTAAGTCCTCCATTCAGTCAAAGGTTTCCTCTAGACATTCCAGTTTTTGCTCTGCTAAAAGACGAGATGCAGCTGCTGAAGTTGCAGCTAACGAAGCTGCCTTGCAAGTTCTGCTTCAACAAGAAAGCCATATCAAAGACATAGAAAAACAAGAGGCAGAAATAGCAGAACGGCAAAGAGCTTTAGAAGCAAAACGCAGGGAACTAGAGAGGCTGGACTCACTTAAAAGCCTAAAGGCTGCTCAGGCAAGACAAAGAGTCTATGACCAAAGTGTATGTTCTGATGAGGAAATATACAAGCTACTGCATCAAAATTCCAAGAAAGAAAATGAAGTAAAATCCGAAAACAATGACTCCCATTGCAAATCTTGCTGTTCACCTCAAAGGGTGATACATCCACAACAAGAAATAAAGATGCAAGATTTAGTCAAGGCCCTTACTGAGTCAATCAGTTGTAGTAGACTGCCTGTACCAGAACCAACTGTATTCAGTGGTGATGCTCTCAGATACAATGATTGGAAGATTTCCTTTCAGACACTCATTGACAGAAAAACATTCCAGCTGAAGAGAAAATGTACTATCTGCGCAAGTACGTGAGTGGACCTGCCGGAAGAGCCATTGAAAGCTACTTTCTATTAGGCACAAATTCAGCCTACGAGGCTTCATGGGCAATCCTTGAAGAAAGGTATGGCAATCCATTCCTTATTTCTAAGGCATTTAGAGATAAACTTGATGCCTGGCCAAAGATAAGCTCGAAGGGCAGTATAGAATTACAAGAGTATGCTGACTTTCTTCGAAGCTGTAAGGCGGCCATGTCTGAAATCAAGGGTCTCGAAGTACTCAATGACTGCAATGAAAATCAAAGAATACTTTCAAAACTCCCAGAATGGCTTATTTCAAGGTGGAACAGAAAGGTGACCAAAATACAAGAGCAGTGTCAAACCTTTCCAAGCTTTAGCGAGTTTGTGGACTTCCTTACGATTGAAGCCAAGATTGCATGTAACCCCATAACATCACTCCATGCATTGAAAGCAAGTGAAGGTGAAAGGCCGAAAGCGTTTACAGGCAGAAGTCATGGAACAAAGGTTCTTAAAACTAACACAAGTGAAGTGACGAGTTGTAACTTCTGTGAGAAGACAGGCCACAACCTCCAGAAATGTTGGGAGTTTATGAATAAGCCTATCGAGGAAAGACTTGCATTTGTGCAAGAGAAGAAGTTATGCTTTGGATGTCTGAGATCAGGCCACCGCTCAAAGGATTGTGAGACGAGAGAAACATGTGACACATGTGATAGAAAACATCCAACTTGTCTCCATGATGACCGAAGTAAGGATACAAGACGCCAAACAAAGATGAACAAAACAAGGCATGATGAGTCAATTGAGAGAAAGACAGACTGTTCACAAATTGCCAATGATGCACCACAAGCAAATGAAGCAATAGCTCACAGAATTTTGCAAAATGATGAAGCGACTCATACATCTTCCATCATCCCGGTGTGGGTGTCGACCAAGAATGAACCAGAGCATGAAGTTCTTGTGTATGCGCTCCTTGATACACAAAGTGACACAACATTCATACTTGAAGAAACGGCAAAGGCTCTACACGCGACAAGTAAACCAGTCCAATTAAAGCTCACTACAATGTCCACAAGAAACACAGTAGTATCCTGCCACAAATTATCTGGTTTGCAAGTGAGGGGATTTTACTCAAACAAATTAATTCCTCTACCAGTCACATATTCAAGGACCTTCATTCCAGCCAATGTAGATCATATTCCCACTCCTAGAACAGCGAAAGTGTGGCCTCATCTTGAACACATTGCAAACAAGATCGCTCCATTACAAGGTTGCGATGTGGGCCTTTTAATCGGCTACAACTGTTCTCAAGCTCTTGTACCCGACAAGTCTTGTCTGGCAAGGGAAACCAACCATTTGGACTAAAACTGATCTGGGATGGAGTATAGTGGGCTTCGCAATCCATGTCTTGATTATGGAGATGCTATTGGATTAAGTCATCGAATCGTAGTGAAGCAAGTCATACCAAGCATTAAATCTTCGAGTCTCACGAGTGAAGTGCACTATGTGAACAGAACTCAAGTAAAGGAAATTGTCTCACCTGCAGACATCATCAAGATGTTGAGTCAGATTTTGTTGAGAAAGCTTCAGAGGACATAAAAATGTCTCAAGAAGATATCAGATTTATGACAAAATTGAAAGAAAGCATCAAGCAGAAGGATAATGGCCATTATGAGATGCCACTGCCATTCAAGACTGAAAAACCTGATTTACCCAACAACAAGGAATGCGCCATTCATCGGCTCAAATGTTTGGAAAGAAAGCTAAGAAGAAACAAGCAGTACTACATGGATTATAAGAAATTCATGGAGGAAATCCTAGCCCATGGAGATGCTGAAAGAGTTCCAGAAAAGGGCATTGACAAGAAACAGGCCTGGTACATCCCACACCACGGTGTGTATCACCCGCAAAAACCTCAAAGGATTCGTGTTGTTTTTGGACGCTCCGCCAAGTTTCGGGGGACCTGCTTAAATGATCATCTATTGACAGGTCCAGAGCTAACAAACAGCTTGCTTGGTGTATTGTGTCGTTTTCGCAAGGGCCTTGTGGCTATTATGTGCGATATTGAACGCATGTTCCATCAGTTTCATGTGTGCGCCAACGACCAAGATTACTTGAGATTTTTATGGTGGGAGAACGGCAATCTTGAAACTCCATTTGCCGTTTATAGGATGAAGGTACATCCCTTTGGTGCGGCTTCCTCCCCTGGTTGTGCCAATTATGGACTTAAGTACCTGGCTTCTGAAGGTGAAGGACACTTCAGTGACGACACTATCAAGTTCATCAAAACTAACTTCTACGTTGATGATGGATTGGCAAGTGTTGAGACTGAAGGTCAAGCTATAGCGCTGATACAGGAGGCACGGAAGTTATGCAGCAAGGGCAAACTTCGGTTACACAAATTTGTCTCCAACAGCAAAGCCCTAGCTACACTTCCAAAGGAAGAGTGTGCTGTAGCTGTCAAGGATTTGGATGTGGCACTAGGTGAAGCGCGTATAGAAAGAGCACTTGGCGTACAATGGTGTGTGGAATCAGATCAGTTTCAGTTTAGGATTGTTGTCAAGAAAAATCCACTCACCCGAAGAGGAGTTTTATCTACAGTCGCCTCTGTGTTTGACCCGCTCGGATTTGTGTCGCCGTTTATCCTAAAAGGAAAGCAGATCCTTCAACTAATGTGCCGTGATAAACTTTGCTGGGATGACGCTTTACCAGACAGTCTTGGACCTCAGTGGGAATCATGGCTGCTTGACTTGCAGAACCTGGCAAATCTCAAGATCCAAAGGTGTTACATACCGCCAGACTTCAAGGTGCAGCACCACGAGTTGCACCACTTCTCTGATGCAAGCGCATCTGGTTATGGCATGTGTTCTTACCTCAGATCGGTAAGCATGTCTGGCCAAGTTCATTGTTCCTTAGTGATGGGAAGATCAAGAGTACCACCATCTAAAGTGACAACTATACCTCGACTTGAGTTGTCTGCAGCAGTAGTTGCTGTTCGCACCGGTGACATGTTGAAAAGGAGCTGGAAGTCACATTGTCAGGAGAAACATACTGGACAGATTCGAAGGTTGTACTTGGGTACATCAACAACGAGGCCAGAAGATTCCATGTATTTGTTGCAAATCGCGTAGAACGTATCAAACAAAGTACCGAGTCAAAACAATGGAGTTATGTGGCCTCTGAAGAGAATCCGCAGACCATGCCTCAAGAGGCCTGACAGCTAAGGAACTAATTACGTCGAGGTGGTTCACAGGCCCTGATCTGCTCTGGCAGGAAGTTGTATCCAGCGATGAAATCAAGGTGGGAGAGATTTCAGTTAGTGATCCAGAAGTTAAAAAGGTGTCAGTCCTCAATACGCAAGCTAATGAACAAAGGTCACTTCTAGATCGCCTGCAAAAGTTCTCTGACTGGTTCAGAATGATCAAAGCCGTTGCCAGACTGAAGCGCTTCCTAAAAAATGCAAGGAACAACATTAAAGGGTCAAGTCAACCTTGCACGTTTGAAGACAGGAAAGAGGCAGAGTTAATGGTCATAAAGATGATCCAAGAAAGGGCATTTCCACAAATCATGCAATCACTTCAACCTTCAATTGCAATACGGACTAGAGATAAACCCAAGAAACTATACAAGTTATGCCCATTTAAAGATGCCCAAGGTATTCTTCGAGTAGGAGGACGCCTCACACATGCTACCTTGGATCCCAACATTAAACATCCAGTGATCCTGCCGAGAGACTGTCATGTGTCAGTATTGCTTGCGAAACATTACCACGAAAGGACATACCATCAAGGTCGAGGAATCACAACAAATGCAATCCGTGCGAATGGCTATTGGATTCTCAGTTGCAGCAAGGTTGTCTCATCTATCATCTTCAGATGTGTGAAGTGTCGAAGATTTAGAAGAGAGACAGAGCAGCAAAGAATGGCAGATCTCCCAGAGGAAAGAATGGAAACCAGTCCACCATTCACATACTGTGGAATGGACTGTTTTGGTCCTTTCTATATTAAAGAAGGCAGAAAGGAGTTGAAGCGCTATGGTTTGTTAATCACCTGCATGTGCTCCCGAGCAATACATATTGAAATGCTTGATGATTTAACCACTGATGCTTTCATCAACGCCCTTCGTGCATTCATCGCTATTCGAGGTGCTGCACGGCAGATAAGGTGTGATCAAGGAACAAACTTTGTCGGTGCCAAAAATGAATTTGTGGAAGCTCTGAAGGAAATGGATCAAACTAAATTGGACAAACTGGAATGCGAATTTCTCATGAACACCCCAGTATCAAGTCACATGGGTGGTGTCTGGGAAAGACAAATTCGAACCATAAGAAGTGTGCTCATGGGCATCCTCGATCAATCATCCAAACAACTTGACAGCTCTTCCTTGCGTACATTCTTGTATGAAGTTATGACAGTTGTCAACAGCAGACCACTTACAACCGACCATCTTTATGACCCATCTAGCCCAGAACCCTTGACACCAAACCACATACTCACTATGAAATCCACGATTATTGCACCACCTCCAGGAAAATTTGTTCAGGAGGATCTTTATCTCCGGAAGAGGTGGCGTCGTGTTCAAGTCTTGGCAAATACCTTCTGGACAAGGTGGAGAAGGGAATATGTGTTGAATCTTCAAAGCAGACAAAAATGGACTAAAGTTCGCAGAGATGCTAAAGTCAATGACATTGTGCTCCTACAAGATGACTCAAGCCCACGTAACCAATGGAGATTGGCAAAGATCGTTGAAGTGTATCCTGGACACGATGGAAGAGTTAGGAAAGTGAAACTACTTATGAGTGATTCAACTTTAGATGACAGTGGAAAACCCATAAGCAAACCTATCTACTTGGAAAGACCTATTCAAAGGACAGTGACTCTTTTAGAAGCAGAATGAAGGCTTTGACATCACTCGCTGCCATTGAAATGCTCTTTCAGCTTTAAAATATCATAATTCGTCATCAAAGGTCAAAGAAAATTCAAAGAGTTAATAACTCCGAAAGACAATTGATTGGTGGGAGTGTTACTGCCAATATTTCCTATTAAGCAGTTTCATTATTGGTGTTCTGTTGCCATCTAGTGGCGATTGTTGGCCGGAACCATTTATCGCGAATAAAGGTTCACCGGACCCTAGTTGCCGTGCACATTGACTGGAGCACGTTAAAAGGACGCGTTTTGTAAGCTTTATGTAGACTTTTGTAAGAAGACAAGAGTGCCGAGAACCTACCGTATGAGGCAAGTCGACGACGGGCAGGATTTCGGCCGAAGTTTAGCCCCTTATGGGTGTGAGCCCACGAGGTTTGTGTGCATTTTATGTTAAATCAATTGTCTTCGTAGTTTGTCTTTATTTAGTACGTAATGTCACTTGTTTGTATGTTTCATGTTCGTGGGACCAGTTCTCACGGGTTGCCAGGAATAAACCCTGTATTTTTATCGTGGACTTCGTGTCGTCATTCATGCCGCATCCTGAGGGCGCTACAGAGGTGTTTACCGTTACAGTTGGAAGAAGTCGCCGTGAAATTACCAAACTATGTCGCTGTGTGTGTGCGCGCGCGCAGATCAATGTGTGAAGGGCAATAAGAGAGGGGTGGTCGTTTTATGTCTGCAGAATGGATTAGGCTAGCTACATGCAATCTTCCCTCATCATCATTTTGCAATGACTCAACCTCAAGGTCGGCCTCTTGTCCGACCAATAATCCCCCGCCCTCCTCACACACACGTACACAACTGACATCGAGATTAACCGTCAGGCAAACCCGAACCTATCACCGCTTTTCCACGAGCCCCAAACGGCCCCCCGCGCTCCAGCAATACTTTCCAACATCCCCCCGCCCTTGCGTTTGAGGCCCTTTTGCAAGACTTGGAAACAGCAGCATGCGATTGCGTGCGCCACGTCCAGTCTGTCGTGCTCAGCAGGGGGGCGCCGAGTTCCTTTCGGTCAATGCCGAAGAGCCAATGGAAGGTTGTCGACCCGCCATCGCCCCGAGAGAGCAACCCCATAGCGAACGGAGGGCTATCCCTTGCCGTTCTTCTGGTGTTTTATTGACTTCCCTTTAATTCCTCAAATTCATTTCATATCTCTTTGCGAGGCGATTTCCACTCTGTCAGGACAAAAGGATCAGAGGTTTCATTACAAGACCGCATAAGTACCAGATCAACCAATATGTGTGTGAAAGGATTACAGATTAGCGAATGGACCCAAAAGATTCTGTCGCTTTCACGCTCCCCCTCCCTTTTGCGATCACCGTCTTCTTCCTCTTTTTCACTTCGGTGCGCCGCGCCGGATGATTTCATCGTCCGCCGCGGCTTGACGCGTGGCATGAATCCGACGTGAGATCGATTCTAACTTGGCCTCACCCCCGCGACCCTCCCAAGGAGAAGCGGCTCGGATAACGGGGGGGTGGGGGGGGGGGGATGGATGGAGGGACTAGTCGTCCAAACACAACATTAGCTGTCTGCAAACCAAAATCTTCTTCAGCCACACTGCCTGGCAAACAGCCGCCGTTATTGTCAAGGATCTTGGGGGGGGGGAAAATAAAGATGAATGATAACAACAACGATAATAACCCAAACCAAAGTTGCAGTCAAAAGCAGTGCGTCAGCTCCTGCCCCACATTGACTGGATCAGTAATGACTCGGCACAGTCGCACAGGATGTATTGACCCTCTGCCTTGTCTCCCGGCACAAGCAATAAATGTGCCAATTGTTTGGGGCCCATAAAATAGGCAATAAAAAAGGTGACTCTCGGGCGATGCGAAAATGACGGATTTGATGTTCTGGACTGGGGAAGAGCGGCCAGAAGAATTCTTCCACGGGGTCACGCGTTTTAAGATCGCCTTAATCCAATTTCTCCATAAATAATTCAATCCATCAATAAGAAGCTCATCTGAAGTGCGATAGAAACGTGACTGGAAGGAGATCGAGTCTTTTGGGATGGCCACTCTTCCTCCTCCTCCTCCTCCTCCTGGGCAATCTGCCCCCGTCAGGGACTTGCCCCCCTCCCAGGTCCCACACCCGGTATGACTCTGGCAAGTTTGGGAAGTGCAGTCATTTTCTGCAGTACGGCAGGGCCGCCGTCCAACTCATTTTTGTCGCTCCACGTCTTACCTTGGAGGACCGTTGTGACGTTGAACCCCCCAAAAAAAGTTGACTCCTATTCTTACCTGTACACAAGCAATTGATGGGTTACGAGTTTAGAAAGCCATCCACTCTAACAATTTGTTCGACTATTGTTCGAGTGAGTGCAAACGGGGTAAGAAAACCACTGCAAAAAGTCCTTCCTTTGTTCCCGGCTTGCACTTACGCCGCATTCGGGCCTGGGCCATTTTAGGTGCACGAGTACACACAATGCAGCTTTCTATCCCCCCCCCCCTCCCATCGCAAAAGGTGGTGGCTCTCATTAACTTGTGATGTGAGCAATCGCTCCCATCTCATATGCTAGCACATTGTGTGTCCGCGTGCCTTGTGCATGACCGAGCAAGGACTTTACGGACTGCTTTGCTTCGAGTGGCTCTGGATATTTTTATTTTGCAAAGGTGGCAGTTATCATGACGAACTGCGAGGAGGAGCAAGCCCATTAATTGGAGGCCACGTACATTGCGTGCACATGTGCCCAAGCGGGACTGAGCGTGCGGTTGACTTCTTTGGACAAGCTCGTTTCGAGTCGTGTTCGTTTTTGTTTGTTTTCTCAGCAATTCGTGACGAGGACTGATCATGCATGTGAAATGAATTGGGAGTGGTGGCGTCTCTTTTATGTCCGTGCACCAAAAGTCTTGCTGCTTTTTTTGGGGGATTACTTGTAGTCTCACACACACGTCGAATTCTTCAAGATGGATGTTGTCATGCATTGATGCTATGATGCCTACGCGTGCCATTGTCTGAGCGAGCACTTTGCTCGCTGCGCCGACACTTGCGCAACTGGAGCAATTGAGAAGGTCCCGGCAACTTGAGGCCATTTCAACAAATCGCGAGTAGATTTGAAAGAGTTTGACGCAATGGCTGTGCCTCGGACGAGCCACCGCAGAAGTTGGCATGATGCTCAGAAAGGGTCAGAAGCTAACGAAGGGTTTGCACCCGCGAAAGCGGCGTACCTTCTTTGGTATAGAGAGCAATCTCCACCTTTCTCTCCTCGGCTCCCAGGAGAGCTTTGGCCATCTGGGCCACCGCCGGTCTTTTGGTGAGAGGTCCGTACAAGAAGGTACAGGTGCAGGCTTTTTGCATGACCTCTGCCCGGGTGTAGCCGCACAGCCCGCAGAAGGCATCGTTACAGAAGATGATGGCGCAGTTCTCCACCTGGGCGTTGGCGATGATGAATTTGCGGTCTGTGGGGGAAGGAGGAGAAGTGAAGATAAAAAAATCCCAGTTTTGAAATGCTACCGGGAAAAAAAACAACCCAATAACAATAAAAACAAACAAACAAAAACATTTCAGTGTTGGTCAATCTACTAAGAAGGTGTTCGATTTTTCTTCGCAGGACTTGGCCCGTTACCTGCGGTCTGTGTTTCACGTGAGTCGCGATGCTCTTACATTTGGCTCGGCATTTTGCAAAGGCAATACGCGGCAACCGTCCCGTCGAGACCTTTCTTGCTCAGTCCAAAGTGTTTCCACACAAGTGAATAAATTGTGTCCGTCTTAAAACTGTACCCTCCATGATGATCTATGTTGCGTGCTTGACGCAAATCCCCAACCCTGACTGAACATCATGTGCACAAAGTACAAGCGACAAATCTTCTTTTGGATAGGTTTAAAAAAAAAACGAAATTATTTTTTTTTTCAATTGCCTATATGAGGTGCATTGCCCCGCCCAATGTCTCAACTTCACAGTCTTGCCTCAATCAATTGTTGAACCTGTATTATTTTTCTCTTCAATTTACATTTGTTGATTTACTACAAATGAATCTGGATTAAATGCCTTGTTTTGAATCTTAAATTCTCGACTGCAGAGTGAATATGGTGCCTTTTGTCAGAAACAAACAAATGATCTGACAATGGTTTCATAGAAATCGTATCCATCAAAAGTGGATCCAGTTACTTGGTCTCTGTGACGATGAGCACTCGAGGGTGTCGGTGAGAAAAGAAGTGGATCAAACATGCCCTGTGTTGAAGTGGTGATCCATATCCACGATATTGGGTCACAGGTTTTGCGCTCAAGAATGTCAAAACACAGCCAAAATGTGGGATCGAATTAGTAGTTGAAGTGAAACTACTTCCGAATTATATGGCAATTAAGAAAAAAGAGGGCGGGGGGGGGGAGCACCTGCAGAATATATCGTGCTGGATACAAATTACATCATGATCATCATTTTTTTTAAAATCCCAAATCATTAAAGTAATAGATCAGTCAAATGAGCCCGTTCGAAAGTAAAACGGCATTTTTTTACATTTAGAAGTCAGTCCATGTCGATTAGGTAACATCGTCCCAATATAGAAGGCTGTCGGGGATTATTTTGACGCCGGTGAAACTGCTGTTCTCGCATCGCAGATTGATTTCAAGGTGAGAAAATGTCAAGCCGTGCATTTTATGGACACGAGTTAGTTTGGGTTTTTCTTCCCGGTTTTCCTTCCTAACTTGTCCATCGAGCTTGGATCACGATCTCCAGAGCTCGACCGGCGAACGCGCGAAAGTTTTCGTCAGGATGTCGGGAGGTGTTTTCGACTTACTCTGGCTCTCGAACTTTCGGATGATGGTGTCCAAGAAAGTATTTGGGGGCGCCATATGGCCCCTTCTCACCGGCATTGTGACGACTTCTTCGCTGTCCGAGGCGGAAATGTCCAAAGTGGTGAGCGAACTCGTTAGTTGACGCGGAATTGCTCCTTCGAGTCAGACGGGGCTGAAGACGCGGGGAGGGAACGTGGCGGTTGTTGCTCGTCTCTCTGGCGGTTCGGCGTTGCTTTCCCGACCGATTCAACGCTCCATCCAACTGACACTGACACACCCAAACGGTCCTCCCAACAGGTGGGCTGTGAAGGCGTAGGCGGCACCCTGCGTCGAGAGGGTTGCCGCCTTGTAGCGACGCGTCACTTCGTCCGCCCTATTGGATGTGGCGCATCCGCCCGCAAAGCAAACCGACGCACTTCTGTTCACTCGACTTCAGACGGCCGAAACCTAGAAAGCCCCGGGATGCTGAAAATCAAGTGGTGAAGATCTTAAGACGTTTCAGTCACCTACACCCACGCGCACACCCACACAGATTCCCCCCACCCAACACACACATAGACCCACACACGCCCTTTTTTGGGTAAACAGATCACCCCTTAAAACTACGTATGTCGTTTTCCTTTACTTGCCCACGTTGATCATCACAGTAACATTATATACAGGAAATACTTGAGTGCTTCTATATCCCTGTACCAATAAACGTATCATCATCAGATTGAAAAGGACATCCGTTCATTTCAGTGCATCTTACACAATATCTTATTTAGGAAACAGAGGGACAACAAAAACAACATTGAGTATGTCACTTTTCATCTAGGATTACTACTTATACCATACAAGCAGCAAACCTCGATGTATTTCTTTTGTTTGTTTGTTTTCTTATGTCCATCCATCCATCGGACCTTCGGGGTGTGCCGGAGCCTCTCCCAGCTGTCTTCAGGCAGTAGGCGGGGGACACCCTGAACCGATTGCCAGCCAATCGCAGTGTTTTCTTATGTGATATTATCATGACTGGAATAATAATAATAATAATAATAATACATTTTATTTGTAAGCGCCTTTCATAGCACTCAAGGACACTTTACAAGCAAGAGCAAATAATTAAAATCACAGCAAACATTAAAATCACAGATAAAATTATAAATAAAAGAAGAGATAAATTAAGTAGAGTATGCGAGTCTGAACAGGTGGGTTTTGAGCTGGGTTTTGAAAGTGGGAAGAGAGTCAATGTTGCGAATATCGGGTGGAAGTGAGTTCCAGAGTTTGGGGCAGAGCGGCTGAAGGCTCTGCACCCCATTGTGCTAAGACGGGCAGAGGGTATAGAGAGGTGGAGGGAGGATGAGGACCTGAGTGAGCGAGAGGGAATGGAAATCTGAAGAAGATCTGAGAGATAGGGGGGGGCAAGGTTATGGATGGCTTTAAATGTATAGAGAAGTATTTTGAAGTTGATTCTAAGTTTGACTGGGAGCCAGTGGAGCTGTCGGAGGATGGGGGTGATGTGATGGAAGGAGGGGGTTCTGGTGATGATCCGGGCTGCTGAATTCTGAACAAGTTGAAGTTTATGGAGGAATTTGTGATGGACACCGAGAAGAAGTGAATTGCAGTAGTCGATGCGGGAGGTGATGAGACTGTGGACAAGGATAGCAGTGGTGTGGGGAGTGAGAGAGGGACGGAGACGGTTGATGTTACGGAGGTGGAAATAAGCGGACCGGGTAATGTTATTGATGTGGGAGTGGAAAGATAGTGAGCTGTCGAGGATGACACCCAGGCTCTTGACCTGAGGGGAAGGTATAGTTGTCGTCGGAGCAGCAGCGTGGTTGTTATGCATCGATACTAAGCGGATCCTGAAATTTAGAAGTGACACTTGTGGCTTTTCTGAACAAAGAGGACCGCTACTGTGACTCATTTGGAGGACTCAATTTGACATTCAGTGACGTGTGCAGGCGTCGCCGATGGTGTAGTGGTCCACTCGCCTGATTTGAGACCGAGCAGCGTGGGATGGGTTCCCACTTGGTGAAGGTGCGGCCGTGGCTGTCGATGGCTCTCTGCAAGTGCCCTGCGACTGACCGCTGACTGACTGACCGATGTCGAAAGGGCCGTTAAAAGTCAGCGTCCAGTCGAACTCCAACGAGATGAGTCAGTAGTCTTATTGAGTACAAAGTCCAATTCATGATGTAAAACTATTGGGCCTATTAAAAGAAACGATCATGTTTTCAAGACCGCGGTCACATTGCCTATTTATTAAGCCCTTGAAGATATAATTTATCTTAATGTAACCAGGTGAACCGTACTTGGGATTGTGTAGTGAAGGCTGCCTTGTTTAACAAACGTAGCACTGTCACTTTAAGAGCCACACTAGATCAAAACACGCGGGAACATATAGAGTGCGTGACTATCAGACCAGGAAGTGCAGTGAGAGTGACATGCACGTGAAGGAGAGTAGTCGCTGAACTGTGCCTACTGCTTGTCCCAACTTGATACACCCGTGATCGTCGTTGTAACCCTGGCGATATTCAGGTAATTGATAACTAGTGTACCATGATGCATGTTAAGTGTTAATTTTGGACAGATGATTACTTATTTGAATGGTATTTGTAGAGCACAATATCGTGGTTTGGAGGTTGAAATCTACCACTAGTGAGTCGTGTGAACAGCTGTACAGCGTAAGTGTTCGCAACGTTACAATATGTTTTTTGACTGTGAAACTATATGAACTGTGTTATCTGTTCTTTAGAGGGGAGATCATTTGTGTTTTTCCACGTGCTTTGTATGCATCCCATACAGCGGAACGTATCGAGTAAGTGTGTCTGCATCTCAAAACATTGGGTTGTAATGATTATTTGTTTAATGAAGTATTGTGGCTTGGAAATAATGTATTTTAATTCTGTTTCCCTCTTAAGCAAGCCACTGCTGTTGTCTATTATAGTGTAATTGTCTTTAATCTGTTAGATACTCTTCTTTGATCTCTTAGATCCCTTTTCGAACTCTTAAAATTCAGTTAACATCTCAAGTCTTTTCTCTTAATGCTGTACAATTTTTCATTGTCCAGTCGGGAATAAAACCCACATAAAAATTTATTTGTGTTCAGTCCAGTCTGTCCAAAGACCCGGCTACACAATTTTGGTGTCAGAAGTGGGATTCCCTATTAAATTCTGAGATTGTAGTGGATAGTGTTAGTTTGAGTATAATAGACAACAGTAGTGGCGAGAAGCGAGGCAGTCCTGATGCCAGAGTGCGGAGTGTCGACGGAGCAAGGCCTTCGTGTACTAGCTGTGGTTCGTGTGGCTGAATGTGGAGCAGCTTCACATCGACACGCATCACTGGACGCGAGCAAGTCTTCAAAGCTACCAGAAGAGAAACGGAGTGACTTTTTGTGACTGTTGCGCTTTGCGGCATTAAATACATTGGAACGAAGACCTGAAAATGTCAGAGGACGACGTGCAAGCAGCTGCCATTCTGGCAGGAACCCACAGCGAGGATGACCCAAGTTCCTTACATTTGGGTGATAAAGGTAACTGTGTGACCGCATTACAGTCACAGATTAGAGAACTCAATCGAAAACAGGAGGCTCTCATGTCAAGACTTGCAAATTTGAGTAATGTTCAGCCAAGATCAATCGTTTACATCTTAAGGGAAAAACACATTGTACCTTTTTCTGGGGAAGTTGGAGAAGGTGTTGACACTGTCGATGAGTTTATCGAGGAAGTGGAACGAGAAATAAGAATGAGAGGTCTACAGGAGGAAGACCAAGTAGACTTCATTCTTTCACTGTTAAAAGGTTCAGCTCTAGATGAGGTCAAATTTTGCATGCGAGGGCAACCTAAGAAACCCAGTGATGTGTTTTCATGTTTGCGTGAAGCCTTTCGAGAAAAAAGTACTGTGCCGCAACTTCTACACGCTTTTATGCTCGCAGACAACTTGATGGAGAAGGATTGCGCGAATTTTCACATGCTCTCTCACAACTGCTCAATTCTGTCCTCCAGCAGTCTCCTCCTATGGTAGCTAATGCTCAGTTAGCTCTTAGAGATCAGTTCGTTGAGGGCGTCAGAGACTCCACCTTGAGGCGTGAACTGCGTAGGCTGCTCAGAGAGAGACCGGAAAGTAGTCTATTTGACGTGAGAAATGAGGCAATGATGTGGGCCCTCGAAGATCAACCACGCCACACTAGCGTTGCAAAGAACAGAAACCTAGTTAGTGATCACAAGGATATGACTTTAGAGAAAAGAGACACGACCACTGAAGTCCAAACAGACTTGTCCGTGACCCTACAGGAAGTAGTTAAAATAATCGCCCAACAGGGAAAGGCTATTAATGAGTTGACAAAGGCAGTCCGTGGACTCACCATGACAGATGACAGACCCAAAGTCCAACCCAAGTACACAAGTGACGGCCAACCAATTTGTCTGCGGTGTGAAGGAGTTGGACATATGGCTAGACAGTGCCCGGTGACACGGAAACCCTCATGTCAACGCCCTACTGTGCCCGACTCACCTGTCCAGGGGAAGGGAAACCCCACTGTTGTGAGCCGGACAGTGAGGGGTTGGAGTGAAGGCTCAGGTAGTATGTTGACGAGAGAACGTTTTATAGAGAGGGCTGTTGGCAAGTGCCCCGAAGTAGAGATACAGATAGGTGGAGTCCCCTTGCGATGCATACTTGACTCCGGAAGCAATGTAAGCACCCTCACAGAAAGTTTTTTCAGAAACCGTCTTAATGGAACAGATGAGGATATGCACTGTACTGCTAAATGGCTTAAACTAACCGCATCAAATAATTTGCCTCTACCATATTTAGGTTATGTTGAGTTGGATGTGCAGGCAATGGGAATCATGATCCCTGAGTGTGGATTCCTAATAATCCAGGATAGCACAGATGAGGCTAGCCAATCTCTTCAGGGAATTATTGGAATGAACATTACCAAGCGATGTCAACAGTTGGCATTGGCACAGGATGACACCACCTTGGGAGGGAAATTGGATTTTGCCTGGAAAGAGGCTTTCCAGCGAGTGGAAGAAACAGAGTTGGTAGAGAAGGTTTCAGCTGCTCGTGTCAGAAGAAAAAACAAAGTAAGAGTACCGTCTTGTTCTGTTGCAACAGTCTACACAAGGGGCCTAAAGGGGTCGTCCAATGATGAAGCTGTGAAAGATAATAGCGCCACGCTGCCTGGATATTCTAAGGAAGTACTTCAAGGATTTCAGGCTGCTGACCCGACTCTCAAAGTAGTGCGAGGCTTTTGGAGCCATCAGCGAAAACCATCGTATCAAGAAAGAATGAGCCTTTCAAAACCAGTGCGCGCTCTGCTAAAGCAGTGGCCACGTATCAGGGAGAGAGATGGACTCTTGTACCGAGTGATTAACGATGCGCACCTGGGAGAATGCTACCAGTTGTTACTACCCGCCTGTCTCAAAGACCAAATCCTCAGAAGTGTCCATGACAAGATGGGACATCAGGGTATAGAGCGAACATTAGGTCTGGTGCGGCAAAGGTGTTTCTGGGGAGGCATGCATGAAGAAGTTGAGCAGTGGATAAAGAAGTGCCAAAGGTGTGTTTTGACCAAAATGCCACGACCAAAGATTCGGGCCCCTCAAACTCCATTTTTGGCGACTCGGCCACTTGAGGTCGTTGGAGGACTGACAAAGAGGGTGCATAGGTCCAACCTCCGTCCATGTGTGGGACCAGCACCGGAAAAGAAAAGTCCTCGCCAGACACCTGTCAAGGAACCTGTCCCAGCTCCACCCTCAGAAAGTGAGGTGGATGATATTGAGTTTGTATTGGTTGAGGAATTCAAGGAACCACTTGCTGGAAAAGAGGTTTCAGAGGAGCCAGATGACAGTACTGCTGACACTGGCTCGAAGAGAAAGCAGAGTCTGCACTGGGGACAGAAGGAAGTCGACTGCAGGGGCAAAGTTTGGAAATTGACTCGCGACAAAGCCTTGAGGCCACAACAGGTGTTAGCATGGCCGAGGAGAACCCAAGAGAGAAATCCAAGAGAGAGCCTGCACCAAGGGGAGAAAGAAAAGTGACTGTTCCTTTAGCTGTACTCAGTTCTGTCCTATGCAAAAGTCAGAGGAAAACTGCAGGGAAACACAAGAATCTGTTCAATTTCCCTGTATCAGCATGCAATGCCATCTCGTTAAGTCAGGATATATTCTCCCAGATTTTAGCAGGGGTGGTCCACTATACTTCGATCTTCACAAGATGGGGTGGTATAGGATAAGTCACCGAGGACGTTGACTTGTAGCAGGGGAGAATGTAACCAGGTGAACCGTACTTGGGATTGTGTAGTGAAGGCTGCCGTGTTTAACAAACGTAGCACTGTCACTTTAAGAGCCACACTAGATCAAAACACGCGGGAACATATAGAGTGCGTGACTATCAGACCAGGAAGTGCAGTGAGAGTGACATGCACGTGAAGGAGAGTAGTCGCTGAACTGTGCCTACTGCTTGTCCCAACTTGATACACCCGTGATCGTCGTTGTAACCCTGGCGATATTCAGGTAATTGATAACTAGTGTACCATGATGCATGTTAAGTGTTAATTTTGGACAGATGATTACTTATTTGAATGGTATTTGTAGAGCACAATATCGTGGTTTGGAGGTTGAAATCTACCACTAGTGAGTCGTGTGAACAGCTGTACAGCGTAAGTGTTCGCAACGTTACAATATGTTTTTTGACTGTGAAACTATATGAACTGTGTTATCTGTTCTTTAGAGGAGATCATTTGTGTTTTTCCACGTGCTTTGTATGCATCCCATACAGCGGAACGTATCGAGTAAGTGTGTCTGCATCTCAAAACATTGGGTTGTAATGATTATTTGTTTAATGAAGTATTGTGGCTTGGAAATAATGTATTTTAATTCTGTTTACCTCTTAAGCAAGCCACTGCTGTTGTCTATTATAGTGTAATTGTCTTTAATCTGTTAGATACTCTTCTTTGATCTCTTAGATCCCTTTTCGAACTCTTTTAAAATTCAGTTAACATCTCAAGTCTTTTCTCTTAATGCTGTACAATTTTTCATTGTCCAGTCGGGAATAAAACCCACATAAAAATTTATTTGTGTTCAGTCCAGTCTGTCCAAAGACCCGGCTACATTAATTATTCTTAATCTTAATCATTTCCTTTCGCAATACGACATTCTTCATAAAGGACTAAAACTGTGTCCGCATTGCTGAAGATCGACTTCTTCCGAGGGCGCGGTCATGCCCGACGCACCTCCAACGTGGCCTCATTGATGCAAGAGGAAGTGCCTCGCGAATTGCTATAAGACGACCTCGCCGAGTGGAGGATTGAAACAATGACGACCCGGCTTCAAGAAACATTCGAAGAGCATCTTTGACAAGGGAACCGAGCATTCCGTGGCTGAGCAAACGGGGAGAAAATCGCACGTTCACGTTCGCATTATTCCAGACTCTGGACGAGATGAAAGCCGCTTCCAAATGGCAGTCAACGTCATTCGTCTGGAGTTGAATGGAGGTGATGATTCCAAGGTCCTTCCGCTTGTGACTGCCTCC
This sequence comes from Hippocampus mohnikei, assembly GCA_026261675.1. Classification (NCBI taxonomy): domain Eukaryota; kingdom Metazoa; phylum Chordata; class Actinopteri; order Syngnathiformes; family Syngnathidae; genus Hippocampus; species Hippocampus mohnikei. Next base: position 2,564,010 of record JAKGUB010000333.1, on the reverse strand, counting down.
GAGCCGGAAGCGTGAAGAGAATCCGACAAAAAGGTTCCCGTGTCCTTTGTCCAATCCGCCCATCGCGATACGTCGAGTCATGAAAATGCACACGGCCCGCCCTGGAAAAGTCTCTTCTTCCTTCCGCAGTTCCCGCCGCAAGGATTGGCTTCAACGTGAGCGGGAGGCTTTCCCCAGAATCGTGTGCAACTCCGGAGACATGAGGTAAGGTTTTTCTGGGCTCCCGTCGTTTCGCTCCAAGTCGTCACCTAATTTGTTCACGGAAAGGAAAGCGGGGAGAGGAGAGGCAATGGCTCGCGACAGAGAAAAACGGGTGAGGACAAAACTCAAGCCTCAACAACCCGAAGCGCATTTTGAATGGAACGGTGGCGGTGCCGCCAGCGAGAGAGCCGGATCTTGCTTTGTCTTTTCCCGCGAGGAATGCGAGAGCCGTGTTTTTCGCGCGAGTCGTCTGCTTTCCACCGTCCGAAAATACGGACGCGCGCCCATGTTCGCTTCCTTGAACGCCGATTGGAAGACGGGCGTTTAGGTGACTAGGAGTGGCCGGCTGCGCGGTTGCCCGCTGATCGGGTGGGGGAATATTTTCACGCAAAGGTGCCATACTCACAGAAGCAGAGGAAAAATGTGTTGACGCACATGGCATAAACACCGAAGAAACCATCGGCGATCAGGTAGGCGCCCAGCACGGTTGTCTGAGAAAGAAAAAACAAAGGAATGCTCACTTACTGTTTATCATCTTTGAAAAAGGCAAAAGCTACGGTTTCACGTTTGAACGTGTTTTGGCTCGCACAACTCTATTGATTCTACTTTACGTACGCAGCTGAAGCTCAAAGCGATGCAGTTTTCAAATAAAAGCCGCCAAATTGCTCTTCGGATTTCTTAGAGACAACGTGACAAGGAGGAATCTGCGACTTCATGGTGACAAAATGACCGACGCTATTGGTCTACGAAACTAGGCGTGTCCAGCTGCGGTCCTCAAGGGCTGCTGACTGAAAACATCATCATCACAAACACGCTCTGCGTTGGACTCGGCAGACATGTAAAACACAGCGGGCGGCCCTGGAGGACCCTGGTCTGGAATTTCCGATGACCCGTGCTGTGTTGCTTGTATGTCACCTGACGTGCACCTCGTTGAGAGCGGCGTGCAGTCCTTGCACCAAACTTTACGGATGCAAAAATCTTAACATTATTTATTCGAAGAGACGATCATCTGCCAACTTAGTATTCTGGACCATAGACCAAAGGGTGACATTTTGCCCCCAAAATGTAAGACCTGGCGCAATTCCAGTTTTCACCACCAGTATCAAAGCAATACATATTCTTCTTGTTGCTCTAAAAATCAGAACACTGCACCAAAAGCAAAAAATCAACCCAATCAGTGGCTCTCTCATTGCGGGTAGAAACGGCTGCTGGGAATTACCATGAGAGGAACCTCATAGTAGTGGAGATGGGGGACTTCCTCCTGGAAAAGAGCAATCTTCTTGGTCAGCAAAAGCAACGTTAACACACCTGAAACATCGATGGCAGGGGGAAAAAAAGGCCTTTTGTGTGATTTTCCACATGAACCATTAAAAAAAAAAAAAAAAAAAGAACATGACTCACGACTTACCGACTCCTCCTGCTATCATTACCTTTCCCAAAAACAACAGAAAATCAGTCACTCTGTCCACAACTGCAACCCTGGAGAACACAGATTCAAAAAAAGGATGTCAATAAAAATGGATGGCACCGTTGTCGTGCATATGCAGCGCAAGATTATATATATAATATATATATATATATATATAAGCCACAGTGAGTTAGAAAATGCTTGACTTCAGGTGTTGCTGCTGAGGATGGCTCAATCAGGTGGCAGGTAGGCTGCAATGTTTTTTTTAATTTTATCCTTACCTGAAATCCAATCACCCTTTTAAAAAAATGCTCATTTTAAGTTTACGTGGGTCGTTTTAATCCAATCTTTCTGTTTGATGATTTTAAATATTCCGAAGTGAGGAAACTATGCAATAATCATCATCATAATCACAGTAATGACAAAAGTAATGTTCATAATGAGAATGTGAGAAGAGGGCAAAGACTTTTTCACGGCACCAAACGATCGGGCCAAAGCGAGCCTGACCTGACCACGTTCCTCATGAGAAGGAAGAATGCTTCTTGAGCCGACCTCAAGAAGTTCTTGCCATCGATTGCCACCTAATGGAAAACATAACATGAATATTGTCTGCAATCACAGCCTTACCCAGAGCCGCATCAAGCGCACTCGATGAAACTCACCATGATGTAAGCGTTTTGGTTCAGGTAGCGAATGAATTTTTCCAAACACCAGAAACAGCATGTGAGGCAGCACAGGATAAACCTGCAAGGGCCGCCGTCAATCCCTACCGGGACGCAAACGCAAAAAGTCGGCTGCGAACGGAAGGAAGCCTTCACTCGCTACAGGAGCACCGTGTGGAATGGTGTCAACCTTTCAGTTTCTTCTCCAAGTATTTCAGCGTCATCCGAAAAAGACGGGCAACCGAGAGAATGAGAGCCCCAAAGGCCAAAGAGCCCGTGTGATACCTGCAGACAGTCCAAGGTGGACAAAAGTTACATTTCGTTACATTTCGAGTGGTGACAATCAAATTGAGGGGGGGGGGGTTGAAGTTCACACCATCTATCTATATTTAAATATAAAGTACCGTATTGGCCCGAATATAAGATGGCCCTGATTATAAGACGACCCCCTCTTTTTCAAGACTCAAGTTTGGAAAAATACTTTTTGAACACCAAATTAATTTTTATGCAGAAAATAATTACATTGCATCTGAAACAAATGATTATAACAATATATTTGAGAGAAAAAGCATGTTATTTTGCCTCATTCAAATCTCAAGTGTAATCATATTCGTAAATGAATGGCTTCTGGTTTTTGAAATGTAAATTATATCATAACTTCTCCTCACCTGCCGGTTAACCTGGCTGATCTTCGACCCACTTTTCTCCAGATTGTCACTACGTTTCTCCATTTTCTGTTATCTCTTCTATTATTTTCTTCTCTTTTCTGTTTTACCGCTTCTTCGTGCTTCCGCTATTTTTATTTTTATTCTTCATGGCAGGGGTTCGCTTTGGCCTGGGGAGTCAAGTTCAGCATTCGCTTCATTGATATCTGGCGCCATCTAGCGTCGTGAATGGGTATAATGTCTAGACCCCGAATATAAGATGACCCCCACTTTTTCAGTCTTATTTCAATGCAAAAAACACCGTCTTATATTCGGGCCAATACGGTATATGCATGCATGCAGGGAGGTGGGTTGGGTCGCTGACCAAGTCGCCTCCTAGCAAGAAGAGAAGTTCAACTGGCAAGGCGACTTTCGTGGCATATATCGCACATTTCACACACAGGCTTAGCGAATGTACGTCACCCAACCAGAAGCGCGACTTCTCAAGGCATCGACAAAGAGAGCAAGCGAAGAGATGCGCCGGGCAAAGAGAATCTCAGCACATTGCTCATTGCCTTTTTGGCCTCCACTTGATCGCCGTGAGCTGCCGGGCCATTTCTTACAAGGGTGTCCCAATCCCGCTTATTTGTCCGACCTGAGTGCCCTGCCGAAGGACGACAAGAGTGGGCTAGGAGGGACGTCCTCGGGCTTCCTCTTGGCCCAGTAGTAGCTGGAAAACGTCCCGGCGAGCGTGCATTGTTCCAGGGCCGAACCGAAGTTGACCAGCCATAGAAAGATCAGCAAGTTGGACATCTGGAGCGGGAAGATGTAACGGTGGTAGGCTGTCTCTCCGCCGTAAAATGCAAACAGGCACTGAGAACCAGCGCACGCCGCTTCTTTGGAGATGTCGCTTCTGTTGAAAGTCTGAGGGAACGGAAGAAAGCAGTTAGTGCAATGATTCAGGGGAAAACGCACGGCACTCCTGCCTATACCATGCCACTAAACAGTGAACGCTAATAAAGATGATGTTACATCATGCCTGACTTCCTCGATCCAGAGTCAAGTAGCCATCTCAAAAAGTCTCTTTTGATGTGGCCCTGTCACACGTTCACCTTGTTAAATGAATCTATTTGGATTGAACCGACCTCTAACATTCTCAGGTAATACAAAAACAAAACAAAAATAACCTACATTTCATACTGTCTCTTGACAACAGAAATGGTTTCAAAGAATTTCTCAACTTGCAACTGAAAACGAGATGCTCTTACCTGCGGGTCGCAAGTGCTGTTGGAATGCGGACAGCTTCCATCAGGGCACACCACTTTATAGACGGCGTCACCCGAGGATGCCAAGTAACTGGTTTACAGTGTCAGTGAAAGAGAGATCAATCGAATGGCAAATGAGCCGCATTGACCGAGCAAAGGCAAAGCACGTATGAGAGCGGGAGAATGAACGAGAGAATCGCCCGATACTCGAACAAGTCTGCATTGCTGACGATCTCGAACGCCTCGACGCTGATTGTTGTGAATTGGGACGGAACCCCCTTGGCTCCAAAGGCGGTCAAAAACCGACACATACGCTGGCTCGCAGCCCGAGGCAAGCGTGAGTTTCTCTGCTTTGCGTTCGGACGTGATACGACCTCCTTTTTGGGGCCACTCGACTGGAATTTGGGGACTGCGAACTTGGATCGTCTGTCCGATTTGAGGTCAATAGTGCAAAGATAAAAATGTCCATCCACCCTCCCGTCCACCGATCCGTCCGTCCGTCCCCTTTGAATCCACTTCTCCTCACGAGCGTGCCGGAGCCTCTCCCAGCCGTCTTCGGGCAAACGAACATGACGTGTCGGACGGTCGAGGCAAATTTAACGGCAAGCTTTTGTGCCATCTTGGACCATTTCTCAAGGATACACAGCAGTCACCGCCCAGTAGGAAATACAAACAGTCAGCAAAAGAAAAGTTACGAGCGGGTAGAAGAGGGTTGACACGACGTGGCCGACGGCTCTGCAAGAGTCAAAGCAAATAAATGATAACAGGCAGGAATCGCGGCGCTGCGTTGCCCCCCCCCCCCACCCCCCTCCCATTGAGATGGACATACTTGCTGGCCTCTCTGAGCAGGGCAATGGCCAACTTGACCCTCCTCCTCATGATGACAAGGATCAACAAGATCGAAGCCTCTGTCACTCCGAGCACTACCACTGGGAAAGGCAAAGCGAGAACAAACGCGACCTTGACATGCGTGCTCATCGATGTCTGAGATGAATTGTTTGCTAATAGAGTTGCCCGCACGTCAGGATTGAGCAGAATCCCGACACCGGCATCGTTTCAGGACCCATGACACGGATGGCTGCGGGAGAGCTGAGCTCCCTTTTTTTCTTTTCCTTCCTCCCCAAAGACGACGCCCATGCAGACCCGCCCCAATAAAAGCGCCCGCTTTAAAGGTCCAGTTCTCCAGAAAACGCCCCTCATTTCTCATTTGTCCAAAAATGACGGACGGTGTACGAAGCGAAGCGCGACTTACGTACATAAAATGATCCAAGTTTCTCTGAGCTGTAGATAGACTCTGAGATCCGTCTGCAGTCCGACTTGCGCAATGGAGACGTCAGAACCTCGAGTGCGTCCCAGTGCGGCGAAGGCCGCCGAGCAGTGCCACAGACCTACGTCGGACGGCTCGGTGAATGCCACTCCCAGCTCACAACGTGAACACCATATTGTAGCGAATCGGGCGACGGATGCGCGAAACCTACCATGTGCGAGGAGGAGCATGACAGTGATGACGGTCGCCCACAACATCAGCCCGGCTGTGAATCTCAGCAGTATGATAAAGGCCAGACTCAACAACAAGGACACCGCTAGACCTCTGAGGGGGAAAAACGTCAATGAGAGTGGGGGCGAGACATCAGCATCTGAAACGATTCGGAAAAGCTCAGCCAAGTCATCATTGCCGACTTCTCAGTTCCCATGACATGTACGCAATCTGGAGCGACAACGGGCCCGTTGCCATCTTCGAGGAAACGACGTCACTCGCAACGTTGACAATGACGACAGCTGAGACGCAACAACCTCGTTCCCCACCAAAGGTCGGCAACCGGCTTCCTTGATGGTTTTCGTTTTGAAGCGGGGCGGCTGCGTGCGCCGTGAATGACGTGGCCCGGATTTCTTTGCGGGTTTGGAACACGAGGAGGCCAGCGACCAATAAACGCGACAGAAGGTGACGACGCAAAGGAGCCCGTTGCATCTCCCTTCGGATATCCCGCTGCGGGAGAGCTTTTCCCAAAATGACGCAATATCGTTCAAGCGGTGCGCTGCCGGACGATGTTGCAAATTCCGAGTGACCCGGTGAGGCGTCGGCTCCCTCGCAACATCCGTGAAGGTCGGACCTCAACTTGCACCGCAGCCTTCCGCTCTGAACGAGTGACCTCTCAGACCACCCCAAACTCAGAGCTCCAAACTGCTGTCCGCATCACGGGTGACACAGAACCGTCACGAGATACGGTGACGTGAGCTATCATCCTCAAAAGCGGAACGACGGTCAAGGAATTCCCAGGACATCATATGTGCAGTGGCTCCAAGTTCCGAGCACGTGCGTTCGGAGTTACCCAACAATCCAGGGCCAAGACTTGGCGTAGTCTTCCACGATCTTCAAGGCCAGCTGCCGAGGCTCCGCGAGTCCTCTGATGCCTCTGCAAAAGAAGCGGGCATCCATCAGCAAGGAATCACTCGCCACCTGAGAACCTGCGGAGCCTCCTCGCAAAAGAAGGGGCATCAGCGTCAACCGCAACTCTGAACACAAACTCTGCCAGCTCGCCATTGCCGGATTTTGTTTTTTTTTTGGTTTCTTGTTTCTTTTAAAACGCCACATTATTAGCCACAAAACAGCTGTGGCTACAAATTTGGAGAAATACTGTTGCCGCCGTGATAGCTTTGTTTCTTGTAAAAGGCGGTTGCATAAACAAGCTAATAGAACTGTTAAGGAAAAAATAAAAATAAAAAATGAAAAAGACGTGTCAGTGTTAAGCGCCCCGACAGGATAGGATAAGAAACAAAAACAGCATGGGCTTATTCCTTCGAAACACGCTGCAAACTGGGCTGCGTGGAAAAAGCGAGCGTACTCGGCGGCATCTTGGAGCTCGGTGACGCTGCGCGCCGTTTCAAGAGCATCTTGGAACCTCGTCTTATTGGCCACCGTCGCCGTCCCGTTACGAGCGATCACATCTGGTAGACATCGCTGGAGAACTGACCGTGGCCCCACACACACACACACACACACACACACACACACACACGCACGCACGCACGCACGCACACACACACACACACACACACACACACACACACACACACACACACACACACACACACACACACTTTATTCATGTGATGTGGTGTTCCAAAACCTCATCAATTGTGAATTAGGCGACAACAACAAGAGTCATTCTTACACGGTCGACTTGGCACAATCACCGAGGGACAATCCTCGTCTCGCAGAACCTCCGATAGCGGCTGCAAGAAGAAGCCAAACAAAAGAAACGTGAAGCAAAGACCAAGGAAACGCGTTCAAAGTTCAAAATGTGATTCCGAATCGAAACGGGACGGGGCGGGCTTTGGAAATTAGCGTTAGCTACAAATGCTGCCACGCGGTGCATTGGGGATTCAAATTCAAATCAACACGCAATGAAGTGAAGATGTTCCCGAGTGGTTTTCTCCGGCTACTCGGCTTTCCTCCCACATTCCCAATACACTCCAAATTGTCCCGGGGTGCGAGTGTGAGCGCCAGCCCGAAGACGGCTTCCTCCGGCGCGCCCGCATAAAGCGGTTTGGACAATGGCCATATGGATGGACCTTCTTCAGTGCGCGTGGAGGTGCGGAAATTGGACTTGATTTGTCAAGACCTTTGGCGAAGGAACCCGTATTGAAAGCGGATCCCGATTTGACGGACAAAACTAGCGCTGCTCAATATCAAACCAAGCCAAGATGCGGGCGGACTTGGATGCAATGTCGATTGGGACCGGTACCTTGTCAGGGTTATTAAAACCAGGTTTGCAGAACTGGCTGTAATACTGCCAGGAACCGTTGCCCGCCTTGTGCTCCCGTTGCATCTCGGTATAAGTGGCAAACCTGTCTGGGCACCGTGACACGCACATCTGAAAGCACAGGACGTCAAGACGGTTGGGGAATCATCAAGTCACTGGGCTAAACACACACACACACACACACACACACACACACACACACACACACACACAAATATTAATTACGTGTGTGTGTGTGTGTGTACATTTTGAACTGTACAACTAAGAAAAAAAAGCAAAAAAAAAGGGGGTTGAAAAGTCAATAGAATGCAATTGGCCAAACCGTTTTGCTATCGTTCTGTGGAACTGACACGAGCAAAAACAAATCGATCAGTCAATAAATAAACAGCAACAGGAAGGCGGGGGATTTTGGCGCGGTGAACAGCATACGCCGTCGTCGTCCATCATTGAAACGGAGGCCCTTCTCAACGAATCCTGTTTTGCCGTTCTTACCTGAGTTGTTGGGCACCGCAGGTTGATGAGAAGAGAAGGGTTGGCACATTTCAAGATGTTGAAATAGAAGAGAATGGGCTTCTTCCTGCAGAAACCACATCGTCATCATCAAGTCGGCATTGTTAGCTTGAGTTCAGCAAGGCACTCCAATGTCACTTGATGAAGTCTTGCCTTTGGCATGCGCAGGAAATGCCATTTATTTTGCCTCGTGTCCGTTTTGTGGCGCAGTCTTGTCTTGTTTTGTAGTCGTATCTCCTCTCAGTTCAGACGAGCGGCCTTTCCTGCCCATCTGGTCGGCTTCCGCGTCCTATCCCAAAGTGTTTCCGCCTAAGGTGGTGTGTTTATTGTCGTCGCTGGTGTTTTCCTCTTTCAAGTGACTTTCTCTTCTAGCTATTTATTCAACTTGGCCTCATTTTTAACTTTCTCTCATGTGTTTTTGGGTGATAAAATTGGGTTCAGATCTTATTTGGATGGGACACCCTTGCCTGGACTGCTGCAGAACGTCATCGTATCGGAATAGTAGCCCGAAACCATCCATCGGTTTTCATCGGCGCTTATCCCGAAGACGGCCGCGGGAAGTTGCAGGAGCCTCCTGCTTCCCGCTTTACTGAACCGAAACGGGTCAAATGCGAAATGAATGCCGAAACGACGAGCCCTTTGACAGCTAGCGGTCAACAGATGAAACCTGTATGATTCCAAACTGAAAAGGAGCGCTTCTGGCCGTTTGGTCGATGGGCCGTCAACTCGGACGGCACCGCCCGCTGCGCTTGGAGCCCGTTTCGGGGGCCGCACGTTCAACTTAAGATGTGCCGTGGCGGTTGAAGAAAGACTTGCCTGGAATCCTCAAACGGACCGAGCCGGCAGCGGGGCCCCCTTCCGTCGTCCCCAAGTCTCGACATTTGTTTCAGTGTCTCTAAAAATGGTTAGAGTCTGTCTGTGGGGGCCCCTCTCCTCTTCCCACCTCTAAGATCTCTGAGCGCCAAACAGCGACCCGCCGTTCTGTTTTTTTTTTTACTCCGTTCTTATCGACCATTGCTGAGATATTGTCAAGGCGTTCGGTGTGTAAATATGCATCGGAAGTAATGAGAAATGAATGACTCACGCATTGGAGGTTCCCTTCTGACCACAAAACTCGCCGTAACTGTTTGTTGGAAGGAGCACCTTCCTGGGGTCACCGTGGAACCGGGCTGGAAAAAGAGAGCAAAGATTTCACCCCAAATGAAATGATGAGCACGGAGCAAGTATGAAACATTTTGGGAGTTTTCTGTTTGCTCCATTCCCAATGTACACATCGAGCTCGAGATTTCGACTCGATATGCAACAAGGGTGACATTCTCCCATTCAGGCTTGAATTACGCGCGAGGCTTGCAAACGTTCTCGCTGCGGTGATTCGCCCGTCCATACATCTGAAACGTTCACATTTGTGTGCAATCATGGGGCGGATCGGGCTCTCACACCTCAGGGAGGAGGAGGAGGAGTCCCAAGCACAAGCTCCAAACTCCCCTGACCTCCAGAGGTCACGAGAGGCCACGCCAGCTCCTTGAGCTGAGGAAAGTATCACTCGACTGGACACTGAATTCTCAATGGACTCAATGGAAGTACCGTCTCGAGGGTATTCCGAATATTTGCCTCCCTCAATGCCTTTAATATGCCCCACCCCCTACCCCTCTCACTTAAGTGGAAAGAGGGCTCGTGAAAGCTCTATAGGGGTGCTACAGAGCCATTTGTTAAAATCACCACGTATGCCAACTGAAAATGATTACGCTTATCGCCAGGCATGCAAAGTTTGGGGGAGTTTTCGTCCATCCGCGTTCAGGTCCTCAAAAATGCAACGGAGGGTGATGCCATACAGTCTAAGAAAGGCGCGTGTGCCGGAGAGGACTCACCCACGATTCCAAGGGCACCGTATGAAAGAACGGCAAGGAGAAAGATCCAACAGCAGAACACATCGGTGCAGCTTCTGTTGAGACAGACAGAAAAGGAGTGCGCCATCCGTTTCCTTCTGCAAAATTCGGACATTAAACAGGCAATACGAGTCAGGTCGTAGCGTTCAACGAAAAGTCTCTCCCACTTCGTACAGGCCATCGAGGCCCAAGACGCGACAATACAGAGACTTGATGAACATGAAAACGGTCAACGTGAGGCTGAATCCCGTCAAGTCGCGTTGAGCGGTCTTGATCACGAGTACGAAGAAGTGGCTGACCTTTGATGGACGGGACCCCTGAAGAAAGGATCGAACGGGCGCGGCTCACCTGAGGACATGAAAAAGATAAAAACCTCAATCGCAACGGAATCATCTGCGCAAAGCAAAAAATACATCCACTGTGTCCACATAGTGTGGATTGAGCAGCTGGATGATAAATGTCCAGGCTTGACTGCAAAGTACCAGGATGAGGAAGAGCGGCGCAACAACAACGACTAATTAAACGGCGTCAGCGCCTTGGTGAAATAGGCCGAGCGCAGGTAATCCCATAGCATTACCTGAGCGTAATGCACTCTTGAGCTCATCTTAATCCGAGTGACGACTAAAATAGGAGCAAGTGGTTCCAGGAGCAACCCCGTTGCTGCGCTTGTCCTTTCCCGCGGGATCGCTTTGATAGAGAAGCGATGAGATGTCAAAGTGGAGGGACGGAGGCCAATTGGGAGTCAGACAATTCGGTACTGTGGATGGTGACGCTTTTGGAGAGTGGAGGGTACCAGGCGGCAAATGACGAACGACAGGGGTCAAAATGAAGAAAGGAGCACACCCTGGGCCAGCTGTAACCTCGTGGAGCCACATTTGATTTTCCACCTTCAATTCCCATCTTGCCGTCATTCAAAAGAAAGAAAACGATGAGGATTCCTCATCCTCAAGTCGTCAAGTTACCGCTAATGAAAAAGTCGAGCGCTAGTTAGCGTAGCGAGTCAATTTGCTACCACAGAAGTAGGTGTGGCGGCGGGCTTGTTGAATTTGAAACCCGAAAAAGAAAGCACTGCAGGTTCTCATACGTAGGCCAACAGGGGCCGCATTGAAGTCCAACCAAGCGCCGTCACGCTCTTCCAGTCTTCCTCCATTCCTTTTCCAAGCTGACTTTGAGGCTTTGTCGGCCTCGCGGAGAAAATGCACAAATGTGTACATCAAATATATGAACGTTTGTCAGCGAAGCGGCGCGGCTGCCCCACTGCCATTGGGACGTGGGACAGCCGCGAGGGTGTCCCACGAGCTACAAGACAGCTTCAAACGGGCGGGAGAAAATAGATCAAGTCTCCATACGCAGTCATTCATTTAATGAGCTTTGAAACCAGAACAACAACAACAACAACAAATCAATCAATAATGAGCCTTCAACGTAGTATTTCAGATTGGGACTTGTGATATTATGGCACGTTGAATGAAATGCGGCTTTGTCCCTTCCAGAGAATATTGTTGCTCCCTTACTCACCATAGAAGTGCTCAGCTTTGTTGACTGTCGTAGCCTGAACAGCGGCCGAGCTGCGGGAGGCGTGCCGCTGCCGTGCCATGCTTGCCGCTTAACAGCCAGAAGACCGGATGGATCGCTGAGTTTGTGGATTACGCTCTCACTCCTCCCTCTCTCTCTCTCTCTCTCTAACTACCGAATACTTCGTCATGTTTGCCTCTCACCATTCAAATCAGTCAATTCAAAACATTTCAATACCCAATGCCCGATTGCTGGTCCCACGTATTGAAGTAAAACAAATGTCCAAACCAAAAGCCATGAGACAAAATTCTTTGGAATGATCAAAGAATTTTCATGAATGCCAGACGGATATTCTGTTTCAAAGAAGTGCTCATCACCTATGTCGGAAGGCAAAAACCCCAAATTGATGATTTGAATTGTCTTACAGACAAACGCCAGCAGATGGCAGCAGCGCCCCACCCAGGACAAGATGAGACGACCGTGGGCCATTCGGGAAACTATGATCGACTTTCGGAGGCCCATCGTTCATGACGTCTAAGTTGATCACTTCGTTTGCCTCATGTCATTCGTGAGTCTGAATCTCCCGAGAATTTTCACCCCGAGTCTTCGACCTCGCCCGGGTCAACAGCAAATAGTTTCAAACGGTGAAATCATCCACTCGGGTGACGGGAGCTCATCCCCGGTTGTCATCATCGGGGTGTCGCCCGGCTCCGCTCACGCAAAAAGCAACAATGGTTTCTCGCTCGCCATCGCACCTTGGGACCATTTCGAGCGTTCCCTTCGGCGACCGCGCACGTTTTGGGGAATGTGGGAGGAAAGCCGAGTGGCCGAAGAAAAGTCACGCGGGCGCGGGGTAGAACATCTGGCCTGAGCCCGGAATCGAACCCCCGCACCTCTGGACTGGGAGGCGGACGCGCTCAACGGTTGTCCGCCGAGACCTCGTATTCTTTCAAAAGATAACATGTCTTTTCATTCCTGCTTTCAGCGGCTAAAAGGACCCGGGGTGTGTTTGAAGAAAGTATTTTGCCTCCACTCTATGACGCCAACTTTTCGTGCAAGCGCGAGCCATGCTGCGCAGACATATCCCAAAGCAACCGCTGTGGTGTTGCGTCTTAGAGAAAGCCTGTGGAGCCGCACGCATTCGCGAGTCGGCTCATTTCAGAATCCAGCTGAGAGTCGTCATCTCTTTGGTCGTTGGCTCACTCGGAGCTGGCAGATGTCGCTCGCCGTGTCGGCGGGATGTTCCTGTTGTGGAGTTTGGGAGGTCACAATCGCTGCCGCTTCACGCCGTCTCTCCCAAAACGCACTTTGGCTTACGTTCGACATCACGTTATCACGCAGTTAACACCGAAGTGAAATACTGCCGGAACTCATCACGTGAACGCGCCATCTGGCCCGTAATTGCATCATCTCCGACTTGAGCCATTTGACGACACCGCTGGAGATTTGGAGCGCGGAAACCGGCGCTCGTTCACGTCACCGTGTCGGGTCTTTCCACCCAAGATCCGGCGAACCGGCTCGAATCGTCGTGGCAAAGTGACGCCGGCTCGGAGCGCCGCCGGTTCCGAGACGACGTTCCCCAGGTGGATCGATTCTCATCCGAATAATCCGGGCAGCCGCGAAACCTTGCGTATTATTTATCCGGAATCGCAATATGCAGTATATTGATGCAGGCCTGCTAATTTTGAGCGGGAACGGGTCGGCAACAACCCCCCCCCAGTCCGTCAAGACACCGAAACAATACTCACCGGTGGCGGGTAACAACTGGAAGCTTAGGTGATATTGTTAATTCTCCTTTTATGTTTGAGCATCGTATGATTTCATGGGAAAAGTTTGGCATGGATGATTGCGCCTTCATTGCGAGCGGCCCTTCGTCTGGCGCGCGGCAAGTACTTTTGGTACGCTGCCGCCACCTTGTGGCCGGGCGGCAACAGCATTCACCGTTCACCAAAACAATGTCGCCAATTTGGTGGAAAAGGGGATTTGGAGTGCCGGTCCGAGTTCCAATGTTAAGAAAGACAAGTCGCACCTGAGTACAAGTGAGAGGGGCGGCCAAAGGCGTGAAAAAAATTCAGACGAGCGGCGTGGCTCTCCTCGGCAAAAGAAAGAAACACGGGTCCCACGAGTGATCAGCCGAGAATTCAGAAGTGAAAAGGACAATGAACAATGAAAAGGAACAGTCGCTTCATTTGTATATTTGAATTTTCCCAACGCGCTACGAGGGCCCCGCCCGTCGAATCGCAACAATCCGCGGCCGTGGACATTTCAACACGCGTCAACGCGTTTCCTTCCATCATCTCGAGGATTTCAGGTCAGCTCGGAAACGAGGAGAGAGCGCAGACTGCGGCTGCTTAAAAACCAGATTATACACAAGTAGGAGAACGGCGTCTCGACTGCCCCAAAAGCGAAGAGGACTCGATCTGAAGCGCTGACGTGAAAACGTAGGACGTCGTCGTTCCGCCGCCATTTGGCTCATCCTCGTCTTCACGTCATCTCTGGCCTCAGTCCTTTTTTCTGTTCCGGCCCTGGAACGAGTCCATCAAGTTGAAGGCTCCCAAGTAGTGACCGAGCAGAAGGCCCTGCTTCACCGGGAGGATGCTGCGGGCGTGCAAAGAAAACAAGCAAAGAAAAACACCGTCAGCTGGACGTCGTGGCGATGAATACTTGCATTGTTCACTTCAAGACGGCGCGTCTTAGTTTTGCCCTGCGTGCAGACGACTTGGGCTCAATCATGAGTTTGGAGACATTTTATCTGGATGCATGCGGCAAATTGCAATCTGGAGAATTCAAATAAATGCCCAACGTTCCAAAATTGATCCGTTTCCCGATTCATTGCGCGATCGCTAAAACAATCATCGAAAAACATCACGAGGACTTTGCTGAGTAACTCATGACTTTGACGGGACAGTGAGTTGGGAACTCAATTACTTTTTGGAAGAGGTCATTTGGATACGACAACTGATGACTTGTTTTCAACTCTGTTGTTGATGTTACGCCTTTGTCGGCGGGTTATCTCCTGGCTGACGGAGGTTGCGCAACAGAGGCGTTTGCCAATAGGATGGTCGGCCTTGGACGCGGTCAATATTGATCGACGCTTGAAAATGAAGTCAAACAGAATTGCTTGTCCAAATGTAATCGGGTGTTCCTTCGCGCAGTGTTGCGCACACCGCTTTGGCATTCGTCGGCGTGAACCTGCCGTGAGAGAGACCGTCGCGGGGCCGCGTTGAACGAGCGCTGACGGAAATTCACGCCCGTGGGGACTCGGGCCTCCGAGTTTGAGAGCGATAAAGAGGTTTCGCCACTCAACTGGCCCAGACACGGACACGAACCCACGATCAAACACCAACAGTTCCGGATGCTTTGCTTTTCATCCCATTGGCAAACGTTCGTCGGCACGAGGCGGGTCGTCTCGGGCCCATCCAATCACGTTGACGCCATTCCGTCAAGCGCCTTTCCATGGCGGCGCCAAGTCGGGCGAAAAAAATCAGTGGCGGCTTCCAGCTATTGGAGGACCGACACCCTCGGCGGACGACCGACGACCCCTTTCAAAGTGAACCGAGACAAGAACGCTTCATGCGACAAGCCTTTCTTCCAAGTCTGCCTCCAACGCCTCGCTTTTAGCGGAATTAAAGAGCGGTGACGGGCGAGGCGCGAGCCCCATTTGCATGAAGAGGAAAGCTTTGCGAGACGGAATAATGGCTCTGTCCTCCGACAAATGGCCCGCACGGAGACAACGAGAACACGGCACAGGAGAAAGCGTTCTCATCAGAGGCGACGCACGCGGGAACGCACGCGGGCCGCCGCAGACGCGAGGCGCGCGCACACCCGAATGCCGAGGAGGTCCCCGAGCCACCAACTTCCGGCTGACCGACGCTCGATGTCGACCTATGTCATAAATATTCGCGACTCGTCCCCGCCTGCCCTTCCTGTCGCAAAACTCGCCGGCGATGAGAAGACAAAGAATGAAGACGAGTCAGGGGGGGCCAATCTTCTTCAAAGCCTCCGTCCGGCAACGCCCTTCGGCACTCTTTGCTGACTTATTTTCCAACGGCTGAAGCATCTCAACATTGAACCAGCAATTAGTCATAACCTGATGCAACACGCCAGGCAGCCGTTTCTATGCTGGTGTGGTGCTCCGGTTCCTCTATTTTGGACTCTAAAAGAGCAACAATGAAAGCCACAATGTGGCATTTCAAAATGAGGATTCTTGCAAAATTCACTTGCGTTGATTTCTATGCAAGTCAATTTGGGCCAGTTCACCCCATAAAAAAAAAAATCCTTGTCAATCCATTGGTACAATTCCGGCCGCATTTTGTTTGCGAATGCCGTCCTTTCTCTTTCTTTTCTTTTTAAATTGTAACACACCAAACACCACGTAGGGTAGTAAGTTGGGGTCTGGGGTTTCGGACAGCCGCGCTACTGGTTTGGCCACGGCGGGCATGTCTCATGTTGAACCCGCCGCAAGCGATGCTCATGCTCAGGATGTTTGTGCGAAGGCTCAGCCGCGCGGCAAATGAAAGGGAACGTTTTTTTTGTACAGCACGTCCCTCTCAAAGCGCAGGCCAAAGACAAGCCGATGATGAGCGGCGTTCCCGCGGGGATGACGCCTACCTCCGCTTAAGTGCAAGATATTCTTTGAAAATGTCATCGCGCCGCCCTCGGGAGTGACGGATTGTGCGGGAAAAAGCATTCGCTTTCAAAGAGGCGCTGCTTTGTTTGATTTGGGAGACGTTCGTTTTGAAGCCAGAGAAATCGGGTTTGGGGAGAACGAGCCTTCCGTCTGTCCGTCCGCCCGGAGTCCAAATCTGAGCCGCCTTCGGGAGGAATACTGCCGAACATGGCGGGCGATGACCCCCAACGGCCGATTTGCTTCGCAAACAAATAACAGTCCTCCCCTCTTGATGCTTAACATAGCACGGATTGTTTGCTTCAGCAAAGCTGGCCATTTCAACAAGGCTAGAACGCGGACAAAGAATCCAGCAATTGTGTGTCAAGAAGAAAATCGAGGCCTTTTATCAGCACCGCTTTGGAAGTCCAATCTCTTGCTAACTGTAATAAAGTCGGTGGTAATTGTTGTCGAGAATGAGCAGCGAGAGCTGGAAACCAGTGAAACAAAACCTGACCGCTGCAATGAGCTGCCCGCCCCCTCCCCCCTCCCCACCCGCCGTAACTCCTTTCGGTGCGTCATGGGCAGAACAATTTCATGCGTAGAGGCCCGCCATTTAGCCAGCAATTATAGCCTCGCCGCGCGCGGCCGCGGTCCCTGAGAGCTCCAACGAGTCATCCATTATCGGCCAGAAGGGCCCGCGGGTCAGCACCCCCACCATTTTTTATCCGCCATAGACGTTTGCGCTTGCGTGTATACGTCTATGTATACGTGCGCGCGCGCACGTAGAAATGGACCACACGTTTCGCCAAACGTAATGTGGAGAGAGCGGAGAAAATCACCACCACTTCACTCTCACACACACGCCATCCATCTCAGATGATAGGTTACGATATGATACACATCCATTTGTTTTGGCAAAATCAGTACAGCGCGACTCTTTCCCCGATGTGTTTCTTCCGGTGGCCCCCGTTTGGACTTTCCTCCACGCATCCGCCAACACCGCAATCGGTCCGGAACTGAGCCAGACGGGCACCATCTCGTCCCCGCTCTGCCACAGCTCAGCTGGCTCCCCGTCCGACAATGCGTGCAAGACAAAGCTGTCTTACACTGAGCTACAAGGGCCTGGCTGCATATACAGTAAGCTACCCCCCGCCTTGTACCCCCCATCTTCCTGTCCCACCCGCGCCCTCCGCTCTGTTGACTCCAGCCTCCTGAAGCCCATCAGCCACCTAAAGATGCCATACTTTGTCGGACAGCTGCACCGCTCTCTGGAACTGACTCCAGATATCCGATTTCTGTCCACATCCAGATTTGAGAAGAAAAAAAATGTACTGTTCACATTCCAAGGGGGGAAAAGAAAAAAAATCGAATCAAAATCTTGACCTGCAGCGTCAACATGGCCTCCGTTCAACTCACTTTCTGGGGAACGTCGCGTTCTTTTTTTTTTCCCGCTTTGCAATTGTTAAAGAGCCAGCAAAGCGCCCGAGACGACGGCTAGCCGTTTCCATTTTCGAGTCTCGGAAGAAAGAAAGGAAGCAAAGTGGTTGTATACTTGCGTGAAAGCTGGCAAAAAGGGGAGAGACTAACTTCTTGAGAGCGACAATGATGTACATGCTCTTGGGCATCAGAAGAAAGACCTGCTCCGTAAGGACGGCCTGAATGATCTTCTTGGCGACCTGATGTGGATCGAGGATCGGAAGCATTCTTGGCCACCTGCGGAACACCACAAGACAGGGGTCAAAAGCTCCCTTTGCCGCTTTGGCCAAAGTGAGCGAGGTCACTGTTCTGCCCACTATGAGCGCAGCGCCATCCACCCCCCGCCGCCGCCAGTTCATTGACTTCAAAATCCGCCAACGGGCTCCGCAGAGCAGCTCCAAAGAAAGAAGGCGTGGCCCCCGTGAAGACACCTACTTTGTTTGACATCCATCGAACATTCCGGTGTTAATGAAGTAAGGGCAAACGATGGTGGTCTTGATGCCGTCTTTGCCACTCGCCAGGAGCTCCAGACCCACCGATTCCGCAAAACCGATTGCTGCAAACTTGCTCGCGCAGTAGTCTGCAAGGATTGGACAAGAAAGCGCAGGTCACCAAGAGCAACAAAAAAAAAAAAGAAATGGGCCCTCAAACGGAGGACACGGCGGTCAGTTGCTCCTTTCAAACATTCCGTTCGCACGGCGAGCTCCGATAGTCCGCGGCTTGGGATATTCGTCAACCTGCAACGCGGCGGCCGGAAGGAATTCAGTCCAATTGGGCGAGTCTTTCATTGGGCTCATTTCGATGGCCTCCCGGCGAACGTCGACAAGTCAAACTCGAGTCGAAGCCCTCGTTGAGTTCCAGATATCGACGCATCCGCACAAGACCGTCGTCTTGTCAGAGTCGGTGAGGCCACTCCCTCCTTCCGCGGTTGAATCATCAGTCGGCTTTAGTCAAACTCCACCACTCGGGACAGCACATCATCCTCATCCACGCGCACGCGTCTGCTGGCCCAACATTTTTTTTCCCACGTCGCATTTTTCTTTCGTCAACTCAATCATAATTTCTCTTGTATGAGGAGATTAGGAAAATACAGCTTGGGTGCTTTATTATTATTATTATTAATTATTATATGCTGTGCGCCGAGAGGGAGAAAGCAAAGCATTCGCACACAAAACTTCGAGGGAACATTGTTTCGGGGGCCAGCTTTCAACGGGATTTTTCCGTCCCAAATGAGCTCGCCATATGAAAACTGCATTTTGTTGACTTGAGTTATCTCGGACTGATATTTACATTACAAAACAAATCTTTGGGCACTTTAGGAAGTGAAACATAGAAAAATGATTATCATTGCTAATCTTAAACTACAGCCAGGCAAAGAGGCACAAGCCCCCCCCCTTCACAAAAAAAAAAAAACACTTTCATGAAAATTGAGGAAAAATTTCCAATCCAACGGCAGACAGTGGACAGCTGCGGCGCATTTATGACACCAACGATTTGTTGATTTCAACAGAGCAACCGCATCACCGCCGCTCGCTGCCAGCGGCCGCGCGTTTGATGAGCTCGCACCGAGCTCGAAAAGAGACATCTGTGAACTCTTGGCGCAGTCGCGCACGCACGTCACGAGAAAGACTTTGCTCGTAGGAGAGCACACCTCTCGGGGTACTTCCGCCTCCGACTGCACTACGTCGAAAATACATTCGACAAGACGACAAGACGACGGCGGACATGTCCGAATCTAATGGCCATCGTCAGCGTTTTTTTGGTCGCCGCGCTCGACCGATTCCAAACAACAACAACCAAATGACGGCTGAACAGTCGAATCCATCTGTTCACTAAAGTCGAGTTGATGATTACACGGGGAGTCATTTGAACGATAAGCCATCGATCAAAGGGTAGACTGCTGACGTTGCGTCCGTCTGCCCGAGCATTGGGACGTCGGCCGGAGAACAAAGTGCGAAGCGAGAGACCGCGTTGGCAGCGCCACGGCCATATGGAGGACCCGACGCCAGCAAAGGCGCACCGCCGAACCTCTGGCATACAGGACCTATATGGACCCATCAGGAGATGTGTGTGTGTGTGTGTGTGTGTGTGTGTGTGTGTGTGTTGCGCACGCGTGCCAGTAGCGGTAATCCATTTTTACCGCGTCAATATGAATGTCCATTAAATATTGAAGTGATGCAATGGAAAAGCCTCATCGTAAGGGATGCCTTTGGATAAGTCCTCTTCACTCGGAATGCTCACCTTTACTTTGAGTTCACCGGAGTGCGGTTTTTCCGAGGTCAGGTCATCCTGTCAGTTTTCACTTTCTAAATCAATCAATACAAAAGACTCGAAAAATTCAAATCAAATAGCGCGTGACCTGCATCGGCGGACGCTGTTAGCGATCAGCAGTCTGCAAATTGGAACGCGCCGTCACTTCCTTCCTGAATGACACCGGCTCGAAATAGCGCGTGCTGTGCTGATTGGCGGCTGTCAAGGGTTTGACGGCTTGTTTTGGCGTTCACTTGTGTGCTAACCACCGAGGTACTGAAAAGGCGGGCACCTTTGCGGTCGTAATGGCGCCAAGTGAAAAGCAAGGTTCAAAGCTTGGGGATCGTTTTGAACTTAGAAGCCCAAATGAGGTTTGTGGGGAGTGGCTGGCAAATGGCTGCCACGTCAGTACCATCTGAACACACGTAAAAAAATAAAACAATAAAAAAAACGTAGCGTCAACGACTGAAATGGGAGCGTGTACCTGCCAATCCATTGACGCTGATGAGTCCTGCGGAGCTGGCAATGCTGACCAGATGGCCGTGATTATTTGCCATCATGGCGGGAAGGAAGGCCTTGTAGGTCTGTCGGGGCAAATAGACAAAGAGAGAAAAACCAAGAACAAAAATCAACTCGCCACCGCTTCCATGTGTGTATGAGTACATGCAATTTCCAACAAGCGACACATAAGCGAGCTCTCGTCAGCCTGCGCTGAAAAGTGTCAAGTGAGTTTCAAGACTGACCCAGCAGTGCGCCATGACGTTGACTTCCATTGTCTTTTCGATGAGGGAATCGGGAGCATCCATGAACTTTTTTCCAGTCACGATGCCAGCATTATTGACGAGAATGCTGACGTCACCCACCTCCCGCTTTACCTGAAGAGGGGAGGAGGGGTGAGTCAAGGTTGCGTTGCATTAGACTGATGACATGCATTCCCACTCTCCGAGCACCAATCGGGTAGAAATGAATTTGGGGGAAATGAGTGTTCTAGAGAAATTTAGTTTTTTGTACAGGGAGTGAAATTGCCTTTTGCTTATTCATTCATTCATTCATTCATCTTCCGAACTGCTTGATCCTCACTAGGGTCGCGGGGGGTGCTGGAGCCTATCTCAGCTGTCTCTGGGCAGTAGGCGGGGACACCCTGAATCGGTTGCCAGCCAATCGCAGGGCACACAGAGACGAACAGCCATCCACGCTCACACTCACACCTAGGGACAATTTAGGGTGCTCAATCAGCCTGCCATGCATGTCTTTGGAATGTGGGAGGAAACCGGAGCACCCGGAGAAAACCCACACAAGCCCGGGGAGAACATGCAAACTCCACACAGGGAGGCCGGAGCTGGAATCGAACCCGGTACCTCTGCACTGTGAAGCCGACGTGCTAACCACTGGGCTACCGGGCCGCCCCTTTTGCTTATTATTGCTTATATTTTGCTTTGTCCACCATAAGGGTTTTACTTTCAAAAACCTAAAAGAACTAAATAGCGTCATTTGAAATGCAGAGACTTTGGTACCCGAAAAAGGGGCGTGGTGGGTGTATGCTCCAATCCTTACCTGGTCCGCCACTCTGTAAACCTCAGTTTTGTCACTACAGTCACAAATATAGTAGTGAACTCGAAGGGCCCCGCTGCTCTTGGCCAATCTGGCCGTCTCCTTCATGCCTTCCTGGTTGATGTCCCACAACACCACAGTAGTACTGTGACTCGCAAATTCCTGAGCCATCAGGCGACCGATTCCGCTGCCGGCCCCCGTGATGAGAACGACCTCACCGGATATGTTCTTCCTCTTCTTGGGTAGAAAGCAGTGAAGGAAGGCTTCCACGTTGTACCAGATGGACAACAGGATGACTCGGAGGGTTTCCAGAAAAAAATTCATTGTGAGCTGACGCACCGGTCTAAAACATAAACAGGACAAAAAGAATGAGAGAATTAGTCACAAAATGACAAGTTCAATTCGTTTTTCGAGGGAGCCATACTTTTCTGATAGTCGTTTGGAAGACATTTTACTTTTTTGAGGGGGAATAGAATTAATTAGCGCAAAAATAACATGACCAAGAAAAAAAAAAAGGTCAAAGTCTACTCGCAAGTTTAGTTTCAGAAATAATAATGAATAAGGGCCCCCTCCGAATAAATGACTGCGTCAATAACGGAGGTGCAATTATTTATTTATTTTTTTAAACCAACGCAAAACCGTTTTAGCGGTTGACGCGAGACCGGCGGTGTCGGGACTACTCCGAAAGTTAGCGCTTCGACGTGCACAACACACGAACGCCCCGACCAAAGCCCTCTTTTGTTCCGCTCCGACTGTTAGGTCAGAGGCAAATGCACACAAGCCGGATGATGGCTCGCTTCTCGGAAAAGCCCAAAACCACACGCTGATCAAAGAACAAGTACGTGGAACTCCGCGAACGTACCGCGGGGGCTCGTACGGCAAAGGCAGGCGCAGGACCGCAAACTGATCCGAAGGGACACGGCGCCGTGACTCCAAGTCGCCTAGCGGAGTGCGATAACTTCCGGATGTGACGTCACCGAAAGGGCAGCGCAGGGAACATGAGCGAGTGGGCGGTGCCGGGCGGGTCACGCAACTCGCCACCGCCCCCGGTACGAAAGCGACGTTCGACCTCGTCTTCCGTCCACGAAAAGCACACCGACGACCGCCGACTCCCGCCGTTCGCCACTTTGCTCTTTTTTGGCCAACGTCCGACACTTGTCACGTTTCCGCGTGACACCGCAAGTCCCATGATGCAGCGCCACGGCTGCTCCGGCGGAGCGGCCCTCCGCCGCCTCCACCGCAGCGGTCAGGCGGTTACCCGGTTCCCATTGGCCCAAAAGATGAGTGCATGTGTCCTTTGAGATGATACGGCATCCTTTATTCTTTGAATCGGCAACAAATGACACGCAAAGAGATGCGCCTGGGTGAATTGCCAGCTCGATTTATCCTTGTGAGACGAACTTGCCCCGTACTGAGAGGGAACGCTTGGTGCGTGTTTGACCGGGACCGAGTAGAATCCGCTTCACGCCCCCTCATAAAATGTCAAGACAGCGCATCATGTGACTTTCTTTACAGCAAGCAAGGCAAATTAGCCACGGAGATGTCGACATGGAGCGAAGAGTCATCAAAATAGACAGAAGGCAACAACTTCAATCAACACAGTATTTTAATAAATAATGTCTTCAACTTGAAAACAGGCAGATATCGATTTTGACAGAATGCATATATTTCATGTCACCACTGGAGCCACTGAAGCAACAAAATCGGCTTTCTACAAAGCCAGAAGGTGGTGGGAGCTTGATGAGATGGGATTCGAGGAGCCAGAAGTGAAGGGGGCTTTGTGAGGTTGAGTCCTCCTAGTCCATGAAGCCCCCATACCTTTTGTGAAGCTCGCCATTTTGCCACGCGCGCTTTGATACTCCCCCATTCTTGTTGCCGTCCACCAGCCACTCGGGCCTGCCCACCCGCCTCATGAAGCCTCCGTAACGCTTCCTCAAGCCGCGGTCTAACACCGCCTCCAGCAGATCGCCCGGATCTCGCCCGTCATCTTGCGCATCATCTCGCCCTTGTTTGTCATCCTCATCGCCCCCCTCTCTGCTCTGCTCGGGCACCGTATTCAGGACCTTCAGGATTTCGAGCCGGATTTTTTCTTCCTCATCTTGCTTTGCGGAATCATCTGGCAAGCCTTCAGAAAACGAGCGGCGAGACATGAAGCCCCCGTAGCGCTTCATAAAGCCACCGTATTTCTTGGCCAGCCAGTGTCCCGCATCTCGGTCATTGCTCGGAATGAGGCCGGCTGCTTCCGGTTCTTCTTGTGGCCGTAGGTCCCCATCCGAAGGAATAGGATTTCCTCCCTCCAGTAGGATGTCCCAGCAGAGGCGGAGCTTCTCACGGTCCACCTCACCATCACACTCAAGCGAGCATGTCTGGGGGGGGAAAAAAAATGGGAATCAATTGATCAATCAATCACCGATCAACACACACAAAGGGCCCTGTTTTGGTTTTCTGGCAAAGTCGAACTGGGCGCATCTTTTGGCACTTTGCGCATTGCCGGATGGAACGGAGCTGAATCCCGGGCAATGGAAGCGGGTCCCCTCGTCGACATTGAAATCGCGGAAGTCGCCGTGCTTGACATGACGGAAGCCGAGATAGACCCATCGGGGTCCGTGCGTGACATTGGCACGTCAACTGCAAGATCTCCCCTTGCGCGTGATATCGTCGGCCGCGCATGTGTCGCCCCCCCCCCAAAAGTCAGTCATGGGGCTGCAGTTAAGATGACCATCACGACAATTGGTTCGACAAATTGATTCAGCAATGATTCAGAGGGACGCTGTTGTCATATTTGTGAATGAAATACAAAGAGACCCATGGCGTATGTCCGCCATATCGCACCTCGTTCAAATAGGCCCGCACCAAAAATGCCTGCGCCGCCATCTCGACCTGCTTTGAGGGGTCGCACAAATTTGTGTTCAGCTTCATTTCCTTCATCCTCAGCCGCGTTTGGTCATACTGACGCGTAGGTGAGCCCCTTTGGCTCTCACTGCTTTGCTTCTGTTCCTCGGCATTGGGAGAAAAGTGAACTCGAACAGACGACGTCCATTAGCGTTGCGCACATTTGCGCCGGTGCTACGCAAGCCGGGTCATTTCCAATCCAGATACTTGCGAGTGCCGTGACTCCATAATTTGCCGGAAGGGTTCACTTTTATTACAACTGCATTGTTTGGCTTGGGAAATGTGTTGTATTTATTTGCCCCGCCCACACGGAGCAAGTAGGCAACCGTCAGGCAGTGTCTGCAAATCAAATCTGGCCATTTTGTGTTTAACTTTCAGTCTGGCTGAAGGGGACAGGCTAGAACTTAAGCTTGCATATGTGTTACTAAAACTGTTTTTTTCCCCCAAAATATTGTAAAATAGTAGAGTTATGGGGTCTCTTTCTCTCTCTCTCTATCTATATATATACCGTATATAGATATATGGTATATATATGTTGTCAGTCAAGAGCGAAGCCCTCAACATTGAAATTGCTCATGAGGTGATGAAAAGGATCCATGTTGTTATTCAAGTGCCGGCTGCGGCTATGGCGCCGTTTTAATGGAAATTGATTCCCTGCCACTTTTCGCGGGAGATTTTCAATCATATGTGACTCGCTTAATCAATGCCTGTTTGATTCAGGCGCGACCCCCCCTCCCCGAGGCCCACATGCCGAGCACTTGCTCAACGGCCACTTGAACTCAAAGGAAGGAGAGGAGATCGGGTGGTCTGGGGAACGACACACGGTGGCTCGACAAGGGAGGTGAAAAAAGCAAAAATGTCTGCCCGTTTCCATGCATGGCACTCCTTTTTTACGCTCAAGGAAAACAAGGCAGCGTGCTTCTCCGTCATGACAGCATTTTCTGCAGCGCCGCTAATGAAAGTCTCTCTTTCAAATGCTGTTCTCTCGCCACTCTCTCAAACGCAGCAGGGCAGCCCCTTATGGCCCGGGGTTGCCCATTTGGAGTCATCTGCTCCAAATCTCCAATGTGTCATTGGTTTTCACTTATTTCAACCATCAGAAACTCACCCGAGAAGCGATTCTCGCTGAGTTTATGAAGACGGAATTAATGAACAGGAAAATTGGATTGAGGACAGATTGGCACTTGAGGGGCCGCGGGGGGTCACGCTCCTCTCGCGGCAATGACGAAAAGTATAGTACACAATCGCTATTGCGTCGAGTTGAAAGTGCGACGTCAGTGCTTGACTTTGTAGGAATATTGCACTCCATGTCGGAACATGAAAGCAAATATGAATACTGTTTGACTAGCGGCATTATGACTATTCGTACGCCATCACCCGCTATTATTTGTTTGTTTGTTTGTTGATGGGGTGGGGTGGGGTAGAGGTGCTGCGCCCGCCCTTTGCCATCAATCGATTGTTTCAGCGGTCAGGAATCACCCCACCACGAACCGCCTTACTTACCAAAGCGGAGAAGGCCGCGCGCTGTCCGAGCAGGCGGTAGACGCAGAGCGCGCACTCCTTCGCGCATTGGGCTCCGACCGCCGGGGACACGCACGCTCCCAGGACCAACATCCAAATGCAACTGCGCTGTGCGGCGGAAGCCATGGGCTGACGGCGAGACCAAATGAAGAAACAACAATCACGAACAGTACTGTTATTCAACTCTTCGAATGCCTGGAGTACGAGTTTGGGCCGGAACCGCCCCCCCCTACCCCTATCGTCTTTGCTCAAGTACGCAAAAGCTCTTACCTTATGACTGGAGTCAAGTTCTCGAATAACAAAATTCCTTCCTGAAGTGCACCCACCGCGCCGCCGACGGACTAAGCCACACGCTCGCAATTTATGCGAGCGGAACGAGCGGCGCTCAGCTTTTCAGCCAATCAGCAAATACTTGGAGAGAAAGACAAAAACGCAGCCCGGGCTGCCCAATAGCCCCTTCGCACCCGAACTCCAATCCGCGCGTCGGCAGCGAAGCCGCTGAAGTGTTTTTTTTTTTTTCCGAGTTGACGTCACTTATAAGTGAGGTTAGAAGAGCGACGCATTTGTCACATCTTGCTCGAGAGCAAGAGATGACGGATGTGGAGTGAAAGGCTTCGTTTGTCAGCCCGACTCTTAGAATGTGACGAAATACAGCAAATCATATGTCGAGAAGGGGCCTCGGCAATAATATCCTGTTGAATTCATCGGTGTACTTGATGCGCTGTCACATCCTCCCGGTGCTATTTGCACGCGACTGGCCAACCCGTGACGACCAAACGCATCGGGTCCTTCCTCTCTTTGGATGCGGAGAATTGACTCGCGAGCCATTTTCGGTTTCCGTTTCAAAACCAACAACAAAATGATGAAAGCACGCAGCTAAGAGCACCTCCAATTGCCGGATGCACCCTGAGCCCGTGTCGCTCGACTTTCCCTTTCGGATGGGAAAAACAAGCTGCCGCATGACTCCTCATATTAAACGCAACTCTCTTCGAGAGTCATTGTCTGATTACGAATGAACAAAGTCGCTTAACGTGCGACTGACTAACTAACCCAAGAAAAAAAACATCTGAAGGTAGAAATGCACTGGTCACCTCAACGTGTTCATGAAGCTGCGAGGCTGAAGTCACCCCAATCCCCCCCCCCCCTCGCCCCCCAAATTGGATTCAAAGTGGATGCATGGGGGGGGGGGGTCCTCATACATCTCCCTTGCGCAGTAATCTGTTATCATTTCTGTCGCTATAACAACAGGCTAAAGGCAAGTTTTTTTTTAATTAAGAGCAGGCGTTGAGCTAACATAACAAAGTCGGCTCGTTGTTTGTTCTCAGCGTGTATTTGTCAGGAACAGGAGCGGCAATAAAGATTAGACTGCAAAGCCAGTTAGGAGGATTTTTCATTTACTGTTTACTCTGTGTGTGTGTGTGTGTGTGTGTGTGTGTGTGTGTGTGTGTGTGTGTGTGTGTGTGTGTGTGTGTTCACTTGTGGAAAATTAGAAGACCATGTGAGATATTAAAAAAAAATTATAGGCATCAGGTAAGCAATATCCTTCCAACTCACAGATATTGTGAAAAGGAAACTGATCCGAAATGGGTTGGAAAGAGCTGTCCAGCGTAGCACATTCAAGGGAGGCTAAATAAAGGTCCCGCCTTCATGAGCATACAAGGATTGGAGCTTCCAAAATGCGCCCAATAAACGAGGTGGCGCAGTGGTGAAAAATCCGTCATGTGGCACATGGCAAGTGTCAAGTCCACTTCTCACCTTCTTTCCTCATTTTCCTTTGCTGTCACTCTGCGTGGTGGTGGTGGACCCCAAAAAGCAGGCAGGAGTGGGAGCAGGTTGTACTTGATGAGTTGTATTGATAAAAACACAGAGAAAACAAAATCCTAAACAAACAAAGTCCTGAAAACAAAAAGAATCCAAAATAGCAAACCAAAACCATGACTGAAGCAAAAATACTACAGAAACATGAACAGAAACATGACAGGAACAAACATGACAGCAACAAACAAACAATGACCCGACAACGAGTGGTCATGCTGGGAGTCCTTTTAAACAGCTAATGACATAACAACCAACAGGTGTGCAGCTGCAGGGGGGACCCCTACAGTGCCACCTGTTGGTCACAAACAGAATCACGACGTTTGCTTTTTTAAAGATTTCTAGCCTTGTGTTTTTCATACAAATATTGACTGCAATTATGATTTTATGAGCGCCTTAGTGTAGGTTGGTGCTAAACACATTTCGACTTACAGAACAATTTGGGTCAGATCGCACAAACGGAACTTTGTTGTCAACCGCTGACCCTCATGTATTTATTTATGCGCTACCTGAAGGGAGAGTCTGATTTTACTCGACATACTTTGGTCTTTCTGAACTGAAGAAATCCAAATCATAACCATGCTGTGGGTGGTGTGTGTGCCCCCCCCCCCATCAATATCACAATGTATTGTATTGTTAGCGCAAACAATACCGTATCGATATGCAGTGGCTACGACGACCCTCGTGAGGAACAAATGGATGGATGCAGAAGGAAAATGGCTTTTATTCACCCGGAGCTGCAAATTTGACAATCATTCAATGTATTCCACTGAGAATAAAGAAATGTAACTGTACAGCAGCGCTTAGAAAGGAATTTTGCCTGAGTCAAATCCCAAATGCTTCTCCGGTTTCACCTGTCGCGGATGAAAGGTTACCGCGCATTGATTTGTCTCACCCAACCGCCGTGTTCCTGTCGTCGCTCTCAGCATCCTCAAGAGAGCAAACGCCAGTCTGCTTTTCCTTCCCGACTGGCCCGATCGCATTGTGTTCAACCGGCTGAGTGAGCGGCGAGCGCGCACGCGGCTCGAGATTGATCGGTATACATAACGCGAAGCGGCATCGCTACTGTTCAGTCACAATGGCCGAAAGAAAATGACTCTTTGCGAAGGAGAGGATCGTTTTCGAAGAGAAACTAAATGACGTGGATGCGGTTTGGAAATTGAAGATCATGAGATGTAATAAACGAGCTGGGATGAGCGTGATGAGCCACGACATCAAACGGTCTCCGGCTGCGCTGTCGTTGGAGGAAGTGGAGAAAGTGTCGGCAATTTGGACTCCGCTCCCATTGTTTCAAAAGCTTTCTTTGCCATCCCGTGCTCCGTGGGCCCCCACTGGTCGTCATCTGATTACTATTGTGCTCACTTGACGAGGGTTAAGGAGACCGATGCAACCATTTCCGTCAGTTTGTCCGGCTCCACCCTGCAGCATGCTGAAGGAACAGCTACGGACATCGGAGCTGTGTGCATGTTGGCCACCCTTCATCGATGCAAACAACAGCCACACAAAAGGGGTCTGCCAAGGACATTACAAAGGTTTTGCCGAGAGCCATTTTGTCCAAAGCGCACAACAATGCGGGCACAATGCGGCCGAAAGCTTTTGCACTCTCAAAGAGGTATTCGCTCCGTTGTCGGTTGTGTTTTTATGATTGCATCGTTTTGGTTGATGGCCGCAATTGTGAAAAGCCAATTGGGAAACGTCCCAAGTATTTTTCACTCTTTCTTTCTTCACTTGGACTGTTTTGTTCATTTGGCCGGGCGGAATGGAATTGGCCGGGCGGGAGTCGGCATTCAAAAGGATCAACGTGCAAAGAGAGGAAACGCACTTTGCCATACTCGGCTAAATGCCAATTTCAAAGAGATGACCTGTAAAAAAGGGAACACAAAATAGCATCCAACAGATACACGGGCAAAAATTGACTCGGGGGGGGGGGGAAGAAAAATGCTTTATTTTTTCCACTCTGAACAAAAGTACATTTCGCAAGGAGAGTTTAGGAATAGATTTTACTTGCAGAGTCGCTCAAGGATCAAGGGAGGATCACACCCTCGACCTTCAGCTTGGGAAACAGCCACTCGGGCACCAGAGCCAGGCCACTTCAAATGCGTGGCAGAAGAGTCTCCGAAAGCGAACATCAATTAACAGTCAAGGGAGGGTTCGTTGTCCAAGTTTTGATGTCGTCGTTTCTCGGAAAATCTGATGACAGGAAGGGAGGAGACTAATTAGCAGAATCGAATCAGAGAAGGGAAAATGACTGGAGTCTCAAAAGATGGACCGTATCATCAAATCTGAGGGGGGGAGGGGTTCCTTTTTTCTTGGACCCTTACTGCGCTCCAGATGAGCAAGCAGCACATCTGCAATGGCGACAGTTGTGGCAGGGGGGGGGGGGGCACCTGGAAGTTCGGCCAGTGCATTTCCGGGCAGGTCCTGGCCATCATAGCCGCCGGCCCCCCTGCAAACCATTACGTTTCTGCGCATGACAGCTGCACCTCGTCGCCGACGACGTTTTCAGCGCACGACAACTTTTAAGCCTGTGATGGTCGCTTGCCAACCACGAGTAATGCTATTATTATGATTATTATTACTGCTATTATTCGGTGCGTGACGGCCACCATGGGTGAATATTAGCCGGGCCGAATTTTGGCCCTAGTGCTCCCCCGTTATGCAAGTCCTACTTATGATGTTGATGGTTTGTCGCCCGCTCTTCGTCAAATGTCAAACCTAAATGCGTGTCCGTAAGAACCGGCCTGACTGTTCCACTAGTTTTGGAGGGGAGTGTCTGTCATCCTTTGAAAAGATGAAATGCTTCTGCATTTTTTCATATATGTGTATGTATGTATGTGATTATTATCGTCGGGGGGGGAACAAGGTGTGCGTGGTAATGGGAATTTTTGTGATGTCTTTGTTGTGAAAAGCAGGATGAGTGAAAGCAGGTTGTTTGAGCTCAGTGGGAGGTATGAAAATAGCAAGCTCTCCTGCACTTGACCCGAGGACAAGCAGCTCCCACCATTCTGCATTCGAGTGCTGTTGTCGAGCTCCAACAAACATGGCGGAACTGCAGCGGTTGCCAGAGAGCCCGGTCGGGATCAACGGGGCGCGTCCGCCGCGCTGCTGAACAAAGCGCTTCCGTTTGGACGGTTCCCATTCGAGCTGGGCTTTGGTCTTCGCTGAATTTGGGAAAAGCTGCCCCAAATGCATTTACTGTGTTTCAATGTGATTTTAACCGTTTTATTTCTGATGTTGTGTGCCTAAAGGCAAGTCTTTTTTTTTTTTTGAGTTACAGAAGGAAATGGTATTGCGTAGTATGTTATGCGTATATATGGTTTTGCCTAAAACTATATATATATATATATATATATATATATATATATATATATATATATATATATATATATATATATATATATATATATATATATCAAAATAAAGACAACATTTAGATCAACAGTCCCCAACCTTTTTTGCCCCACGGACCAGTTTAATGTCAAACAATATTTTCAGGGACCTGCTTATAAATACAACAAAATTATATGACATGAACTGCATGAAATTTTCTAAATATAATAATAAACACAAATTATGACACGAGGAACGTCCTATCTGACCGCAACATTCAGGTCACTGAGGTAACACGCCTTCAAAATAAGATACAGGGCAAATACCAAGTGCATGAAGGATAACCACTCGCCATCGCTGCATATTATGCAGAGTGGGCTCGGCGTGTGGGAATCTCCCGTTGAGATCAATCTGTATTTGAAGTAGGACTCCCGATATTGTCTATTCAATGTAGCCTGCTTATTCTTGAAAGTCTTATGGTCCTCTTCAAAGAAACTTTCCAAAGACGCTTGTTCTTTTTTACTCATTTTGCTAGCTCGCGGGTTTCATGTTAGCGGTGACCTATCAAAATAAAGCGCACCTTGACCTGCGTCAAGAGTGACATACTGTTGACCGATGTAACAGAGAATCCGGTCATTTTTAAAAATGACACATCTGTCAGATTCCGAAATGAATAAAACAGAAGTCATGTCAGTTATTTATTCTTTCTGTGCGGCGCGGTACCAAATGACCCTTTTGTTGTTGTTGTCGTGGAGTTCCTCCGAGCTACAATCTGTCAGGTCATTTTACCGCATTCTCTAAACATGTTTCTGGGGCACATTTCCTCGTCACTTTATTTTCGTTCACTACTCCCCACCAAAGAAATACAATTTATGGAGCGGATACGTTCTCCGGAACAGGTTTTTATCAAAAAGCATCTTTGGTTTTCCTTGATGGAGCTCGGCCACGGCATTCAAAATGTCTTGACAGTAATGCACAACCCTGAGTTTGAGAAAATGAAAAAGCTATACTTTCATCGCTGAAGGCAGGGACAAGACATGGGGCTGTGCGTGCGCCACCCTCTGACTCACAGATGGCCGTGCTAATTGTCAGCGCAGCCCTGAAGCACTAGCACAGAACTTCCCTTGTTTATTCTATTCACCAATCAAATGTATGTCGACGACATGCCTTCAAAATTTTTCCTTGAGTCCTAAATTGCTGTCAAGAGATTCAGGAGTGGGACCAAAACACACCTTGCCTCCTTGCTGTGGGAGCTCAGTGACACGTACATTTCTGACGCGAGATAAGCTAATTCTGTATATCTATACAGGACATTGACCGAGCAAACATGTTATCTGCATGAAGGTAATTTACTCGTTGCTGTCACCGTTTAATAAAAAACATTGTTGACTTATTATGCTGTGACACCAGAAGCCGCTATCGCACGCATTCAAGCAAAAACGCAAACACGCGTACAGGCACTCGCCCACAATGCACACACACACAAAAAATATATATATAAGGTGCCGAGTTTAAAAATCAATTGTTTTTGGGATCCCGTGGGAGCAAAGTTGTCTTCTTGTCACAAGAAGAAAAGACTCCAAAAAGTCGAGCGAGCGAGCGGTCGGTCGAGCTTTGTTTTGGTGTAGCACCCGCAGTATCTGCAAATCTAATCCCGCCTCACTAATCTTTTTATTCTCCTTCATCTGCTGGCGATGCTTGGCTGGAAGACAATGAAAAGTCATTTGAGAGAACATCTCCTCCCTCGCCGCTGCGCTGTAATCGGACACTCCAGAATGAATCGCACAAAAATGAGTCTTGGTGTGCGCCTCTTGAATTTCTCCGTTCTCTTTAATCAAGTCGTTTCAAATCCAATCTCGTGTATCAGTTCCAATTTGCCTTGACGGGAATATCATCATCAAGGCAAATCCAACTTCCCACCAGCTCAGTCAATCTTTTGGATAAAAATGTGCTAACGCGTTGTTATTAGCGTGACGCTTTCTCTTCTACAGTACGCAAACCGTAATTTGTTGCCGAAAAAGCCTGCGGGAAATGGGTTCTCACAGTGTCAATGGTTTTTTTTCTTTTTTCGTTTGGCGCCCATCCATCAGTTTTGCAGACAACGTCCTGTTTCAGGTGACTGGTCGCATCCCGGTTGAAAGGTCGCCACGCAATCACGGAACCCCTGCTGCGTTTGGTTTTGGATTGCAAGATGAAAGCAAGAGACAAAATCAACATTTGAAACCAGATCTCTCTTTTGTCTGCCATTCTTTTTTGGGGGTCTCACTTGGGTTCACGACCTGTTGAGAAAGTTGAAATGATCCCTCCGACCTTTTTCTTCCGCTAGTCCGGCTTTGGGTCAGGTCGTGGGGGCGGGGCGGCAGCTTGAGCAGAAACGTACCCGTCCGCGGCCTCTTCTTTCACTCATCCGCACGGGAGGCATTGGACGGCCAGCTCCGGGGCCCGCTGTGCATGCGGTCGTGCGTGCGTACGTCCAGCACGGGCTGGGTCTTCCCTGGGGCCTCTTCGCGTTGGGACTCCTGACAGCTCCCAACCTGGAGCTTGCTGTGGAAGCGGAGACAGGCACTGGAGCAGCCTCGGTGGGGCTCCCACAGGCGGGTCGCAGCATATTACCATTTATTTTGTATGTGTCCATGTTTTTGAATATTTGTTGTCGTTTTGTCTCATGAGAAATACATTTTGCCTGTGTACCATTAATAACCACAAACTGTTTCTGAACAAGTCCATCATCATTTACAAAACAGTCTGTTTTTCCGGACTACCGAGAAAAACAAGTGAAAACTACAACACGCGTTTCCTTGTACAGTATTATGATAGCCATTTGCTCATTTGGGCCCTTTGTGCTTTCAGAATTGATGACAACTCTGACTGGCCCTTCCAAGTAGAGCGGTTCAAAACGTCGACACGTTTTGAGGGCATTTGGAAGCACGCGACAGCTTTCAAAAGGGTGCCGGTTGTACACGTGAGTCGTCTGCTGGCTTCGCTGCCCCCCGACAATTTTTCCACATGCCGCCTTTGCGTTTGAGCGCCAGCTAGCTAATTAGCGCCATCTTGTGTTTCAGATGCGCGAGCACAACTCGAAGGCGGGGCAGATTTCAAGCGAGGTGGGCACGCGACACTTCACTTTCGATTGAATTGGACCAAGCCGGGAGCACAATTATAATTTTTTTTTTAATAATCTCTCAAAATGTTATCAGTTTGACGTTCCTCCGAAATATAGACACCTAAATCTTCCGTTCGTTTGTGTTGAATCTGCTTTGCAAAATCGGTGCTTAAAGTTAAACAAAAGGCTGGAAAACATCCACCTGTTACGGCCCGACTCAGAGCCGAACGACAGCCTTTTCTTTTCCGACGGAAGATTTGCGGTACCCCGAGAATAATCCGGTCGCGCTCGTGAGCGTTTGCACTCATACAATGGCTTGAAGGGTCACACACGTGTCCAACCCAGATGAGTTCGGTCAATCTTCCATCTCTTTCCCCAAGTAAGCAGCGTGACCAAGTTAAATTCAGCCCAGCAGCCAAGGTGTGTGGAAGGATGGAAAGAAACATCTCAATCATGCGGGATAGTGGCCCTCCGATTTGGACACCTATGGGCTGAATGCTGTCAGTTGACTGCCCACTCGGTTGCTTGACTTTAGCGACCTTTATCCCCCTTTTATTCCAAAAAGTGCCTAATTTCTCCCTTTTTCTTTTCAAGCTGCAACTTTACTTTCTGGTGAGTTCGAATCACTTGCTCAAATATAACGTTTCCACCTTAAAAGAAACGGCGATTCACTGGCGGCTGGCTATACACGTGGGGTTTCAACAGCAACAACAGGTGTGTCTGTCTCTAAATTTAGAAGAAAAAAACCCCGCAAAGTTAACGACCCTTGAGTAGTGCAGGACGAGTCTGAGCAAGTTCAACATTAAAATCCCACGTCCACACATTTGCAATAGAAACTCCGGGCGCTTGAATGACAAAATCTCTTTGGGCCGACAGCAACAAAGCGTGTAAAGCTTCTGTTTTATTGCGCCCCCCGGGTCCCAACCCTCTCTGGAAAACGCCTCGGTGTGGATAGGATTTGGTGAAAACTTCAGTCAGCGGTCGACGCTCGTTTTATTTTGAAAAGCCGCAAAGGAAGCGGATGCCGTCACCCTTCGGAGAGCGTCGCGCTCACGGCGGTCGCCTCCCAAACGGCGGGACCATCGGGTCCCGTCTCTCAACTGCGAAGTGACGCTCACCGTCGCCGCGCCGCCCGTCACAGTGCCACGTCCCGTTGCCGCCGATGCCGCCCCGCGTCGGCGTCACCCCCCCTCCTCCCGCCGCCCCAGCTGAGAGTTCGCCTAGTCGCCGGGGCTCGCCGCTCTTTGGAAAGCGAGCGCCGAAGTAAGTAGCAGGCGCTCCACTTGGGACTCGGTTTCCGAATGACGGGCGGCCGCTTCGACTTCGACGATGGGGGCACCTACTGCGGAGGCTGGGAGGACGGCAAAGCTCACGGCCAGGGCGTGTGCACCGGACCCGAGGGCCGGGGCGAATATTCAGGCTCGTGGTCCGGCGGCTTCGAGGCGGTCGGCGTGTACACCTGGCCCAGCGGCAACGTGTACCGAGGCGACTGGGCGCAGGGCAAACGCCACGGACTCGGCGCCGAGACCAAGGGCAAGTGGCTGTACCGGGGGGAGTGGACGCGCGGCCTCAAGGGGCGCTACGGCGTCCGCCAGAGCCTGAGCACGCCGGCCAGGTACGAGGGCACCTGGAGCAACGGGCTGCAGGACGGCTACGGCGTGGAGACCTACTCCGACGGAGGTAACTCCGCGTGTCATCCCGGGCCGAGGCGGACGACTCGCATACGATCGGGAGAAAGTGTTCCCGAGCGTGTGCGGGGAAATTCACTGAACGGGAAAACGAAATGATTCGCGCCATTTCCCAAAAGAGGACACTCGGGAAGACTTGCGGGATAACTTGGGGTGTTCAAACGTGTCCGAAAAACCTGGAAAAGGAGTCCAAGGCCTTTTACTTGGACAGCATCGTGCCTGAGCCTCGTCGTTGGCTGACCTCCATCCGATAACCCGACAGGTCGAGTATTTCTTGCTCATCTACACGTTTGACGTTACCCGATGGCGAATCGTTCGAGCTCCGCCAGTCAGTCGCCGGGTCGCGCAGACCACTTCCCTTGAACAAGATTGCAGGCCGAGATATCTTTGGCCAGCCCAAAGACTTGCGAGTGACTCGAGTTACTTTCCATCTTTTAAAATAGCACCTTTTCACATTCTCCAGCTCACGCCGACGGGGCCGAGGCCTGAGGCCAAAGCTCTCGTAGGCGGGCCGACCCCCGAGCGAACCATCCAGCGACATTAGTTCCGCGGGGGCTTCAAATCTTGTCTGCATGTCAGGCTCCTAAAAGGCCCTTTGCGTGAAAGATATTTCTCGATTCTCGTCAAGTTTGACCGACGTCTCAGGAAAACGCACTGTGAGACCGGTGCGCTTTTGTGGCCGAGCTCAGAGCTCGCGTCGGCACCTGTTGAATTGCACGTGAGAGTTCAAAGGTCATTAGCTGTGTGTGCATTTCCGGCCGCTTAGCCGCTAATCGACGAGCAGACGATTTCACCGTTTCTCTCGGGACTATATCAGATTTTGCGCCTCGCCGCTGCGTCTGGGTCGTCTTCATGGTCCCGAAATGAGGCCCGTTTGAGCTTTTGGGGACTTTATTTCTCGTGGCTTTCTTCGAGGCCGCACGCTTCCTGCAAATTCCGCCCAATTTGCCACGCTGCCGGCGTTTCTCCGTGACGTGTTTTGTTTCTTCTCCTTGTGCTTTCGTGTCTCTGTCGTCGCCGCAGGCACATATCAAGGTCAGTGGAGCGGCGGGATGCGCCACGGCTACGGTGTGCGTCAGAGCGTCCCGTACGGCGTGGCTTCGCTCATCCGCTCGCCGCTTCGAACCTCGCTGGGCTCCCTGCGTAGCGAGGGGAGCAACGGCGCGCTTTTAGCGGGCGCCGCGTCCGACGGCCCCGCCGGCACGCGCGGCGGCTTTGTGCTCAACTTCCCTTCGGACGGAGAAGCCGGCGAGAAAAAGCGAGGTCTCTTCCGCCGCGGCTCTCTTTTTGGCAGCCTGCAGCGATTGCGCAAATCGGAGTCCCGCTCCTCCGTCTCCAGCAAGCGCAGCTCGGCGCCGAGCGAAACCGCCCTGAGCGGGATCAGCTCGAGCGACGGCAATTCCGCCGGCAGCTTTGGAGACGGCGACCCGGCCGAGGACGACTGGACGCCGGAGGACGACGTGGACGCCGCCGTCACCGAGTCGTACGCGGGCGAGTGGAAGAACGACAAGCGCAACGGCTTGGGCGTCTCCGAGCGCTCCGACGGCCTGAAGTACGCGGGCGAATGGTTGAACAACAAGCGCCACGGCTACGGCGCCACCGTCTTTCCCGGCGGCGCCGCAGAAGGCGGCAAGTACAAAAACAACGTTCTGGCCCGAGGGATCCGGAAGCACTTCATCCCCCTGAAGGACGCCAAGACCAAACGGAAGGTGGATCGCGCCGTCGAAGCAGCGGCCAGAGCCGCTGCCGTCGCCCGAACCAAAGTGGAGATCGCCATCTCCAGGTACGCTCGCGTCCACGCCGATACCAAGCGCGACCTTTGCGCCTCCTCGCCGACGACTTGGGCGCCCCCGGGCTCGCTCGTTTTACGAGGGGCGCGGTCGCCCCCGCCCCCATCCAAAAGTCCAATCTCGCGGGACCGCGGCGATCACATTAAGGGCCGCCCGCCTGGAAACGGTCCTGTTTCCTCTCGGGTTCTTCTCATCCCTCGACATCATTTCCTGCCTTTTTGGGCTTTTTGTTGTTTTTCTTTGCCGTGGCCGTTTCCTCCCAAAATGATTTGACTCGCGATCACAATTTTCCCTCGCCATCACGGTTGACCAGAGTTTGAACGTCGAGCGTGTTTTGCGAAGGGACGATTTGGGGCGCGCAATTTGCAAAAGATGTCCGGCGGAATGGCCTCACCCGTCTGTCCTTTTGGATTTTTTGCAGGACGTCTCACACTCGGGCCAAAGCGGAGGCGGCCGATCGGGCCGCGCAGTCGGCGAGCCAAGACTCGGATATCGCCAGAGCCCTGGCCAGAGATCTCTCGCCGAGTTTCCATCAGCCAGGTAGCGACGGCGTCGGCGCCTGAGTTGCATGGCGAAAGACGAGAGGCTTTTCCCCCCCGCGCACCGCCACCGCAGTCGCTGGCTTTTCTTGATCACGCTCGATGTGTTTGCTTGACTAGACGTGTTGTTTTGGGATACCTTGTACGATGTCGTCCTGGGTCCCGTTTTCCAGGCCCGGACTACATTCGGCAGAAATCCACTGTGGCGGCGGAGGCGAAGGATGTCCACGAGGAGTGTCAGCTGCAAAAAACGCCACCGAGTAGCCCTCATTTCTATCGCAAAGGCACGACCCCAACGCATTCTCCTCGCCAGAGCCCGGCCCCCAGCCCCACCGCCTCACCAACTGGCATGAAGACGACGGCGACGGGCTTCGGCGCCGGCGGGCCGTCGAAGCCTCCCGGGAAAGGCGGCAAAACCTCAACGGTGGAACCCCTCAATCAAGGTAGCGGTTTTGGCATTGGTTTTTTTTTGTTTGTTTGTTCGCCCAGCAGGCTGGGACTCGCCGTCTTTGGCAACTCAACATAAAAGCACGCGTGCTTGGCGTGACTCTTTTGAAAGTGTTTTTTGGTTTGTGTTTTTTTTTTTTGACGTGCACGTGTGGGCGGCCCTGATTATAAGACGACTCTCTCTTTTTCAAGACTCAAGTTTGAAAAAAGACTTTTTGAACACCAAATTAATTTTTATACAGAAAATAATTACAGTACATCGGAAACATGATTATAACAATATATTTAAGAGAAAAAGCAAGTTATTTTGCCTCATTCAAATCTTAATATCTGAAGATTTAAATATGTAAACTAAAGTGCAATGACATTCGTAACTGAATGGCTTCT
Organism: Hippocampus mohnikei; assembly: GCA_026261675.1. NCBI lineage: Eukaryota > Metazoa > Chordata > Actinopteri > Syngnathiformes > Syngnathidae > Hippocampus > Hippocampus mohnikei. Next base: position 2,524,757 of record JAKGUB010000333.1, on the reverse strand, counting down.
GGTTTTTGAAATGTAAATTACATCATAACTTCTCCTCAGCTGCCGGTTAACCTGGCCGATCTTCGACCCACTTTTCTCCAGATTGTCGCTACGTTTCTCCATTTTCTGTTATCTCTTCTATTATTTTCTTCTCTTTTCTTTTTTACCGCTGTTTTTCTTCTTCGTCCGCTATTTTTATTTTTATTCTTCGTGACAGGGTTCGCTTTGGCCTGGGGAGTCAAGTTCAGCATTCGGTTCAATGGTATCTGGCGCCATCTAGCGTCGTGAATGGGTATAATGTCTAGACCCCGAATATAAGACGACCCCCACTTTTTCAGTCTTAATTCAATGCAAAAAAACACCGTCTTATATTCGGGCCAATACGGTAAATAAATAGCTCGCTGACTTGGTTTGTCGGCGTCCTGCCATTTGTTTCTGGTTCGGCCCATCCAGGACACATGTGACTTTCCTCTTCTTCTTTTTTTTTTTTTTTTGTGAACAAGGCATTGCAAAGGCAGCATGGAATCTCTCTCTCGGGCAGGAAGCGAGGCAACATACGGAATCTTGCCCTGTTCAGGCCCCGTGCCAAATAGCCGTTCCGCTCCCAACGGACAAATCCACTGCCAATACCACGGTTACTACGTCAAGGATGTCAAGACCCTGCCGCCCGAAGAACTGCTTGACGCAGGCGATGATTTTCACCCGTCGAGCCTCGCGCGCTTGCCGCCCCCCGCCAAGCCGGTGTGGGCGCCGGCTCCAAAAGTCTCGTCCGTCGCCAGCCCTCCGCCGCTCCCGCCGAAAGAGAACGCCAAAGCTCCGGCGGAGTCCTCCGGGCCAAAAGCGGCGGACTCCAACAAGCCAAAGAGTTTTGCGGAAACCAAGAAAGCGAGTGTGGAAATCGGTCCCGAAATGGTCCGGGCGGAGTCGGTGAGTGTTTAGCGTTACCGGTGGCCGCCAAACGCTTGCCCCGAAGGGATTTGCTCCCGACAAATCTGTCTTGAAATTGCGTGCTCCCTCTCACCGTTGAGCGCGCGCAGAGGCCAAGGAGCCTTAGCTGGCTTGCGTTGTTTCAACCGTTGAGAATTTGGACGCGCACCGCGAGCGCAAAAGGATTTTGGAAGAGAGAAGCCAGGATTTGCCCCAAATGAAATCCATTGCTCCGAGAATTTGGGGGAATGCCGGCAACGGCATCGCGACCGTGTTTTGTTGACACCAACGCTCGCCGAGTGCATGGGAAGGCAACGCGTGAGATGTTAAACATCCAAACGTATGACGAGCGCAGCCCGATGTGATTGTGAACAATGAAGGCAGACGCTTCATTCCGTTGTCATCAAGTCAAATGTCAATTTCTCTCCAGGGTCCCGACTCGATCTTGGTTGCTCTGGTGATGCTATTAAATGTCGGTCTGGCCATTCTTTTTGTCCATTTCCTGACCTGACCAAATCTGAACCAAGGTAAGTAACAAGTGTGTACTGTATTTTAGATGTCTTTTAAGTTTTGTTATTTTTTCTGCTGCAATATCTAAAACTGGATAGGTGACCTCGATTTGAGACCTGCCATTACACACAGCTGCAGCTGTGAAATAAGTAGATTGTCTTGCATTATTTCAAGGCACCGGATACTCAGGGAGGCTGCCGAGACCAGCCAGTGATACTTAAAGGCAAAATAAATGACAGGAAGTCCTCCTCGGCGGTAGATGGCGCTATACTGCGGCTGTTTGACCCACAGACGAATTATCGTCCGTGCTCTTTGTTCGTTTTTTTTGTCCTCGTGTTGAATGAAATATTGGTACTCGCTAGCAGTGTGCACTCAAAGGGTCAGCGCACATCCTAGTATTGCTCTGGTAAAAATGTCTCTAGTTTTGCCCCCTCTATAAACGATTTTCTTTGTCAGTTAAGTTCTGCAGGTTGTTGGTCAAATTAATACTGTAAGGGGCATGGAAGAATTTTGCAATGCTTTTTGGTTTTACAAACCTGGAATTCATTTCGCATCAGCTTTATTTTCAGGTTTAACATGAATGACATTTTGTTTCTCGCTTTTGATGTTTCGTCCGAAGCAAATCGAAACCCGAATAAATGAATCCAAAGGTGTGACATGGGGCGACTCCTTGCATTGATGCGCGGCTTTTCCAATCTTTCAGATTTCTCCAAATTCGTCAGCCGAGCCGTGACCTCTCTGTGGTCCGGGGGCCCTTGTCAAAGGGGTTCCAATCAGATCGGCAGACAGAGTGAGGAAGAAAGCGAACGAGAGAGAGAGAAAAAGACGGTGGAGAAATGATGATGAGAAAGATGAAACCAGGCGCCACCGACACGGTGTCTCCGCAGGGACTGAAGGGCTGGCGTAGGCGCTCGGCGCAACCCGATTGGACTGGGGACGATCGGCCATTCCACTCGGAGCGCAGTGAAAGCCGAAGCAAGTCGAAGCGCCGGTTGCAAAAAGGGCAAGGGAGGAAAAGGACACCTGAGACAGGAGATTCTCAGTCAGCTTTCAAAAGGACGGCGCGCAAGGAGACTTGCTCATGAGTGTGCAGACTTTTGAAAAGGCCTTTGTGTTTTCTCTCCATTTTCGCCAAGCAACTCTTGAAATTCGAAAGCGCCGCAATAAAGTTTGCGCCTCTTTGAAGAACGTCTTTGTTTTGGAGTCTCGCTGTGTCATCGGAATTGGCGCCTTTTTAGTTTTGGCTAATCCTTCAACGCAAATGTTTCGACTCGTTCAACACCAATGATGTTCTTCGCTCGATGACAAGTCATCCAGTGCACTTCCCAACCACTTCAAACCTTTTGATGAAGCCGCTGTGCACATTTCAACTCGGTCAAAGCAAGTTTTGTCGCTGTGGAAATGACACACTCTGCATTTGTGTGTAAAAGTAGGAGATAAGAAGGAGTTTGGATTGTATTTGAGCCAAAAAATATCAACGCAAGTGGACTTTGGAAAGCGAGTTTGAGAGGCGGCTCTGTCAGGTTTGCGTCTGATTCGGTTGTGCGCTGGCCGATATGTTCAGAGACTTTTAGACACTTTTAAGCTGACGGCCGTGGACAGCTGCCGTACCGTTTTACAGAGTGACGTGTTGATGGGTGAAAAGGGGCCCCGGGCAGGAATGTGAAGCGTGTCCTCGCGGAGTGGCTCTATTTCGAGCCGCCTCGCTATTGATCTGCATTATCTGGCTTTGGGCAGGCCTGCCACAAAAACAGTCAAATGAATCGCGATATGCGGCTACATTGAGCACATCTTGGGACACGTTTATCAATTAGTCTCCCGCAGCCATTTGCTTAACCTAATTTGGAATTTTCGTTCAAATTTGCTGGCCCGTTTTTGGCTTTTACAGGGGTCGCCTTCTAAATAACCCCTCCAAGAGATTTGTAACCGTTGAAACTTTGGGTCCTTCATCTAAAAATGGTCACAATTTCAAACTTTTGGTTTCGTCCAACACTGTTGCCGTGGCAACGCAGCGTTTGCTCAGAAAAATTACGCCGATTTCGATGGGTCTCCTTAACGTTTGTGATGACATATGGAACTTGGTAGGCACATCATGCTCGGCAAAACACAATTTTATTGACTGATTGTGATTTTTTTTTTCCCCAGGCGCCCTCTAACAATTTTTTTCAACAACACAGCCCCAGTTGAACATTTCACCAAGATGGACCAAAAGTCGGAGGCACAGGCAACAAGCAGAGACCTTGGGGAAGTCTCTGCAGCCCTCCTCTCCACAGCAAGATGCCATTTTGAATTTTTTTTCAAATGTTGCCTCACTTTTGGCCTTATTACCGAGGTTATATTTGATCATATTAGTTTGCAACCCGATGTACTTTGCTTTCCATCAATTCCAATCCCAACGTGCCAGTACCTCAACATTGCCCAGTCAGGCAGCGAGGGCCCTTTCAAAATGCTCTCATTTTTCATTTTTGATGAGTCTGGCGGCTAAATACGTCTTGACCTCAGCAAATAGTTCCAAACTAAATAAAGCGGTTTTGTAGAAGGACTTGATATTTTCCTGTGTGAGAGTTGTTGGGCCTCAACTTGAAAACGCAGCACCTGAAGTCACCAAAGCCAGGGTTGCATGTACAGAACATCCGACAAAGCTCCAAATAGTGACTCTTGGCGCCATCTCGTATAACCACAAACACAAACTCGAGCGGTCAAATCGATGGAGGAGTTCTGCAGGTCGCAGTGAAGAAGAGGGCTCCTCCAAACATGTCTCCAGCTCAAAACAAATTGTTGTTTCATTGCGATGTCATGCAAAAAAAACAAAACTATGACACTTGTTTCAGAGTTCTTTACGTTTGTGTTTGCTTATATATTCGCTGTAACAAAAAGAGCAGCTGCGTAAAAATTTGGAAGCATGTACAAGTGATTGAAGCGATTGAGCTGAAACAACAACAGTCACGGAGATCACGGCCTGTCCGGATGAGGCGTCGGGAAGGTGAAGGGCTTGTCGTAGCCCATGAGGTGGTTGTAATCCTGAGGGAGGCGGAACATGTCCGGGTTCACCAGCAGCCCCGTGTCGTTGGCGTAGAAGGTGGTGAACATCTTGCTCACCGCCGGTATTCTGACCTGCTTCTGATGAAAAAGCGTCCTTCGCTCAGTCAGGAGGAGGCCGTAGGTCACGGCAGCGTAGGTGTCCCGCTCGGGGTTGTGGTACAGGCGGATGACGTAACCCTTGGTGAACAGGTGCAGAAGCGCGGGGGTGAGGAAGGTGAAGAAGCCAATGATGCCGCAGAAGGCCACTTGCAGGGCTGGGCTCTGCACGCCGAGGCCGCTTTTCAGGAGGATCTGCGGCATGAGACAGAGGCTGGCTCCACTGGTGCTATAAGAGAAGAATTTCACCCCTGAAAGCAGACAAATCGAAAAAGGTACGGATGAACACCGAAAACTATTTTCAAGTGGTTGAGCCGTCACATATTTCATTGATGTCTTCACTTTTTGCCGGGGTGGCCTCACCCCCCGACCCCAACCCTTTTTTTTTTGGTCTTCTTTAAAAGTTTGGACAAATAACGGACCTGTCTTGTCAGCCGCTGCTTGTCGCAAAGTCGTGCTAGTGCAACTACCGGTATATCTTCAGCCACAATCTTGACATCATACGAAACTACAGTTATGTCAACACCTAGATGAGCAAATATGGTGACCCTGTCATCACGTAATCAAGCAACTCACCGCGGACTGCAGTTGCCAAACTGCCCGTGTAAATAAGGTTGCCATCTTCAGATTGGGCCGCGGTAGAGAGAAAAGACGATGGAGTGTGAGACCGCGCCTGCAAAAAAAACAAAACAAGATTCACTACTCCCATTCATCAACCATCATCCATCCGTTTTTTTTAAACACGGCGCGTGTCCTGCTGAGGGCTAGCTGGCTTTTGGCGTTGACAAAACTGTTGACACTGCTCTGTCAATCGAAGAAAACTCCACAATGGCCACTGACAAAAGCAATACAAGTGTGCTGAAAATGTATTTGTCCAATGTGAAATACTTTAATTGTGATACACTTTTCAGTCTTTTGACCCAGCCTTATATGTATGTATATAGAGGGGTCAATTTGGAGTGCCCAATCAACCGACCGTGCATGCTTATGGAATGTGGGAGGAAACCGGAGTACCCAGAGTAAAGCCACGCAGGCACGGGGAGAACAATTGATCAATATTTTGGTTGGTATCATCAAAGAAGTCTAAAAAACATGTGATGCTGGCCTCACACTCCACGTAAAATTCTGGGTCAATAGTCTGTTGTGTTTGTGCTACCTGTTAACTCATAAATGTTTACAATTTTCTGACTTGAATCATCTATGGGTGTCGGACAAAACAACCCCTTGTTGCCGGCGGGTGTCGGCGCATCCTACATCGTAAGTGTTAAGATGGAGCTATGGAAATTGAGCTAAACTGAAAAGTTATTTTTGAAGCAAAGTTTTTTTTGTGTGGGTGTTTTTTTTTTGCCGTGCATAACGGCATGAAAGCGAGGCGTGATACGCGGCCTCGGTTGGGCTTCGTTGATTTCAAACGCGTTTATAGATGGCTAACATTCAGCGATGCTATTGGCACGCGTTTCCTTTATATTTCTTGATATTGTTCGGTTTCCAAGTGAGTGATTAGGGTTGCCAAGACCCGGTCTAGCGGCGAGTCCATTAGCTATTGCTATTGAGTCCTTGATGTGTGCTTGTCGGCGGTACCTTCGGTTTCAGGTAAAGAGGTGACCTTTTGACAGCATGGAGATGATTTCCCCTGGGCCGGCCAAAACCAGACGCGGAAGCAATACACGTGGTATTGATCGAGTTCGAAATCAAACAAACTCGCGCCCTTAATATGCGAAAAAGAGAGAGCATTTTTGCTTGGCCGAAATGTGACTTCAGAAGCTCCGGATGCTAACAACTTCCGCCCGCCGTCTTCTTCTGCGCCAATGTTCTTCTCGTTTGCGACATCGACGCTGACATCCTATTGAGAGTTCGGAGCATAGATGTAGAGCGACTAGAGAAAGCCTCGGCTAGTTGACGTGTACGTCGGCCCGCCTTCTTAAACCGGGAGTCCCCGGCCACCTCTTCCGATTGCTTGTCAACTACTGTTGGTTTGTTACAAACACCAAACGCGCGGCTAATTTTAGAATCGAAGATTTCCCAACACCTAGACCGTTTCCAGTCACGGAGGTCCCGAGGCACGAAGACGCAAGGGACGCCGCGGCCAGGCTGAGGCCAGCCTCCCTCCGAGCGCCAAGTCCCCAGTCGAGGAAGCCGCCGCGGCCGTCGTTCACGCTTCACATTAAGGTAAACGCCGCCAGCGAGCGACGTTGCACACCTTCGAAATAAAAGCCGACCAAATCGCGGATTGCATTGAAAATGTTTCACGATCACTCCTCTGCGGTTAGCACACCGCGAGCTCACCCGGGGAGAATGCAGAGTTCCACCAAGCTACTAAGTTAAGATAGAAAGCGAAGTTAGTTGATCTTAACTTGGCATCCGTGACTAAAACATAATTCAACTTTCTGTTTTCCTTATCCCACGACATGACTAGTTATATGCTGAAACGTGGCTCGGAGCATTGGGAACTTCTCTTGGCTCTTTTAAAATCGACAGCGGGTGTGTTGCGACATTTTATTCAAGCGCCGTGTGACCATGCTAGTTTAGTTAGCCGTGATCTGGCTTTTTGCCTTTCCTTGAAGTCAAGTTTGTAATTGCCCGTTGAAGCCACGAGAGGGTGGCACAGCGCTATATTTGTCCAAATTGAAGCTGCATTTCAACTTCGTTCCCTGTCACCAAGATGCCAAAAGATGGAATCTGAGAGCAGAAATACGGCAAAAAGGGCAGCAAATAGTTTTGATGCGGATAACCGCGGATGGGTGAAGTACCTTTTTGCGGGTGAAAAACCCCAAACATGCGGAGTGTACTGCATTCCAACACATAAGGACCCAAAACATGCCTCCACGTGCACCACTGTCTTGCTAAAGAAGCTGAGGGGAAAGGTAAAGGGCCCCGGTCCGGACCTGAACCCGATTGAGCAATTCCAGTAGCTCTGTGACGTCATCATGGAAGTTTGGAAGAGGATTCCGCTAGCAACCTGTGACGCTCTTGGGAAGTCCGCCTCCGAAAGCGCTAAGTTAGTCATGAAGCGCATCCGTCCATTCTCTGTACTGGGTCGGCGTAAATCGCTACCAGTAATCGAGAGACGTTTTCACACAGAGCCCCCCACCCCAAGTGCTTCACATAGTTCAAGAATACTTTGCTATCTACTTGGGCGCTTGGTTTAAGGCTGTGCTGGCAGGTGTTGGCAGTTACGCAAAATATTGATACTTTGGGTCCAATTTGGACAGTTTGCCTTTGGGGCGTCGGGAGTCACTATGGTTGCCAGCGAGTGTGCCAGGTGGCGTTATTTTGAGGGAACGCTACGTGTCCACGCCAAGCTGAGCTGCTGTGCCCGTTGAGCAGATTTGCATCAGGCAGAATGCAAAGCAAACTCCTGAAAGTAGCTTTGCCTCACAGCAGCTTCACTTCTGTCAAAATGACACCTGATGCTTCCTTTGACCTTTGTGTGCCCGGTTATTTCCGGCCCACATGCAGTCACGGCTGCAAGCTACATGTCGGCGCAAGGAAACGCCGCAGCAGACCGTTTGTTGCGCTTGATTAATGGCTTTGGTTTCCGGGCATGTTTCTGACACTTAATGTGGGCGGCAGGTTTCAAGTCGTTATTCAAGACCAAACATGGTAGCCGATTATCTTTTTTTCTCTGCGCTATGAAATCACCCAGCAGCGCCTGTGCAGAGTGGAAATCACAATTGTGGCAAGATGTGAAATGAAATGACTTCCTCCTCACGCCTTGAGCCTGCTTACCGCTCGAAGGGACCGATCTCTCACGACAAGTGACCCGGAGGAGTTCTCCACACGTCTTCTTTCCGACAGCCGCACTTTCTGTTTGATCATATTATGTCCCTGAACTTGACTCCTTGGGAAATGATCGGTAGATCATCCGAAGCGGAAGCGATTGGGGCCGTCTTACAATAATGGACTCCCCCACGCCCCTATTCTGACCTGTGACCTCACTGGTCAGTCATTCAGAAGGAGAAACACACTGCCTCTACAGGCAATTGGGTGATGATCAACCCGACGAAAGCAAACTCCATCCCATGTTGTGGTCGTTGGAAACCGTTGTGAGATTTATGATTATCCGCGTTTTGCTCGTAATGGCCGAAAACGTGTAAAAACGCAGAACTATGTCGATGTGGTGTGGAACCGGTTTTGGAGCGTTGACAAGACCTTTTGAGGAGAATTTTGTCTGTCTCATCTGAAAAGACACCCATGCCGTCCGTGGAGGTGAGTGATATTTTTCCATCTGTGATCATGATGTAGCCGAGTTCTCATCTTTTGATGAGTCGGTAAACAACGTTGGCAAAGCTATGGGAACGCATTGTTTGATAGCGCGTCAGTATTTGGGGAAAAATGTTTCTTCTTCTTCTTCTCTTTGCAAGTTAAGAAAAGAGCAAAAGGTTTCTTCATTGTCGTGGCCAGTTATCAAAATGGGCACGGTTTGCCTTTTGTAAGTGGTCCAAACGATTCGCAACACGTTTGTTTTTGAAGGCAAAAGGGGCGTGGGGTGGGAGGGTCACTCCACACCCCGCCGCTGCGGGAAAGCGCCACGGAACGCTGACGAAGCCCGTCGAGAGCTCACCTGAGTGAGCGAGAGGCGCGGCGACGCACAAGCCCTCCGAGCGGAACTCGGTGAAGGACGCGTCCCATCTCCCGGACCGATCTCGCCATGCTCGGGTCGGGCGCGCGCCTCTCCTCCTTGCTGCTCCTGCTTTGTGTGTCCGGCTCGGGGGCGTGCGGGCCTCAACGGGCCCCGCCGCCGACGCTCGGCGTGGACAGTCTGAGACTCCAGCTGGTGGAGGCGCTCAAGACGGGAATCCTCAGCGCGCTGGGCATGGCCAAGGAACCCGAGCTCACCCAAAAGGCATCCCGGCGAGAGTTGAGGAGGACGTATCGGCTGTACCGGGAGTTGAGAAGAAACGTCAGCCGGCCGACGGGAGTCGCCGCGTCGACGCTGCTCTTTCCGGCTGCGGGTACGCCGGCTTGCCTTCGTGACTCACACGAAGGAATGCGAAGGAATGCGCGAGTGGGAGTAGAAAGGGAAACTTGGACGCACGCGTCATTCATGAAATCTTCTCTCATGGGAGTTTACCCGTAAAAAAACTGTCAGGAGAAGCCGACTAGAACACCCACGGTGGATTTGGGCTCGTATCTTATTCACTTGTTCGTTTTTTTTTACTACAGTACACCTAAAAGGGAAAAAACAACACAAATTCAGTTGAGCTGTACAGACGAGGAATGGGGAGAAAAAAGGTTTTCACAAAAAGGTGACATTTGAACAGGAGTGGCTCGACATTTTTTAAAAATCTCCTTCGGCTCACATCTTGTTACACTATTTCTGTCAATCATGTTCCTTTGAGGGGAAAAAATGTAGTCACGTACTTAGACTCACGCTTTGCTCTTTCCTTCTCTTGTGGGGCCAGGAAGAGCATCTCACGGGAAAGATGGCTTGCCACCCGGCCAACACCCGCGGCGGTTCCGAGCTGCTTTCCAGAAGGACCGAAACGTCCCGCGCGAGGCCGTTCCTTCCCCAGCTGCGCTTCGGCTTCCCGGGCGGACTCCAATACAAGCGAGCGAGTCCAGTCCCACATTAGGCGGCGGATCCAAATCAAGCGCGCCAAGGCGCTCAACTCCAGCGGACGGACGTGCGCGGCCCCTCCTGCCGATACGTCAAACGTGCGAAACGTGACGATGGACGTGGGCGCGCGGTGGACGAGAAGGGCCGAAAGCGGCCCACGCCTCTCCCGGCAATTGGACTTCAGCGCCCCGGCGGCGAATCCTCGGCCACGGCGCTCCGACGGGGACGAGGAGTGCAACCGACAAGGATGGTGCTGCCGTAAGTCGGTCAAGGTGTCGTTCGGAGACCTGGGCTGGACCGATTGGATCGTGGCCCCGACCGAGTACACCATGCACCTGTGCGACGGCGCCTGCCCGCACAACTACAAGCCGGCCAGCATGCACACCCAGCTCAAGTCTCGCCTGCACCAGATCACCGAGGGCGGCTCGCCTCGGCCGTGCTGCGTGCCGGCCTCCTACGAGCCCCTGGTCCTCATGTACTACGACGCTGGGGGCCAGTTGAAAGTGGCGCCTTTTAGTGACCTCGTAGTCACCAAGTGTCACTGCGCCTGAGGCCTCCACCCAAACCAAGGATGCGCTTTTTTGATCTTTCTTGGAACGTCGTATTTATTCCAACTTGTATTTATTGTCCCACTCCGAAGCTAGAGCAATGTCTCAAGTGGGCTGTTCTCACAGCATCTTTTCTAAACATATGACACTCTGAAAACTACTGGGTCAAAAACAACCCAGATCGGGTTGAAACGCCGGCGCCAGGTCCAGAAGGGAGAAACTGCCCGCGCTGTTTAGCGCCCAGGACGTTGATTACCCGACCATCAGTAAAACTGCACTCCGAAAAACTGGGACTGATTTTTATGAGCAACATTTTCCACGTCGGGGAGTGACTTTGTGACAGCTCAAGATGAAGCCATTATGGTCGGTTGTGCACTCTGGAATGTAGACAAAGTGTTACCTAGCTTCGTAACATTTGAAGAAAACCTTGTTGGAGTCGCAGCGACAGGTTGTGTGAAGCATATTGGTCATATTTATAAAAGATGTTTGATGTTTCACCACTGCAGTAAGAACAGTTCAATATGTCCGGTCAAAAAACGATCTTTATTTTACATTAAATAGAGAAAAAATGTATTACTGTACAGTATTGAGAAGTGAAGTCTAGGCAGACGCTGTATAAAAAAACAAACAAGTAGACCATTTATGCTCAATGAAATGCAGAAATTGTCTTTAAGTCCAAAATTCTGTCTTTATTCCATTTCGTTAAAACCCCAATCTTAAACATCACTGTTAAAAAGGCACTTCCCAAAAATTGACAAAACCAGATGTCATTTTTATGTCAAGCAGAGTTGTCGGCATCTGCTGAAAATAACTCATAAAGCAGTTTGGAATCCAACATTGTTCCGTAGGATGGCGCCCATCGGCGGCATTGAGAGTGCATTGATCGAGCGTTTGCGGCGACGTGCGCTCTCGATGCTTTTCCGAGCAAGGTCGACGTGACGCTGAGAGAGAGAAAGCTCGTGCTTGGGAAGTCTGGTCCTACGACTCCGGGACGATATAAATGTCGTCGTCTGGGGATCGCGGGAGAACGGTCAGGTGACACGCCGGATCGTTGCTGTAGATCGCGTCGTCGGGTGAATCGCAACGCAAGTACAAATCCTCGGCGGGGACGCGAGGCGGCCTGTGGAGAAACAGTCGGCGGTCAAAATGCGGCACCGAACTCACCCGGACCCCCACGCTCGCTTGCTTCACTACTTGAGGAGAAAACCGAAACCACGCTTGTGGCATGTAACCATAGCCACAGGGTTAGTTACGACGGCGTGACGTCACGGCCGTAAAGTGTTGAATATAAAAAGGTGACCACTGACAATAAACGGCAGTGAGCACAGAGTCAGACTCCCCGCGTCTTATTAAACATAACAACGCTCTTTAAAAAACTTTACTGAACACGTCTGGTCACAATGGAATGCTACCCGAGGAAGCGCCACTTTCTCGTGTAAGGAAAGCGAGAGGAGTCAAGTGGCGCATTCAAGTGCGCTCAGTTCGTTCGAGAACCCATTTTCGGTCGTAATCCGAGGCATCAAAAACGCAACATTTTGGTCGAAAACCGATTTGGTCAAGGACAGAGACGTTGGAAAACCGAGGTTTGACTGTAATTGATTGTTAGAAGGGGGTCTTTTCTTCTTACTTCTGCAGATGACAACATTATGAACAGAGAGACAAGTAAAGTGACCCGTGCTCGAGATTTTGATCGATGAAGCGGGGGAGGGGGAGGGATTGCCTTGTTATGAACTAAGCAGCGTTAATGACGGTAACGCAACAAATTCCCATGAGCAAGATGTTCTTCCCTCCCTCCTTCTTTCTTTCCCTTTCAACTAGGAAGAGCCCCACTGGGAAACAGAATCTCTTTTCATCACAGAAAAACAATAGTTCCAGCTTCAAGTATGATTTGGGGCGGATCTTTTGTCTTGCACAAGCCTCAAATCACCAAAATCTACGCACACGCGCACAAGTTGTAGTGTGTATTATTTTCTCCGTTGCTATTATTAGCCAAACTGGTGTGCTCGCTGGTGGCTAACGCCTCTTGTCACGCGCAGCTAACCTAGCGGGAGATATCACACGGTGGAGTTATCTTGACGACTCCGTGTCGGGATGTGAACCAATATAAATGGTACATCGAGTAGCACCCATTTTTCAGCATGGCGCGGTTTCACACGCTCAGCCGAAACGCCCGCGGCGTTTGTATTCTTTTCAGAACTTTGAGGCCTGATTGTATACTTTTAACTATTCTAATTTGCCTTTTTTTCTCCACTTACTGACTTTAAGTACAGAAGTGTGAGTACTTGTATGGATTTCCTTTCCCTAGTTGCGTTCTTAAAGCTCCAGCGGTGAGTCGCCGGCAAGAAGATCGGAAGATCACGTGCAAATGTCTAAAAGGAGGTTTTTCTCTCGAACAGAAGGAAGTCAGATGGGGGAATCACATCACATGCAATGTTTCTTCATCTGTTTCCGTTCCGTTTTGGGGACAAGGCTTCACTTTCATATGTCACACTTTCTGAATCGACACGATTGCGTAAGAAGAGAATGGCGCACCTGCTCTGCGGCCCGTCGCCACTCCGCTGCCCCGCCAAGTTTTCATAGATGGGGTTGTTCTCAGCCGGCTGCTTTGTGGACGTGCCGGCATACGGATGCTCCCACCGCGGCGTCCCCGTGCGCTCCTTCTTCTGGCTTTTCTTGCGATCGGATGGAGGCGGATTCCATTTGTGCTTGCAGAATTTGCCCACGGTCGCAACGGCGATGGCAACCAGCAGCAGAAAGAAGAGGGTCAGGCCCACGGCCAGACCTACGGGAGAGTTGGGGGCTGCGCATGCGCTGCCATTTACAGGGACGCAAGTGGCATTCAGCTGCATGACCTGCAAATAAAGGTTGTTTTGTTTTTTTAAATGAACACCGGATAAGACACTCCGCAAGCTGCTAGACGAATCACAAATAACTGAACCTAACCAAATGCTCCTTTCATCTTAGGCTGCTGGCTAAAGTCAAGCCTCTCCTTTCTCTGGCGAGCACTTTGAAGCAGTCATTCATGCCTTTGTCAAATCTCGGCAGGATTACTGTCATGCGCTTATTCTCCATGAAACGTCTCCAGTTGTTCCACAACGCCGCTGCTCGCCTCTTGGGAGCACATCGCTCCTACTCCGGCATCCCTTCACTGGCTCATTTTGGAGTTCTTCTGAAGATCCTATTAGATTTGTTTTCTTACCTCTCTGAGCTCCTGCCCGCTGCCTCGGGTCTGCGGACCAGACACTATGAGAGGTACCCGGCCGGGACTAAGCGGAGGCTCAGAGGAACGAAGCCTTTTCCGTTGCTGGGCCCTCTCTTTGGAATGAGCTCTCCGAACTCATGGAACTTAATTCTTTGGCTTTTGACTTGATTTTTACTTTGACTCTTTTTGTGCTACTTACTGTCTTCAAAATGAATTTATTGTTTGTGGTTTTACAAATTATTTTTGCTCTATGTACAGCGCTTTGTGTACAGTAGTAGTGGTTCTCTAGAAATACACTTGAGTTGAGTTTTCAGCAACAGATACAGATGGAATTAGAAATATAGTGACCCATGATTCGCAATTTACAGCAGCAACATTTTGAAGGGAAGGGAAGAAAGTAGAAAATACATGCATGCACAAAATACATTTAAAAATGAACTGTACACAGTACAGAATGCAATATAAATATAACATATAAGATATAGAGAGAGCGTATATCCAGCTGTCTCATGCCCTGCGATTGGCTTGCATGAGCCTGTCAAATGCTATCACACCGCTATTTGGAGCAAATAGGAACCGAGTGTACAGTATATATCATAGCTAAAATCTACAGATCTCAACATTTGCTAAAAAGAAGACAAACTAATGATGGATTACTTGGTCGAAAAAGAAGCTCCAAAAGTCTCTTCCTGTTTACATCAGAGATGGACTGTCCCAGATGTGAACAGAACCCTCACCTAAAAACCAACTGAAGAGCTGAAATGTGATTTTGATCTTACTCTGCCTTCATTAGCCAACCGACATGAATGGTGTCGCCCATCGAGAACATTGAATACACGATCGAAAAGAACATCAAGACAAGATCTGTATTTTCCAAAATCTTTTTTCATTCTAAATTGTCTTGTTCCATGCTTACAATCTTTTTCTTTTCCGGTCCTAGTGCTGGCATACCAAACATCAAGTAGAGAGCATCAGACTTTTTGTTTTCTTAGCCTAGCAATTGAAAATAATCAGCCAACTTACCGCTCAGGGCACAAAAGTCGAGAGTTGTCTGAAAAGTCAAGCAGCTTGTGCTTGTGCGTCAAGCCTTGACTCTTGCAATACAAGAGTTCCTCTTTTCTTGAAGAAGAAGCTCGAATCAGACTTCCTGTAAGAGCTCCTGACGAAAATACCATGATCATTCCATATCATGCAATATGCTTGCACTTGGGCCCTTTTGGTGCCTGTCTCGTCGCGTTTGGTGCATTTTTCACGAGTGGCGTGTATGATGCTACTCATTAGAATGCCTCAAGGGGAAATGTTTGAAGGAATAGGATAAGGAGTTTTTGAATGGGGCGATTGATGGCTCGAGTGGGAGAATGTGCAACCCCGGCTTGGCTTCGCTACTTCACAACATGCTCTCAGATAGACACGAGCTGGTGATGTGGCGGTCGCGAACGAGCCGGTACAAAGAGCTGGCTCTTTGAAGTGAACGATGAGAGCCGGCTCTGTCATTTACCTTCTGTCTCTCTCTCTCCCTCTCTCTCTCTCTCTCTCTCTCTCTCTCTCTCTCTCTCTCTGGCAGCTGCTCAGCTGGTAGGTACTGCACGGAGTGCACGCTGAGCACATGCTCCGTCGCGTCTGCGCAGCCACAGACAGACATATACCTGTCAACTTGTACGTTTTGCCCGTATTTTATACGTTTTTTTTTATCATTTCAAATCATGTACGGCGTATTACAACTTTTATACCGGAAAAACCCCCAATTGTGAACCGATCTCACAAAGACCATTTTGGCTCAAATCCAGATCGTCTCACCTCTTGGAAGCCAACAACAATGCCGTCGTTGATCGCTATTGTCACGGCAAACCAGCAAAAGTAATCCTCAATCGTATATTTTTTCATCGCTGCGTATGGTAGGATTGATAAAGCATGGTGTGCGGATGCGCGGTAAACCTTTGTAAGGGTTTTTGTTGCTTTGCAAGGGGAATCGGAATCATTTATAAGGGCAGCAATTAGTCGAGGTTTACAGGTATGCAAAAGGATTTGACTTTCCCAGTTCCAACTCGTCCAGAGGATCATAAACACAACAACAAAGACAAACATGGTGAGACAGCACCTGATAAAGGTACCCAGAGAGTTGCATTTTTTCGGTGGGACTGTACTTGTAAAGTTGAGAGCCACTTCAGTCGAAGGTTTGTCATTCCTATTGGTCACCAGTAGACGGCGCCCTTAAGACCTTGTCAACACCGTCGACGACGGGCACGAGACTAGTGAGTTTGCAGTTGAATTTTACAATGATTCTTACTGCTGTTAGCTGACATTGGAAAGCCAAATCGGGTTTATTGTTTCCCCTTGCCACTGGCTGGCCCTCTGCTGGAGTGTGAGACCGAAATGTTTCTGACATGTTGATCGATATACAGTGAATACTTTGAGGGGGAAAAGTTATCGGGCCCTCAGAAAGTCATCCGATGTTTACTCCCCAATCTGAAACGAAGTTTGATTTCACCGCGATCCTTTGGGTTTTGCAGGTTCTTCAGCCCCGGCCCCTTGGGACCAGCAGAGAGCACCCCGCAAGCAGACGAGACTTGCGTCTCAACTATTCCAGGGGAGTTGCCCTGATCAACAAAGCATCTTGAAACAATGAATAAAGTTGGCTTGCACGTTTTGGTAGTGTGCGTAATGGGGGTTTTATTTGCACTTTATTCACGATCGCCAAGAACAGTGGTGTCAAATATACGGCCCACGGGCCGGAACCGGCCTGCAAGGAGGTTTGATCAGGCCCGCAGGATAATTTAAAAGTGAAAAAAATGCATGAAAGACACGGAATGAATATTTTTAATAAAGTGCAATTCATGGAATACCCGCTAGGGGGACACACTGTTTTGATCAGAGGAAAATACATCATTGTTTTGATCAGCAAAGAAGACAACAGGAGCCTCAGTCTGTCACTGAGACAAACCCAACACAGCAGATGCTATCAAGGACATGTGAATACTTTATTCTTTACACATATTATAGCACTCTCCTTAGTTTGTAAGGTGTAGGCAGGGATTACATTTAGATTTTATATGCTCGTGTAAATGGTTTAAAAATTCCTTTCTTCAAGAATCTCGTTTAATCTTAAAAGTGCATTACTATATTTTTCAAGACCAATTACTTGTTAAGGTTTTGTGCCTTTGAACAGTCAGTGGGATCAGTTGCAATGCATATACAGTCAAACCTCGGTTTTCATCCATAATCCGTTCCAGAAGGCTGTTTGAAAACCGAATTGTTCGAAAACCAATACCACGCTCTTTTTGAAATAAAAATGTTTCTTGAACACGTCCGCTCACAATGGAAAGCAATCCGAGGAAGCGTCACTTCCTCGTGAAAGGAAGGCAAGAGGAGTCAAATGGTGCATTCAAGTGCGCTTGTTTGTTCGAGAACCGAAATTTGTTCGTCATCCGAGGCATTAAAACTCTAAATTTTTGGTTGAAAACCGAATTGGTCGATAACCGAGACGTTCGAAAACCGAGGTTTGACTGAATGTGAATGATATAAGTAAATTGCACATTTGTCTAAGGAAATTATAGATGCTTCATGAAATGTTTTGTGAAAGATATGTTCATTAAAGTTCTACATTTTCCGAATGTTCTTGTGCATCTTTAGACCAAAACAAAGGAAAGACATGTTATTTTGGTTATTTATTACAGAGTATGGTATAATTTTTAATGGTCCGGCCCACTTGACATGTACCGAGGCCCTCTGTGGCCCACAATATAAAATGATTTTGACACCCATGCTATACATGGTCTATTTTTTTGTGTCTAAAAACGCCTGACTATATATGGTCGTTTTTTTTTTACTAAAAACGCCTTATGATACATAGTCGTTTTTTTCGGGTTAAAACGCCTTACTATACACGGTAGTTTTTTTCGGCTAAAAACGCCTTCCTATACATGGTCGTTTTTTTCGGCTGAAAACGCCTTACTATACATGGTCGTTTTTTTCGGCTGAAAACACCTTCCTATACATGGTCGTTTTTTTCGGCTAAAAACGCCTTCCTATACATGGTCGTTTTTTTCGGCAAGAAACGCCTTACTATACATGGTCGTTTTTTTCGGCTGAAAACACCTTCCTATACATGGTCGTTTTTTTCGGCTAAAAACGCCTTCCTATACATGGTCGTTTTTTTCGTCTAAAAACGCCTTACTATACATGGTCGTTTTTGTCGTCGAAAAACGGCTTACTATACATGGTCATTTTTTTCGGCAAGAAACGCCTTACTATACATGGTCGTTTTTTTCGTAGAAAAACGCCTTATTATACATGGTCGTTTTTTAACGGGTTAAAACGCCTTACTATACATGGTTGTTTTTTTCGTCTAAAAACGCCTTACGATACATGGTCGTTTTTTTCGGCAAAAAACGCCTTACTATACATGGTCGTTTTTTTCGGCTAAAAACGCCTTACAATACACGGTAGTTTTTTTCGGGTTAAAACGCCTTATTATACATGGTCGTTTTTTAACGGGTTAAAACGCCTTACTATACATGGTCAATTTTTTCGGCAAGAAACGCCTTACTATACATGGTCGTTTTTTTCGCCTAAAACGCCTTACTATACATGGTCGTTTTTTCGCAAAACGCCTTACTATACATGGTTGTTTTTTCGCCTAAAACGCCTTACGATACATGGTCGTTTTTTCGCAAAAACGCCTTACTATACATGGTCGTTTTTTCGCTAAAACGCTTACAATACAAGGTCGTTTTTTTCGGGGAAAAACGCCTTACTATTAATGGTCGTTTTTTACGGGTTAAAACGCCTTTGTATACATGGTAGTTTTTTTCGTCGAAAAACGGCTTACTATACATGGTCGTTTTTTTCGGCAAAAAACGCCTTACTATATATACATGGTCGTTTTTTTCGGCTAAAAACGCCTTACAATACAAGGTCGTTTTTTTCGGGGAAAAACGCCTCACTATACATGGTCGTTTTTTCAGCTAAAAACGCCTTACTATACATGGTCGTTTTTTCGTTAAAACGCTTACTATACATGGTCGTTTTTTCGCTAAAACGCCTTACTATACATGGTTGTTTTCTTTCGGCTAAAAACGCCTTACTATGCATGGTCGTTTTTTTCGTCAAAAAACGGCTTACTATACATGGTCGTTTTTATCGGCAAAAAACGCCTTATTATACATGGTCGTTTTTTACGGGTTAAAACGCCTTACTATACATGGTCGTTTTTTTCGTAGAAAAACGCCTTACTGTACATGGTCGTTTTTTCCGGCTGAAAACGCCTTGCTATACATGGTCGTTTTTTTCGTAGAAAAACGCCTTACTATACATGGTCGTTTTTTTCCGGCTAAAAACGCCTTTCTATACATGGTCGTTTTTTTTGGCTAAAAACGCCTTACTATACATGGTCGTTTTTTTTCGGGTTAAAACGCCTTACTATACATAGTCGTTTTTTCGCCTAAAACGCCTTACTATACATGGTCGTTTTTCGGTTAAAACGCCTTACTATACATGGTCGTTTTTGGGTTGAAACGCCTTACTATACATGGTCGTTTTTCGTGAAAACGCCTTACTATACATGGTCGTTTTTTCGCTAAAAACGCCTTACTATACATGGTCGTTTTTTCGCAAAAACGCCTTACTATACATGGTCGTTTTTACGGGTTTGAACGCCTTACTATACATGGTCCTTTTTCGGCTAAAACGCCTTACTATACATGGTCGTTTTTTCATCAAAACGCCTTACTATACATGGTCGTTTTTTCCGGCAAGAAACGCCTTACTATAACTGGTCGTTTTTTTTGGCTAAAACGCCTTACTATACATGGTTGGTTTTTTCGGGTTAAAACGGCTTACTATACACGGTAGTTTTTTTCGGGTTAAAACGCCTTACCATACATGGTCGTTTTTTTCGGCTAAAAACGCCTTACTATACATGGTCGTTTTTTTCGGGTTAAAACGCCTTGCTATACATGGTCGTTTTTTTCGGCTGAAAATGCCTTGCTATACATGGTCGTTTTTTTCGGCTGAAAACGCCTTGCTATACATGGTCGTTTTTTTCGGCTGAAAATGCCTTGCTATACATGGTCGTTTTTTTTCGGCTTAAAACGCCTTACTATACATGATTGTTTTTTTCGGGTTAAAACGCCTTACTATACATGGTCGTTTTTTCGGTTAAAAACGCCTTACTATACATGGTCGTTTTTTCAGGTTAAAACGCCTTACTATACATGGTCGTTTTTTCGGTTAAAAACGCCTTACTATACATGGCCGTTTTTTTTCGTTTAAAAACGCCTTACTATACATGGTCGTTTTTTTCAGGTTAAAAACGCCTTACTATACATGGTCGTTTTTTCAGGTTAAAACGCCTTACTATACATGGTCGTTTTTCGGTTAAAACGCCTTACTATACATGGTCGTTTTTCGGTTTAAAACGCCTTACTATACATGGTCGTTTTTTTCGCTAAAAACGCCTTACTATACATGGTTGTTTTTTCGCTAAAAACGCCTTACTATACATGGTCGTTTTTTCGTTAAAACGCCTTACTATACATGGTCGTTTTTTTCGCTAAAACGCCTTACTATACATGGTCGTTTTTCGCTAAAACGCCTTACTATACATGGTCGTTTTTTTCGCTAAAAACGCCTTACTATACATGGTCGTTTTTCGGGTTAAAACGCCTTACTATACATGGTCGTTTTTTCGCTAAAACGCCTTACTATACATGGTCGTTTTTTCGCTAAAAACGCCTTACTATACATGGTCGTTTTTTTTCGGTTAAAACGCCTTACTATACATGGTCGTTTTTTCGGTTAAAACGCCTTACTATACATGGTCGTTTTTTCGGTTAAAACGCCTTACTATACATGGTCGTTTTTTCGTTAAAACGCCTTACTATACATGGTCGTTTTTTTCGGGTCAAAACGCCTTACTATACATGGTCGTTTTTTTCGGTTAAAACGCCTTACTATACATGGTCGTTTTTTTCGGGTTAAAACGCCTTACTATACATGGTCGTTTTTTCGGTTAAAAACGCCTTACTATACATGGCCGTTTTTTCGGTTAAAACGCCTTACTATACATGGTCGTTTTTTCGTTAAAACGCCTTACTATACATGGTCGTTTTTTCGGTTAAAACGCCTTACTATACATGGTCGTTTTTTCGGTTAAAACGCCTTACTATACATGGTCGTTTTTTCGTTAAAACGCCTTACTATACATGGTCGTTTTTTCGGGTTAAAACGCCTTACTATACATGGTCGTTTTTGGTTAAAACGCCTTACTATACATGGTCGTTTTTTCGGCTAAAACGCCTTACTATACATGGTCGTTTTTTTCGTTGAAAAACGCCTTACTATACATGGTCGTTTTTTTCGGGTTAAAACGCCTTACTATACATGGTCGTTTTTTACGGGTTAAAACGCCTTACTATACATGGTCGTTTTTTTCGGGTTAAAACGGCTTACTATACATGGTCGTTTTTTTCAGGTTAAAACGCCTTACTATACATGGTCGTTTTTTCGGTTAAAAACGCCTTACTATACATGGTCGTTTTTTTCGGTTAAAACGCCTTACTATACATGGTCGTTTTTTTCAGGTTAAAAACGCCTTACTATACATGGTCGTTTTTTCGGGTTAAAACGCCTTACTATACATGGTCGTTTTTTTCGGGTTAAAACGCCTTACTATACATGGTCGTTTTTTCGGTTTAAAACACCTTACTATACATGGCCGTTTTTTTTCGTCTAAAAACGCCTTACTATACATGGTTGTTTTTTCGCTTAAAAACGCCTTACTATACATGGTCGTTTTTTCGGTTAAAAACGCCTTACTATACAAGGTCGTTTTTTCGCTAAAACGCCTTACTATACATGGTCGTTTTTCGCTAAAAACGCCTTACTATACATGGTCGTTTTTTTCGCTAAAACGCCTTACTATACATGGTCGTTTTTTCGGTTAAAACGCCTTACTATACATGGTCGTTTTTTCGCTAAAAACGCCTTACTATACATGGTCGTTTTTTCGCAAAAACGCCTTACTATACATGGTCGTTTTTTCGCTTAAAACGCCTTACTATACATGGTCGTTTTTTCGGTTAAAACGCCTTACTATACATGGTCGTTTTTTTCGCTTAAAACGCCTTACTATACATGGTCGTTTTTTCGGTTAAAACGCCTTACTATACATGGTCGTTTTTTTCGGTTAAAACGCCTTACTATACATGGTCGTTTTTTTCGCTTAAAACGCCTTACTATACATGGTCGTTTTTCGGTTAAAACGCCTTACTATACATGGTCGTTTTTTCGGTTAAAACGCCTTACTATACATGGTCGTTTTTCGCTAAAACGCCTTACTATACATGGTCGTTTTTTCGGTTAAAACGCCTTACTATACATGGTCGTTTTTTCGGTTAAAAACGCCTTACTATACATGGTCGTTTTTTCGGTTAAAACGCCTTACTATACATGGTCGTTTTTTCGCTTAAAACGCCTTACTATACATGGTCGTTTTTCGGTTAAAACGCCTTACTATACATGGTCGTTTTTTCGGTTAAAACGCCTTACTATACATGGTCGTTTTTTCGGTTAAAACGCCTTACTATACATGGTCGTTTTTTCGGTTAAAACGCCTTACTATACATGGTCGTTTTTTCGGTTAAAACGCCTTACTATACATGGTCGTTTTTTCGCTAAAACGCCTTACTATACATGGTCGTTTTTTCGGTTAAAACGCCTTACTATACATGGTCGTTTTTTTCGGTTAAAACGCCTTACTATACATGGTCGTTTTTTCGCTTAAAACGCCTTACTATACATGGTCGTTTTTTCGCTTAAAACGCCTTACTATACATGGTCGTTTTTCGCTAAAAACGCCTTACTATACATGGTCGTTTTTTCGCTTAAAACGCCTTACTATACATGGTCGTTTTTTCGGGTAAAAACGCCTTACTATACATGGTCGTTTTTTCGTTAAAACGCCTTACTATACATGGTCGTTTTTTCGTTAAAACGCCTTACTATACATGGTCGTTTTTTCGTCTAAAAACGCCTTACTATACATGGTCGTTTTTTTCGGGTTAAAACGCCTTACTATACATGGTCGTTTTTTCGGTTAAAAACGCCTTACTATACATGGTCGTTTTTCGTTTCAAAACGCCTTACTATACATGGTCGTTTTTTCGTTAAAACGCCTTACTATACATGGTCGTTTTTTCGGTTAAAACGCCTTACTATACATGGTCGTTTTTTCGTTAAAACGCCTTACTATACATGGTCGTTTTTTCGGTTAAAACGCCTTACTATACATGGTCGTTTTTTCGGTTAAAACGCCTTACTATACATGGTCGTTTTTTCGGTTAAAACGCCTTACTATACATGGTCGTTTTTTCGGTTAAAACGCCTTACTATACATGGTCGTTTTTCGGTTAAAACGCCTTACTATACATGGTCGTTTTTTCGTTAAAACGCCTTACTATACATGGTCGTTTTTCGGTTAAAACGCCTTACTATACATGGTCGTTTTTTCGGTTAAAACGCCTTACTATACATGGTCGTTTTTTCGGTAAAAACGCCTTACTATACATGGTCGTTTTTTCGGTTAAAACGCCTTACTATACATGGTCGTTTTTCGGTTAAAACGCCTTACTATACATGGTCGTTTTTCGGTTAAAACGCCTTACTATACATGGTCGTTTTTTCGGTTAAAACGCCTTACTATACATGGTCGTTTTTCGGTTAAAACGCCTTACTATACATGGTCGTTTTTTCGGTTAAAACGCCTTACTATACATGGTCGTTTTTTCGGTTAAAACGCCTTACTATACATGGTCGTTTTTTCGGTTAAAACGCCTTACTATACATGGTCGTTTTTCGGTTAAAACGCCTTACTATACATGGTCGTTTTTCGGTTAAAACGCCTTACTATACATGGTCGTTTTTTCGGTTAAAACGCCTTACTATACATGGTCGTTTTTTCGGTTAAAACGCCTTACTATACATGGTCGTTTTTTCGGTTAAAACGCCTTACTATACATGGTCGTTTTTCGGTTAAAACGCCTTACTATACATGGTCGTTTTTCGGTTAAAACGCCTTACTATACATGGTCGTTTTTCGGTTAAAACGCCTTACTATACATGGTCGTTTTTCGGTCAAAACGCCTTACTATACATGGTCGTTTTTTCGGTTAAAACGCCTTACTATACATGGTCGTTTTTCGTTAAAACGCCTTACTATACATGGTCGTTTTTTCGGTTAAAACGCCTTACTATACATGGTCGTTTTTTCGTTAAAACGCCTTACTATACATGGTCGTTTTTTCGGTTAAAAACGCCTTACTATACATGGTCGTTTTTTCGGTAAAACGCCTTACTATACATGGTCGTTTTTTCGGTTAAAACGCCTTACTATACATGGTCGTTTTTTCGGTTAAAACGCCTTACTATACATGGTCGTTTTTCGGTTAAAACGCCTTACTATACATGGTCGTTTTTTCGGTTAAAACGCCTTACTATACATGGTCGTTTTTCGGTTAAAACGCCTTACTATACATGGTCGTTTTTTCGGTTAAAACGCCTTACTATACATGGTCGTTTTTTCGGTTAAAACGCCTTACTATACATGGTCGTTTTTTCGTTAAAACGCCTTACTATACATGGTCGTTTTTTCGGTTAAAACGCCTTACTATACATGGTCGTTTTTTCGGTAAAAACGCCTTACTATACATGGTCGTTTTTTCGGTTAAAACGCCTTACTATACATGGTCGTTTTTTCGGTTAAAACGCCTTACTATACATGGTCGTTTTTTCGGTTAAAACGCCTTACTATACATGGTCGTTTTTCGGTTAAAACGCCTTACTATACATGGTCGTTTTTTCGGTTAAAACGCCTTACTATACATGGTCGTTTTTCGGTTAAAACGCCTTACTATACATGGTTGTTTTTTTACGGTTAAAACGCCTTACTATACATGGTCGTTTTTTCGGTTAAAACGCCTTACTATACATGGTCGTTTTTTCGGTTAAAACGCCTTACTATACATGGTCGTTTTTTCGGTTAAAACGCCTTACTATACATGGTCGTTTTTTCGGTTAAAACGCCTTACTATACATGGTCGTTTTTTCGGTTAAAACGCCTTACTATACATGGTCGTTTTTTCGGTTAAAACGCCTTACTATACATGGTCGTTTTTTCGGTTAAAACGCCTTACTATACATGGTCGTTTTTTCGGTTAAAACGCCTTACTATACATGGTCGTTTTTTCGGTTAAAACGCCTTACTATACATGGTCGTTTTTTCGTTAAAACGCCTTACTATACATGGTCGTTTTTTCGGTTAAAACGCCTTACTATACATGGTCGTTTTTTCGGTAAAAACGCCTTACTATACATGGTCGTTTTTTCGGTTAAAACGCCTTACTATACATGGTCGTTTTTTCGGTTAAAACGCCTTACTATACATGGTCGTTTTTTCGGTTAAAACGCCTTACTATACATGGTCGTTTTTTCGGTTAAAACGCCTTACTATACATGGTCGTTTTTTCGTTAAAACGCCTTACTATACATGGTCGTTTTTTCGGTTAAAACGCCTTACTATACATGGTCGTTTTTTCGGTTAAAACGCCTTACTATACATGGTCGTTTTTCGTTAAAACGCCTTACTATACATGGTCGTTTTTCGGTAAAAACGCCTTACTATACATGGTCGTTTTTTCGGTTAAAACGCCTTACTATACATGGTCGTTTTTTCGGTTAAAACGCCTTACTATACATGGTCGTTTTTTCGGTTAAAACGCCTTACTATACATGGTCGTTTTTTCGGTTAAAACGCCTTACTATACATGGTCGTTTTTTCGGTTAAAACGCCTTACTATACATGGTCGTTTTTTCGGTTAAAACGCCTTACTATACATGGTCGTTTTTTCGGTTAAAACGCCTTACTATACATGGTCGTTTTTCGGTTAAAACGCCTTACTATTTTTTTTCGGTTAAAACGCCTTACTATACATGGTCGTTTTTCGGTTAAAACGCCTTACTATACATGGTCGTTTTTTCGGTTAAAACGCCTTACTATACATGGTCGTTTTTTCGGTTAAAACGCCTTACTATACATGGTCGTTTTTTCGGTTAAAACGCCTTACTATACATGGTCGTTTTTTCGGTTAAAACGCCTTACTATACATGGTCGTTTTTTCGGTTAAAACGCCTTACTATACATGGTCGTTTTTTCGGTTAAAACGCCTTACTATACATGGTCGTTTTTTCGGTTAAAACGCCTTACTATACATGGTCGTTTTTTCGGTTAAAACGCCTTACTATACATGGTCGTTTTTTCGCTAAAACGCCTTACTATACATGGTCGTTTTTTCGGTTAAAACGCCTTACTATACATGGTCGTTTTTTTCGCTTAAAACGCCTTACTATACATGGTCGTTTTTTCGGTTAAAACGCCTTACTATACATGGTCGTTTTTTCGCTTAAAACGCCTTACTATACATGGTCGTTTTTTCGGTTAAAACGCCTTACTATACATGGTCGTTTTTTCGGTTAAAACGCCTTACTATACATGGTCGTTTTTTCGGTTAAAACGCCTTACTATACATGGTCGTTTTTTCGGTTAAAACGCCTTACTATACATGGTCGTTTTTTCGGTTAAAACGCCTTACTATACATGGTCGTTTTTTCGCTAAAAACGCCTTACTATACATGGTCGTTTTTTCGGTAAAAAACGCCTTACTATACATGGTCGTTTTTTTCGGTAAAAAACGCCTTACTATACATGGTCGTTTTTTCGGTTAAAAACGCCTTACTATACATGGTCGTTTTTTCGGTTAAAAACGCCTTACTATACATGGTCGTTTTTTCGGTTAAAAACGCCTTACTATACATGGTCGTTTTTTTCGGTAAAAAACGCCTTACTATACATGGTCGTTTTTTCGGTTAAAAACGCCTTACTATACATGGTCGTTTTTTCGCTTAAAACGCCTTACTATACATGGTCGTTTTTTCGGTTAAAACGCCTTACTATACATGGTCGTTTTTTCGTTAAAACGCCTTACTATACATGGTCGTTTTTTCGTTAAAACGCCTTACTATACATGGTCGTTTTTTCGCTTAAAACGCCTTACTATACATGGTCGTTTTTTCGGTTAAAACGCCTTACTATACATGGTCGTTTTTTCGGGTTAAAACGCCTTACTATACATGGTCGTTTTTTTCGGTTAAAACGCCTTACTATACATGGTCGTTTTTTCGGTTAAAACGCCTTACTATACATGGTCGTTTTTTCGGTTAAAACGCCTTACTATACATGGTCGTTTTTTCGGTTAAAACGCCTTACTATACATGGTCGTTTTTTCGGTTAAAACGCCTTACTATACATGGTCGTTTTTCGCTAAAACGCCTTACTATACATGGTCGTTTTTTCGGTTAAAACGCCTTACTATACATGGTCGTTTTTTCGGTTAAAACGCCTTACTATACATGGTCGCTTTTTTCGGTTAAAACGCCTTACTATACATGGTCGTTTTTTCGGTAAAAACGCCTTACTATACATGGTCGTTTTTTCGGTTAAAACGCCTTACTATACATGGTCGTTTTTTTCGGTTAAAACGCCTTACTATACATGGTCGTTTTTTCGGTAAAAACGCCTTACTATACATGGTCGTTTTTTTCGGTTAAAACGCCTTACTATACATGGTCGTTTTTTCGGTTAAAACGCCTTACTATACATGGTCGTTTTTTCGGTTAAAACGCCTTACTATACATGGTCGTTTTTTCGGTTAAAACGCCTTACTATACATGGTCGTTTTTTCGCTTAAAACGCCTTACTATACATGGTCGTTTTTTCGCTAAAACGCCTTACTATACATGGTCGTTTTTTCGGTTAAAACGCCTTACTATACATGGTCGTTTTTTCGGTTAAAACGCCTTACTATACATGGTCGTTTTTTCGCTTAAAACGCCTTACTATACATGGTCGTTTTTTCGCTAAAACGCCTTACTATACATGGTCGCTTTTTTCGCTTAAAACGCCTTACTATACATGGTCGTTTTTTCGGTTAAAACGCCTTACTATACATGGTCGCTTTTTCGGTTAAAACGCCTTACTATACATGGTCGCTTTTTCGGTTAAAACGCCTTACTATACATGGTCGTTTTTTCGGTTAAAACGCCTTACTATACATGGTCGTTTTTTCGCTTAAAACGCCTTACTATACATGGTCGTTTTTTCGGTTAAAACGCCTTACTATACATGGTCGTTTTTTTCGGTAAAACGCCTTACTATACATGGTCGTTTTTTCGGTTAAAACGCCTTACTATACATGGTCGCTTTTTCGGTTAAAACGCCTTACTATACATGGTCGTTTTTTCGGTTAAAACGCCTTACTATACATGGTCGCTTTTTCGGTTAAAACGCCTTACTATACATGGTCGTTTTTTCGGTTAAAACGCCTTACTATACATGGTCGTTTTTTCGGTTAAAACGCCTTACTATACATGGTCGCTTTTTTCGGTTAAAACGCCTTACTATACATGGTCGTTTTTTCGCTTAAAACGCCTTACTATACATGGTCGTTTTTTCGGTTAAAACGCCTTACTATACATGGTCGTTTTTTCGGTTAAAACGCCTTACTATACATGGTCGTTTTTTCGGTTAAAACGCCTTACTATACATGGTCGCTTTTTTCGGTTAAAACGCCTTACTATACATGGTCGTTTTTCGGTTAAAACGCCTTACTATACATGGTCGTTTTTTCGGTAAAACGCCTTACTATACATGGTCGTTTTTTCGGTTAAAACGCCTTACTATACATGGTCGTTTTTTTCGGTTAAAACGCCTTACTATACATGGTCGTTTTTTCGGTTAAAACGCCTTACTATACATGGTCGCTTTTTTCGGTTAAAACGCCTTACTATACATGGTCGTTTTTTCGGTAAAACGCCTTACTATACATGGTCGCTTTTTCGGTTAAAACGCCTTACTATACATGGTCGTTTTTTCGGTTAAAACGCCTTACTATACATGGTCGTTTTTTCGGTTAAAACGCCTTACTATACATGGTCGCTTTTTCGGTAAAACGCCTTACTATACATGGTCGTTTTTTCGGTTAAAACGCCTTACTATACATGGTCGTTTTTTCGGTTAAAACGCCTTACTATACATGGTCGTTTTTTCGGTTAAAACGCCTTACTATACATGGTCGTTTTTTCGGTTAAAACGCCTTACTATACATGGTCGTTTTTTCGGTTAAAACGCCTTACTATACATGGTCGTTTTTTCGGTTAAAACGCCTTACTATACATGGTCGTTTTTTTCGGTTAAAACGCCTTACTATACATGGTCGTTTTTTCGGTTAAAACGCCTTACTATACATGGTCGTTTTTTCGGTTAAAACGCCTTACTATACATGGTCGCTTTTTTCGGTTAAAACGCCTTACTATACATGGTCGTTTTTTCGGTTAAAACGCCTTACTATACATGGTCGTTTTTTCGGTTAAAACGCCTTACTATACATGGTCGTTTTTTCGGTTAAAACGCCTTACTATACATGGTCGCTTTTTTCGGTTAAAACGCCTTACTATACATGGTCGTTTTTTCGGTTAAAACGCCTTACTATACATGGTCGCTTTTTTCGGTTAAAACGCCTTACTATACATGGTCGTTTTTTCGGTTAAAACGCCTTACTATACATGGTCGTTTTTTCGGTTAAAACGCCTTACTATACATGGTCGTTTTTTCGGTTAAAACGCCTTACTATACATGGTCGTTTTTTCGGTTAAAACGCCTTACTATACATGGTCGCTTTTTTCGGTTAAAACGCCTTACTATACATGGTCGTTTTTTCGGTTAAAACGCCTTACTATACATGGTCGTTTTTTCGCTTAAAACGCCTTACTATACATGGTCGCTTTTTTCGGTTAAAACGCCTTACTATACATGGTCGTTTTTTCGGTTAAAACGCCTTACTATACATGGTCGTTTTTTCGGTAAAACGCCTTACTATACATGGTCGTTTTTTCGGTTAAAACGCCTTACTATACATGGTCGTTTTTTCGGTTAAAACGCCTTACTATACATGGTCGTTTTTTCGGTTAAAACGCCTTACTATACATGGTCGTTTTTTCGCTTAAAACGCCTTACTATACATGGTCGCTTTTTTCGGTTAAAACGCCTTACTATACATGGTCGCTTTTTTCGGTTAAAACGCCTTACTATACATGGTCGTTTTTTCGGTTAAAACGCCTTACTATACATGGTCGCTTTTTTCGCTAAAACGCCTTACTATACATGGTCGTTTTTTCGCTTAAAACGCCTTACTATACATGGTCGTTTTTTCGGTTAAAACGCCTTACTATACATGGTCGTTTTTCGGTTAAAACGCCTTACTATACATGGTCGTTTTTTCGGTTAAAACGCCTTACTATACATGGTCGTTTTTTCGGTTAAAACGCCTTACTATACATGGTCGCTTTTTCGGTTAAAACGCCTTACTATACATGGTCGTTTTTTCGCTTAAAACGCCTTACTATACATGGTCGTTTTTTCGGTTAAAACGCCTTACTATACATGGTCGTTTTTTCGGTTAAAACGCCTTACTATACATGGTCGTTTTTTCGGTTAAAACGCCTTACTATACATGGTCGTTTTTTTAAAACGGGTCGTTAAAACGCCTTACTATACATGGTCGTTTTTTCGGTTAAAACGCCTTACTATACATGGTCGTTTTTTCGGTTAAAACGCCTTACTATACATGGTCGTTTTTTCGGTTAAAACGCCTTACTATACATGGTCGTTTTTTCGGGTTAAAACGCCTTACTATACATGGTCGTTTTTTCGGTTAAAACGCCTTACTATACATGGTCGTTTTTTCGGTTAAAACGCCTTACTATACATGGTCGTTTTTTCGGTTAAAACGCCTTACTATACATGGTCGTTTTTTCGGTTAAAACGCCTTACTATACATGGTCGTTTTTTCGGTTAAAACGCCTTACTATACATGGTCGTTTTTTCGGTTAAAACGCCTTACTATACATGGTCGTTTTTTCGGTTAAAACGCCTTACTATACATGGTCGTTTTTTCGGTTAAAACGCCTTACTATACATGGTCGTTTTTTCGGTTAAAACGCCTTACTATACATGGTCGTTTTTTCGGTTAAAACGCCTTACTATACATGGTCGTTTTTTCGCTTAAAACGCCTTACTATACATGGTCGTTTTTTCGGTTAAAACGCCTTACTATACATGGTCGTTTTTTCGGTTAAAACGCCTTACTATACATGGTCGTTTTTTCGGTTAAAACGCCTTACTATACATGGTCGTTTTTTCGGTTAAAACGCCTTACTATACATGGTCGTTTTTTCGGTTAAAACGCCTTACTATACATGGTCGTTTTTTCGCTTAAAACGCCTTACTATACATGGTCGTTTTTTCGGTTAAAACGCCTTACTATACATGGTCGTTTTTTCGGTTAAAACGCCTTACTATACATGGTCGTTTTTTCGGTTAAAACGCCTTACTATACATGGTCGTTTTTTCGCTAAAACGCCTTACTATACATGGTCGCTTTTTCGGTTAAAACGCCTTACTATACATGGTCGTTTTTTCGGTTAAAACGCCTTACTATACATGGTCGTTTTTTTCGGTAAAAACGCCTTACTATACATGGTCGTTTTTTCGCTTAAAACGCCTTACTATACATGGTCGTTTTTTCGGTTAAAACGCCTTACTATACATGGTCGTTTTTTCGGTTAAAACGCCTTACTATACATGGTCGTTTTTTCGGTTAAAACGCCTTACTATACATGGTCGTTTTTTCGGTTAAAACGCCTTACTATACATGGTCGTTTTTTCGGTTAAAACGCCTTACTATACATGGTCGTTTTTTCGGTTAAAACGCCTTACTATACATGGTCGTTTTTTCGGTAAAACGCCTTACTATACATGGTCGTTTTTTCGGTTAAAACGCCTTACTATACATGGTCGTTTTTTCGGTTAAAACGCCTTACTATACATGGTCGTTTTTTCGGTTAAAACGCCTTACTATACATGGTCGTTTTTTCGGTTAAAACGCCTTACTATACATGGTCGTTTTTTCGGTTAAAACGCCTTACTATACATGGTCGTTTTTTCGGTAAAAACGCCTTACTATACATGGTCGCTTTTTTCGGTTAAAACGCCTTACTATACATGGTCGCTTTTTTCGGTTAAAACGCCTTACTATACATGGTCGTTTTTTCGGTTAAAACGCCTTACTATACATGGTCGCTTTTTCGGTTAAAACGCCTTACTATACATGGTCGCTTTTTCGCTTAAAACGCCTTACTATACATGGTCGCTTTTTCGCCTTACTATACATGGTCGTTTTTTCGCTAAAACGCCTTACTATACATGGTCGTTTTTTCGCTTAAAACGCCTTACTATACATGGTCGTTTTTTCGGTTAAAACGCCTTACTATACATGGTCGTTTTTTCGGTTAAAACGCCTTACTATACATGGTCGCTTTTTTCGGTTAAAACGCCTTACTATACATGGTCGTTTTTTCGGGTTAAAACGCCTTACTATACATGGTCGCTTTTTCGGTTAAAACGCCTTACTATACATGGTCGCTTTTTTCGGTTAAAACGCCTTACTATACATGGTCGTTTTTTCGCCTAAAACGCCTTACTATACATGGTCGTTTTTTCGGGTTAAAACGCCTTACTATACATGGTCGCTTTTTTCGCTTAAAACGCCTTACTATACATGGTCGCTTTTTTCGGGTTAAAACGCCTTACTATACATGGTCGCTTTTTCGGGTTAAAACGCCTTACTATACATGGTCGTTTTTTCGGTTAAAACGCCTTACTATACATGGTCGTTTTTTCGCCTTAAAACGCCTTACTATACATGGTCGTTTTTCGGTTAAAACGCCTTACTATACATGGTCGCTTTTTTCGGTTAAAACGCCTTACTATACATGGTCGTTTTTTCGGTTAAAACGCCTTACTATACATGGTCGCTTTTTCGGGTTAAAACGCCTTACTATACATGGTCGTTTTTTCGGGTTAAAACGCCTTACTATACATGGTCGCTTTTTCGGTTAAAACGCCTTACTATACATGGTCGCTTTTTCGGTTTACTATACATGGTCGTTTTTTCGGTTAAAACGCCTTACTATACATGGTCGTTTTTTCGCTAAAAACGCCTTACTATACATGGTCGGGTTAAAACGCCTTACTATACATGGTCGCTTTTTTCGGTTAAAACGCCTTACTATACATGGTCGTTTTTTCGCTAAAACGCCTTACTATACATGGTCGCTTTTTCGGTTAAAACGCCTTACTATACATGGTCGCTTTTTTCGGTTAAAACGCCTTACTATACATGGTCGCTTTTTTCGGTTAAAACGCCTTACTATACATGGTCGCTTTTTCGGTTAAAACGCCTTACTATACATGGTCGCTTTTTTCGGTTAAAACGCCTTACTATACATGGTCGCTTTTTTGGCTTAAAACGCCTTACTATACATGGTCGTTTTTTCGGTTAAAACGCCTTACTATACATGGTCGTTTTTTCGGTTAAAACGCCTTACTATACATGGTCGCTTTTTTCGGTTAAAACGCCTTACTATACATGGTCGTTTTTTCGCTTAAAACGCCTTACTATACATGGTCGCTTTTTTCGGTTAAAACGCCTTACTATACATGGTCGCTTTTTCGGTTAAAACGCCTTACTATACATGGTCGCTTTTTTCGGTTAAAACGCCTTACTATACATGGTCGCTTTTTTCGGTTAAAACGCCTTACTATACATGGTCGTTTTTTCGGTTAAAACGCCTTACTATACATGGTCGCTTTTTTCGGTTAAAACGCCTTACTATACATGGTCGCTTTTTTCGGTTAAAACGCCTTACTATACATGGTCGCTTTTTTCGGTTAAAACGCCTTACTATACATGGTCGCTTTTTTCGGTTAAAACGCCTTACTATACATGGTCGCTTTTTCGCCTAAAACGCCTTACTATACATGGTCGCTTTTTCGGTTAAAACGCCTTACTATACATGGTCGTTTTTTCGGTTAAAACGCCTTACTATACATGGTCGCTTTTTTCGGTTAAAACGCCTTACTATACATGGTCGCTTTTTCGGTCAAAACGCCTTACTATACATGGTCGCTTTTTCGGTTAAAACGCCTTACTATACATGGTCGTTTTTTCGCTAAAAACGCCTTACTATACATGGTCGTTTTTTCGCTAAAACGCCTTACTATACATGGTCGCTTTTTTTTCGTTAAAACGCCTTACTATACATGGTCGCTTTTTTCGGTAAAAACGCCTTACTATACATGGTCGCTTTTTCGGTTAAAACGCCTTACTATACATGGTCGTTTTTTCGGTCAAAACGCCTTACTATACATGGTCGCTTTTTTCGTTAAAACGCCTTACTATACATGGTCGTTTTTTCGCTAAAAACGCCTTACTATACATGGTCGCTTTTTTCGGTTAAAACGCCTTACTATACATGGTCGCTTTTTTCGGTTAAAACGCCTTACTATACATGGTCGCTTTTTTCGCTTAAAACGCCTTACTATACATGGTCGTTTTTTCGGTCAAAACGCCTTACTATACATGGTCGCTTTTTTCGGTTAAAACGCCTTACTATACATGGTCGTTTTTTCGTTAAAACGCCTTACTATACATGGTCGCTTTTTCGGTTAAAACGCCTTACTATACATGGTCGCTTTTTTCGCTTAAAACGCCTTACTATACATGGTCGCTTTTTTCGGTTAAAACGCCTTACTATACATGGTCGTTTTTTCGGTTAAAACGCCTTACTATACATGGTCGCTTTTTTCGCTTAAAACGCCTTACTATACATGGTCGTTTTTTCGGTTAAAACGCCTTACTATACATGGTCGCTTTTTCGGTTAAAACGCCTTA
Source organism: Hippocampus mohnikei (assembly GCA_026261675.1). Taxonomy (NCBI): domain Eukaryota; kingdom Metazoa; phylum Chordata; class Actinopteri; order Syngnathiformes; family Syngnathidae; genus Hippocampus; species Hippocampus mohnikei. The sequence goes on along the minus strand of JAKGUB010000333.1, from coordinate 2,489,993 downwards.
CTATACATGGTCGTTTTTTCGGTTAAAACGCCTTACTATACATGGTCGTTTTTTCGGTTAAAACGCCTTACTATACATGGTCGTTTTTTCGGTTTTACTATACATGGTCGTTTTTTTCGCTTAAAACGCCTTACTATACATGGTCGTTTTTTCGGTTAAAACGCCTTACTATACATGGTCGTTTTTTCGGTTAAAACGCCTTACTATACATGGTCGCGCTTTTTCGGTTAAAACGCCTTACTATACATGGTCGTTTTTTCGGTTAAAACGCCTTAAAATGGTCGTTTTTTCGTTAAAACGCCTTACTATACATGGTCGCTTTTTTCGGTTAAAACGCCTTACTATACATGGTCGCTTTTTCGGTTAAAACGCCTTACTATACATGGTCGCGGTTTACTATACATGGTCGCTTTTTTCGCTAAAACGCCTTACTATACATGGTCGCTTTTTTCGGTCAAAACGCCTTACTATACATGGTCGCTTTTTTCGCCAAAACGCCTTACTATACATGGTCGCTTTTTCGCCTCAAAACGCCTTACTATACATGGTCGCTTTTTTCGCCAAAACGCCTTACTATACATGGTCGCTTTTTTCGCCAAAACGCCTTACTATACATGGTCGTTTTTTCGGTCAAAACGCCTTACTATACATGGTCGCTTTTTCGGTTAAAACGCCTTACTATACATGGTCGCTTTTTCGGTTAAAACGCCTTACTATACATGGTCGTTTTTTCGGTTAAAACGCCTTACTATACATGGTCGCTTTTTCGGTCAAAACGCCTTACTATACATGGTCGTTTTTTCGGTTAAAACGCCTTACTATACATGGTCGTTTTTTCGGTTAAAACGCCTTACTATACATGGTCGCTTTTTCGGTTAAAACGCCTTACTATACATGGTCGCTTTTTCGGTCAAAACGCCTTACTATACATGGTCGCTTTTTTCGGTTAAAACGCCTTACTATACATGGTCGCTTTTTCGTTAAAACGCCTTACTATACATGGTCGCTTTTTTCGGTTAAAACGCCTTACTATACATGGTCGCTTTTTCGGTTAAAACGCCTTACTATACATGGTCGCTTTTTCGTTAAAACGCCTTACTATACATGGTCGCTTTTTCGGTCAAAACGCCTTACTATACATGGTCGTTTTTTCGTTAAAACGCCTTACTATACATGGTCGTTTTTCGGTTAAAACGCCTTACTATACATGGTCGCTTTTTTTTAGTTAAAACGCCTTACTATACATGGTCGCTTTTTCGTTAAAAACGCCTTACTATACATGGTCGTTTTTTCGCTAAAACGCCTTACTATACATGGTCGCTTTTTCGCTTAAAACGCCTTACTATACATGGTCGCTTTTTTCGTTAAAACGCCTTACTATACATGGTCGCTTTTTCGGTCAAAACGCCTTACTATACATGGTCGCTTTTTCGTTAAAAACGCCTTACTATACATGGTCATTTTTTTCGCTAAAACGCCTTACTATACATGGTCGTTTTTTCGCTAAAAACGCCTTACTATACATGGTCGCTTTTTCGTTAAAACGCCTTATTATACATGGTCGCTTTTTTCGGTCAAAACGCCTTACTATACATGGTCGCTTTTTTCGGGTTAAAACGCCTTACTATACATGGTCGCTTTTTTCGGTCAAAACGCCTTACTATACATGGTCGCTTTTTCGTTAAAAACGCCTTACTATACATGGTCATTTTTTCGCTAAAACGCCTTACTATACATGGTCGTTTTTTCGCTAAAAACGCCTTACTATACATGGTCGCTTTTTCGCTCAAAACGCCTTACTATACATGGTCGTTTTTTCGGTTAAAACGCCTTACTATACATGGTCGCTTTTTTCGGTAAAAACGCCTTACTATACATGGTCGCTTTTTCGGTTAAAACGCCTTACTATACATGGTCGTTTTTTCGGTTAAAACGGCTTACTATACATGGTCGTTTTTTCGGTTAAAACGCCTTACTATACATGGTCGCTTTTTCGCTAAAAACGCCTTACTATACATGGTCGCTTTTTTCGCCTAAAAACGCCTTACTATACATGGTCGCTTTTTTCGGTTAAAACGCCTTACTATACATGGTCGTTTTTTCGTTAAAACGCCTTACTATACATGGTCGCTTTTTTCGCTAAAAACGCCTTACTATACATGGTCGTTTTTTCGTTAAAAACGCCTTACTATACATGGTCGTTTTTTCGTTAAAACGCCTTACTATACATGGTCGTTTTTTCGGTCAAAACGCCTTACTATACATGGTCGCTTTTTCGGTTAAAACGCCTTACTATACATGGTCGCTTTTTCGTTAAAAACGCCTTACTATACATGGTCGTTTTTTCGGTTAAAACGCCTTACTATACATGGTCGTTTTTCGCTAAAAACGCCTTACTATACATGGTCGCTTTTTCGTTAAAACGCCTTACTATACATGGTCGCTTTTTTCGGTCAAAACGCCTTACTATACATGGTCGCTTTTTTCGCCTCAAAACGCCTTACTATACATGGTCGCTTTTTTCGTTAAAACGCCTTACTATACATGGTCGCTTTTTTCGGTTAAAACGCCTTACTATACATGGTCGCTTTTTCGCCTAAAAACGCCTTACTATACATGGTCGCTTTTTTCGGTTAAAACGCCTTACTATACATGGTCGTTTTTTCGCCTCAAAACGCCTTACTATACATGGTCGCTTTTTCGCCTCAAAACGCCTTATTATACATGGTCGCTTTTTTCGGTCAAAACGCCTTACTATACATGGTCGCTTTTTCGGTTAAAACGCCTTACTATACATGGTCATTTTTTCGCTAAAAACGCCTTACTATACATGGTCGTTTTTTCGTTAAAACGCTTTACTATACATGGTCGCTTTTTTCGCTTAAAACGCCTTATTATACATGGTCGCTTTTTTCGGTCAAAACGCCTTACTATACATGGTCGTTTTTTCGGTTAAAACGCCTTACTATACATGGTCGCTTTTTTCGGTCAAAACGCCTTACTATACATGGTCGCTTTTTTCGGTTAAAAACGCCTTACTATACATGGTCATTTTTTCGCTAAAAACGCCTTACTATACATGGTCGCTTTTTTCGCTAAAACGCCTTACTATACATGGTCGTTTTTTTCGTTAAAAACGCCTTACTATACATGGTCGTTTTTTTCGTCTAAAAACGCCTTATTATACATGGTCGTTTTTTTCGGGTCAAAACGCCTTACTATACATGGTCGTTTTTTTCGGGTTAAAACGCCTTACAATACATGGTCGTTTTTCGGTTAAAACGCCTTACTATACATGGTCGTTTTTTTCGGGTTAAAACGCCTTACTATACATGGTCGTTTTTTCGGCTAAAAACGCCTTACTATACATGGTCGTTTTTTCGGTTAAAAACGCCTTACTATACATGGTCGTTTTTTTCGGTTAAAACGCCTTACTATACATGGTCGTTTTTTCGCTAAAAACGCCTTACTATACATGGTCGCTTTTTCGGTCAAAACGCCTTACTATACATGGTCGCTTTTTCGGGTTAAAACGCCTTACAATACATGGTCGTTTTTTCGGTTAAAATGCCTTACTATACATGGTCGTTTTTTCGGTTAAAACGCCTTACTATACATGGTCGCTTTTTCGCTAAAACGCCTTACTATACATGGTCGCTTTTTCGCCTAAAACGCCTTACTATACATGGTCGTTTTTCGGTTAAAAATCCTTACTATACATGGTCGCTTTTTCGCTAAAACGCCTTACTATACATGGTCGCTTTTCGCCTCAAAACGCCTTACTATACATGGTCGTTTTTTCGCCAAAAACGCCTTACTATACATGGTCGTTTTTTTCGTCGAAAAACGCCTTACTATACATGGTCGTTTTTTTCGTCGAAAAATGCCTTATTATACATGGTCGTTTTTTTCGGGTCAAAACGCCTTACTATACATTGTCGTTTTTTCGGTTAAGAACGTCTTACTATACATGGTCGTTTTTTTGTCTAAAAACGCCTTACTATACATGGTCGTTTTTTTCGGGTTAAAACGCCTTACTATACATGGTCGTTTTTTCGGTTAAAAACGCCTTACTATACATGGTCGTTTTTTCGGTTAAAAATGCCTTACTATACATGGTCGTTTTTTCCGGTTAAAACGCCTTACTATACATGGTCGTTTTTTCGGTTAAAACGCCTTAATATACATGGTCGTTTTTTCGGCTAAAACGCCTTACTATACATGGTCGTTTTTTCGCCTAAAACGCCTTACTATACATGGTCGTTTTTTCGGTTAAAAATCCTTACTATACATGGTCGTTTTTTCGTTAAAACGCCTTACTATACATGGTCGTTTTTCGCCTCAAAACGCCTTACTATACATGGTCGTTTTTTCGCCAAAACGCCTTACTATACATGGTCGTTTTTTCGTTAAAACGCCTTACTATACATGGTCGTTTTTTCGTTAAAATGCCTTATTATACATGGTCGTTTTTTCCGGGTCAAAACGCCTTACTATACATGGTCGTTTTTTCGGTTAAGAACGTCTTACTATACATGGTCGTTTTTTCGTCTAAAAACGCCTTACTATACATGGTCGTTTTTTTCGGGTTAAAACGCCTTACTATACATGGTCGTTTTTTCGGTTAAAAACGCCTTACTATACATGGTCGCTTTTCGGTTAAAAATGCCTTACTATACATGGTCGCTTTTCGGTTAAAAACGCCTTACTATACATGGTCGCTTTTTTTTCGACTAAAAACGCCTTACTATACATGGTCGCTTTTTCGCCTCAAAACGCCTTACTATACATGGTCGCTTTTTTGTCGAAAACGCCTTATTATACATGGTCGCTTTTTTCGCTTAAAACGCCTTATTATACATGGTCGCTTTTTCGGTCAAAACGCCTTACTATACATGGTCGTTTTTTTCTGGCTTAAAAAGCCTTACTATACATGGTTGTTTTTTCGGTTTAAAATGCCTTACTATACATGGCCGGTTTTTTTCGTCTCAAAACGCCTTACTATACATGGTCGTTTTTTTCGTCGAAAAACGCCTTATTATACATGGTCGTTTTTTTCGGGTCAAAACGCCTTACTATACATGGTCGTTTTTTCTGGCTTAAAAAGCCTTACTATACATGGTTGTTTTTTCGGTTTAAAATGCCTTACTATACATGGCCGTTTTTTTTCGTCTAAAAACGCCTTACTATACATGGTCGTTTTTTTCGGGTTAAAACGCCTTACTATACATGGTCGTTTTTCGTTAAAAACGCCTTACTATACATGGTCGTTTTTTTCGGCTAAAAACGCCTTACTATACATGGTCGTTTTTTCGGTCAAAACGCCTTACTATACATGGACGTTTTTTCGGGTTAAACGCCTTACAAGACATGGTCGCTTTTCGTTAAAAATGCCTTACTATACATGGTCGCTTTTTTCGGTTAAAACGCCTTACTATACATGGTCGCTTTTTCGGCTAAAAACGCCTTACTATACATGGTCGTTTTTTCGTCTAAAAACGCCTTACTATACATGGTCGTTTTTTTCGGGTTAAAAATCCTTACTATACATGGTCGTTTTTTTCGTCGAAAAACGCCTTACTATACATGGTCGTTTTTTCGGTTAAAAACGCCTTACTATACATGGTCGTTTTTTTTGTCGAAAAACGCCTTATTATACAAGCCGTTTTTTTCGGGTCAAAACGCCTTACTATACATGGTCGTTTTTTTCGGCCAAAAACGCCTTACTATACATGGTCGTTTTTTCGTCTCAAAACGCCTTACTATACATGGTCGTTTTTTCGCCCAAAACGCTTTACTATACATGGTCGTTTTTTCGTTTAAAATGCCTTATTATACATGGTCGTTTTTTCGGTCAAAACGCCTTACTATACATTGTCGCTTTTTCGTTAAGAACGCCTTACTATACATGGTCGTTTTTTGTCTAAAACGCCTTACTATACATGGTCGTTTTTTCGGTTAAAACGCCTTACTATACATGGTCGCTTTTTTCGTTAAAAACGCCTTACTATACATGGTCGTTTTTTCGTTAAAAATGCCTTACTATACATGGTCGCTTTTTCCGGTTAAAACGCCTTACTATACATGGTCGTTTTTCCGGTTAAAAACGCCTTACTATACATGGTCGTTTTTTCGGTTAAAAACGCCTTACTATACATGGTCGTTTTTTTTTCGGCTAAAAACGCCTTACTATACATGGTCGTTTTTTCGTCTCAAAACGCCTTACTATACATGGTCGTTTTTTTGTCGAAAAACGCCTTATTATACATGGTCGTTTTTTTCGTCGAAAAACGCCTTATTATACATGGTCGTTTTTTTCGGGTCAAAACGCCTTACTATACATGGTCGTTTTTTCTGGCTTAAAAAGCCTTACTATACATGGTTGTTTTTTCGGTTTAAAATGCCTTACTATACATGGCCGGTTTTTTTCGTCTCAAAACGCCTTACTATACATGGTCATTTTTTTCGGCCAAAAACGCCTTACTATACATGGTCGTTTTTTCGTCTCAAAACGCCTTACTATACATGGTCATTTTTTTCGGCCAAAAACGCCTTACTATACATGGTCGTTTTTTTCGTCTCAAAACGCCTTACTATACATGGTCGTTTTTTTCGGGTTAAAACGCCTTACTATACATGGTCGTTTTTTCGGTTTAAAACGCCTTAATATACATGGCCGTTTTTTTTCATCTAAAAACGCCTTACTATACATGGTCCTTTTTTTCGGGTTAAAACGCCTTACTATACATGGTCGTTTTTTCGTTTAAAAACGCCTTACTATACTTGGTCATTTTTTACGGGTTAAAACGCCTTCCTATACATGGTTGTTTTTTTCGTCTCAAAACGCCTTACTATACTTGGTCATTTTTTACGGGTTAAAACGCCTTCCTATACATGGTCGTTTTTTCGCTAAAAACGCCTTACTATACATGGTCGTTTTTTTCGTCTAAAAACGCCTTACTATACATGGTCGTTTTTGGGGGGTTAAAATGCCTTACTATAAATGGTCGTTTTTTTCAGCTAAAAACGCCTTACTATACGTGGTCGTTTTTGTTTTTCGGGTTAAAACGTCTTACTATACATGGTCGTTTTTATCGGGTTAAAACGCCTTTCTCTTCATCAGTGGTGTATATCATACGGCTGGAACCTGCCTGCAAGGAGGTTTGATCAGGCCCGCAGCATAATTTAAAAGTGAAAAAATGCACAAAAGACACGGAATGAATATTTTTAATAGGGTGCAATTCGTTGAATATCCGCTAGTTTTGATCAGAGGAAAAGACATATAGACAGCCTCAGTCTGTTACTGAGACAGACCCAACACATTAAGCCTCATTTCATTTGTCAGAGTTGAAGGAAGATTGTTCTTGGGTCCTCCGTGCCACAAGAGGGAGTCACCTGCTCACCGCCAGAGTCCACCTACGAGCACAGACCTGCAGGCAACACTTTTTTCTCTTCTTCCAGTTATTCGCAAGGTGCTGAAGTCAAACTTTGGGCCAGCCTGAAAAGTAGGAGACATTTACACTCGTTCAATGCACCATCATGACTACTTTAAAAAAAAAATGTCTCCCCCTAGGCAGCAGTAAACATGATCGGCTTCCTGCTCTCGAAAGACCCAACAGTCTATCTCCCTGATAAGTTTCATGCCCAACACATCTTTGTCTGCACAAGAAATTGACTTGCGTGTAACTCACGGATGCCTTTCCTCTCAGGTCAACACACCTGTCCCACGTTCTTTTCAAGAGCTGATCACTTCGCCGCCCAGCAAAAGCAGACTGCAATCCAACTTGCAACCTTTTTCCACTGCTTTTGTGATTGTCTACTCTGCAAAAGAAATAAAGCTTGATTACAAACACAACACAACTTCAACTAAACTTCATTTTTAAACACATCACCACAATCTAACTTACTGGAATGATGGCTGATGATTCGCTGATAGCTGTGAAAGTGGGTGGAGCATGACGATAACACGCTGTGATTGGTGGAAAGGGGGAGTGGTTTTGCAAATTAGGCGTTCTCTGATTGGTGGGCTCTTTGGGGCGTGGTTATGCGAATTTGGAGCAATCTGATCGGTCGAAACTTGGAAAGTGGGCATGTTTATTCAAATTAGGGTTATGGTTATGCAAATTAGGGGTCTCGTCGCGATTAGTGGATGTTAAATTGGGTGTGGTTTGGGGCGGGCATTGCAGCACTTTTTCAAAGTCCCATTTGAGTCTTGAGCTCAGACTTGCACTTGGGTCACATCAGACCTTTTCACTGCTCCCGTCGGTTTCACATGACCCAAAAGCTTGATTCCTGGAGTTTCGGGTCATGTGGAGACCAACGGGAACAGTGGAAAGACTGTCTGATGTGACTGAAGCGCAAGTCTGAGCTCAAGACGTCATTCTTTGAAAAGGCTTCGAGTGAGTTGAGGATGGATTTGGTCATGAAAGGCAAGGACTCATATTCAAGTCGAACAATTTATTGGACAGAAAAGGGAACATGACAATGTGAAAGGATTTGACCAGTCAATCTTTGTGTGGGCCAGTCCAAGTTGCACGCACACACACACTGACGACAGGCCTGAGATGGGAACCGAAGTACCCGGAGAAAACCCACGCAGGCCCAGGGAGAACATGCAAACTCCACACAGGGAGGCGCACTGTGAAGTCGACGTGCTAACCACTGGCACGTGCTAACCACTGGACTACCGGGCCGCCGTATGTATAATATATACCTTGAAGTGGACCAAGTTAGTTTAAAAATGTGTGTGTGAACACACACATTTTTAAACTAACTTGTGTACACACACACACACATTTTTAAACTAACTTGGTCCACTTCAAGGTTTAAAAACATATTCCAGAAGTGCTTGATGATGCTCGGGTTGTCTATGTGGAGTTGACACTGTTGTGCAGTACACGAAGCAGAAGTTTAAATTGAGTGAGAGACAGACAGGCGGGCACACTCACCTCCACCTTGTGGTAAAACGTGACATCAGACATCGCTATTTTTGTTATGATGCAGCATGTTTGATTGTCGTTGGTTGAAGTTTAATTTTGTTGCTTGTGTAAGCTTATGTTATGTTATTAAATATCATTTTATGTTTGAGCATCATATTATTTCATGTTAAGCATACCTAAATGATATTCGGTTGTTTAATAATTGCTTAGACATGTTTTTATGTTGATATTATCTGATTGGTTAAGGAAACCAGGAGTGTTTTGCGGTTACTGTACCGAGAAGGGGGTGTTCTCGTTCATCCGTTTGGAGGTGCAGACGTGGGGAAAATAAAAAGCTGCCTTCAAAGGATTCCATCTCTCCTTTTGCCCATTTTTAAAGTAGAGCTATCCACTACAAAACTACGAACCTCTCAACTTACACTTGTTTATTGTTTGGAGCCTTTTTAATGTTCAATAAAATAAGTAAAAAGCCATTTCTTTGCTTGATAATTGTTGCTATTTGCAGTCAGTAGAGTGCAATATTTAGTTCACCAAGTCATTCATCAAAATGTATGCTAAATTTGTCATAAGGCGTAGAAAAAATAGTAGTGTGTTTCCGGTAACATGAAATTTCGGCATAGGGTCGGTAGGTCGGACAAATGTTTTTATTTTTTAAAATATTTTTGCCACGCCCCCATCATAAATGTAAACAAAATAACCATAAAACATAAAACAAGGAGACATTGAAACCCCCGCTCGCCGCCGAAGGAAAACTACGGCAAGCCTGAGGATTTCACGTAACAATAGTTACCGGTAGCGTGTCGTTTCCGTGGCGTCATTTTACGGTACCGAAACATAGTTTAACCATTAAAGTCACCGCACACGACTTGACTGTGTGATCAACGCGATTTCACTGTGCCTCTGTGTGTTTGTAGTGTGTGTGTGTGTTTCTTCGAATTTACTTTCGTTTTGAGTGTTGGGGGGGACGCAACAGATAGGTGCGTATGCGGGTTGCTATTTTAGTCCGCAAATTGAGGAATCGCGCGGATGAAAGTTTGAGATGGCGGCGAAAAACTCACAAAGGTCTACTAATTACGCTATTTAAGAAATGGCAATGCCAGTCTGATTTTTCGTATGAATCGTCCGAAGGGCGATCACTAAACTCACCTGTGACGTATGCACAAAACACGAGAGCGAGAGGCGGACGACGCGAGGCACGATTACATGGCAAATTGGTCATTAGATTTGTAGGCTAATCGCTGTGAAAAATATTATGAAAAAGTATTGGTTATTCTATAATTTACTGGATGCAGCATGGTAACTTTATGAATAAAATATTCGTCACAAGGTGTAGTAATGCTAGACTGCAACACACAAAACGCGGTCTAAACTATTTTCGGAGATCGCGGCCGCCGCCATGATTCAATGTTGTTGACACACGACGGCAAATGACGCGCATGCTCAACGTGAATATCGCGAGAGTTTGCACCGACGTAAACATCTTTCCTTTTATTATTTATAATTTTGTCTGTGGTTTTATTGTTCTTGTTTTGATTGTAAAGCCTCCTTGAGTGTTTTGAAAGGCGCGTATAAATGAAATGTACTATTATTATTATTACACAAAAATGTAGAAGGTTTGAAAAAAAATGCCGACCGGAACGTTTTTGTTCGAGGTAGAAATTCTCGGTCGGTCGGGTTACCGGAAACACACTACTTTTTTTTCTACGCCTAAATATTTAAAAGAAAAGCTAAAGTTAAAAGAGCCATTTGTGAGCCAAAAAGAGCCGGCTCTTTTCACTGAGCCGATCCAAATTAACCGGATCACCAACAAGACCCTAGCCAAGAGGATCGACGGCTTTGACAGCAGGTCACTCAGAACTATCTTGAACATCAGCTTGCACCTCCATGTTGCCCACTCAGACCTCCGAAAACATACGCTTCAGCCCCCTGCATCCTGACTGGCCGCTCAGAGGCGCATCCAAGGGTAAAAGGTGTCAGTAATATTGGGGAATAATGGGAGGTTTCACTCCAGAGTCTGAGCACTCGTGCCCCCCCCTCATCACCGACGGTGTCGAAAAAGTACTTTTTCTTACAGGACGTCTTCTTGAAACAAGTATCTGTACTTCTAAATAACACGCACACAGACACACATTAAAAACAAATATTCATTTTCCCTAGACCCCCGCGATCGACTTGGAACCAGTTCGCAGTCGATCGGTCAATCGCGGTCGACTGGTTGGGCACTTCTGCCCTACACACTGAAAATTATTATTTTGGAACTGTACTGTGTAGTAGTACAATTTCTCTCCACTAGATGGTAGTCATGCACAACAAAACATTTACTTTATGATTTGACCTTTATGGCATCTGTACCTTAAACGGGAAGTTAACATAAAATTTGTCGATACAAGAATATAATCTTTGTAGTGTAAACACGGCATTTTGATTAATATTGTGTATTTGGAATAGGTAACAACCACTCATAGCGCAGCTTCAGAAAACAGGTATGTCGTGGGCAACTGTGAGGTCATCTTTACCTGACAGAAAGTGGCAAAATGGCCGCCCCCTAAGATGGCTAAAAACGAGTGTATTTATATATTATTGTAAGGAATTTTTTAGGGTTGACTTCCCCGATGAATAATAATAATACAATATGTTATTAATAACAATACCTGCTGTGGATTTAGGACAATTACGAGCCTTCAATTGACTGCTTTTTTTTTTTTTACACTATCAAGCATTTGACACAGAACCAGTCTTGCATATATTAATTTATTGCGTTTCAAACAATAAAATCTAATCGTACAAAAAATCTTTGCCTGCTGAAATATTTTGACTACCATCAGGTATTTGTCGTGTATAAAAGCATTTCATTTACTTCAAGACTTTTTTTCCCCCCAAAAAAATAAAATAAAAGAAAGTATAACTTCTTATTTACCTTGTAGTACTGGTTATGAGTAAGTTTAACTTAAAATAAATAATTCTGTCAAAGTTGTATGTAGATTCATATGGTCTACTATGAGTAATATCGTCTACGTTTGATTTTTTTGTAGGGGCGCACTGCTATGTTAACTTAATTTCCATTTACTTGCCAAGTAGCCTGCAATTGTCGTCTTCTATCAGGAAATCCTTTTTCTTAATGTAGCCGGGTCTTTGGACAGACTGGACTGAACACAAATAAATTTTTATGTGGGTTTTATTCCCGACTGGACAATGAAAAATTGTACAGCATTAAGAGAAAAGACTGAGATATTAACTGAATTTTCAAAGAGTTCGAAAAGGGATCTAAGAGATGAAAGAGAGTATCTACCAGATTAAAGACAATTACAATATAATAGACAACAGCAGTGGCTTGCTTAAGAGGGAAACAGAATTAAAATACATTATTTCCAAGCCACAATACTTCATTAAACAAATAATCATTACAACCCAATGTTTTGAGATGCAGACACACTTACTCGATACGCTCCGCTGTATGGGATGCATACAAAGCACGTGGAAAACACAAATGATCTCCTCTAAAGAACAGATAACACAGTTCATATAGTTTCACAGTCAAAAACATATTGTAACGTTATAACACTTACGCTGTACAGCTGTTCACACGACTCACTAGTGGTAGATTTCAACCTCCAAACCACGATATTGTGCTCTACAAATATCATCCAAATAATTAATCATCTGTCCAATTTTAACACCTAACCTGCATCATAGTAAATTAGTTACCAATTACCTGAATATCGCCAGGGTTACAACGACGATCATGGGTGTATCAAGTTGGGACAAGCAGTAGGCACAGTTCAGCGACTACTCTCCTTCACGTGCATGTCACTCACTGCACTTCCTGGTCTGATTGTCACACACTCTATATGTTACCGCATGCTTTGATCTATTGTGGCTCTTAAAGTGACAGTGCTACATTTGTTAAACAAGGCTGCCTTTCCTACAAAAGTCCAAGTACGGTTCACCTGGTTACATTCTCCCCTGCTACAAGTCAACGCCCTCGGTGACTTATCACTCTACCACCCGTCTGGTGAAGGTCGAGGTATAGCGGACCACCCCTGCCAAAATCTGAGAGAATACATCCGGACTTAACGAGATGGCATTGCATGCTGACACGGGAGATTGAACGGATTCTTGTGTTTCCTGCAGTCTTCCTCTGACTCTTGCGTAGGGCAGAACTGGGTACACCTACTCTAACGGTCACTTTTCTTTCCCTCGGTGCAGGCACAGGTCTTGGGCGCCTCGTCCAGGCTAAAATCTGATGTGGCCTCAAGGTTTTGTTGCAAGTCTGTTTCCAAATTTTCTTCCTCCTCTGAACCAGTGTCAGAAACATTATCACCTGGCTCTTGGGAAACTTCCTCTTCCGCAAGTGGTTCATTGAATTCTTCAACCAATACAAACTCGATATCATCCGCCTCATCTTCTGATGGTGGAGCTGGGATAGGTTCTTTAACGGGTAACTGGCGAGGACTTCTCTGTTCCGGTGCTGGTCCCACACATGGACGGAGGTTGGTCCTATGCACCCTCTTTGTCAGTCCTCCATCTAGGGTCTCTACTGTGTAGGTGGTTCCTTGTACCTCCACAACCTTGTACATGGTCGAGGCCCATACATCCTGTATCTTATTTCTTCCGAGAGGCCGGAAACGTAGGTACACGAGTTCACCCACATCAACAGGTGGACAGTAGACTTTCTCCTGTTGGTGGGCCATTCTCTCAGCCGCTTTGCACTCAGTTATCTCTCTTGCCCGGCATGTGCATCTCTGAGTCGTTCCTGGTGTACTGCAAGCCAGTCGACCGTATCATCTTTGACTTGTTGCTCTTGGCCAAGCAAGGCATCCACTGGAAGGTGAGGATGGACACCAAACAACAAGTAATGGGGTGAGTGTCCCGTTGTTGAGTGTGGAGTCACATTATATGCATAGACCAATTCGACAGGTGTTCCGCCAACGGCGTTTCTTTTCAGGAGGAAGTGTGCGAGAAGATCATGTAGGGTTCGGTTGAACCTTTCACACTGTGGGTTGCCTTGGGGTGATAGGGTGTGGTTCGGGTCTTCTTAACTCCATAGAGCTTGCACAACTCAGCCACGACAGCACTTTCAAAATTCCGGCCTTGGTCCGAGTGCAGGCGTTCTGGCACACCATACTTGAGAAACCACTCTCTCAGGATGACTTTCGCAGTAGTATCTGCCTTTGATCTCGAACAGCAATTGCCTGACTGAACTTCGTGAATACATCCGTTATCACGAGCACACTTTCACGCCCATCTGTTGCATCGCTCCAGTGTCGTGAAATCCACAGCAACGACTTCAAGTGGCCGAGTCGCCACAAATGGAGTTTGAGGGGCCCGAATCTTTGGTTGTGGCATTTTGGTCAAAACACATCTCTGGCACTTCTTTATCCACTGCTCAACTTCTTCATGCATGCCTCCCCAGAAACACCTTTGCCGCAGCAGGCCTAATGTTCGCTCTATACCCTGATGTCCCATCTGGTCATGGACGCCAGAGAACTTTGTCTTTGAGACAGGCAGGTAGTAACAACTGGTAGCATTCTCCCAGGTGAACATCGTTAATCACTCGGTACAAGAGCCCATCTCTCTCTCTGAGACGGGGCCACTGTTTTAGCAGAGCGCGCACTGGTTTTGAAAGGCCCATTCTTTCTTGATAAGATGGTTTTCTGATGGCTCCAAAAGTCTCGCACCACTTTGAGAGTCGGGTCGGCAGCCTGAAATCCTTGAAGTACTTCCTTAGTATATCCTGGTAGTGTGGGGTATTATCTTGAACAGTTTCATCATTTACTGTCTCATTGGCCTCTGACGCTTGTAGCTGCCTGATTGCATGGAGTTCAACTCCTGCCAAAACTAACTCTGGTTCTAAACCGTCCCTGTCCTCAGTGAGCTACAAATTGCTACACTACCATCAAACTCTGCATCTTCACTGGTCGGTTCTGGCTCATCATTCACCGGTCGACGAGAAAGGGCATCAGCTACAGTATTACATCTGCCAGGACGATACTTTACATCAAAATCAAATATTGCTAGCTGAGCCACCCAGCGCTGTTGAGTTGCTCCTAATTCGGCAGTCTGGAGGTGACACAGAGGGTTATTATCTGTGATGACCGTGAACTTGGACCCAAGTAGGTAACTCCTAAACTTCTCAGTAACTGCCCACTTCAGTGCTAGGAGTTCAAGCTTCATACTGCTATAGTTCTGATCATTCTTCTCAGCACCCCTAAGTCTGCGACTTGCAAAAGCTATCACCTTCTTCTGACCCGCTTGCTTTTGATAAAGGACTGCACCCAAACCTAAATTGCTAGCATCTGTCTCGAGTATGAAAGGTGAGTTAAAGTCTGCATAACCTAGTGTGGGCGCACTTGTGAGCCTGTCTTTCAACGCTTCAAAAGCCTGTTGGCACTGAGGTGTCCAGGCTGACCTAAACAACTGGTTAACCCCTGCCCGACTATTTTCTTCTGCACAGGTGCTAACAACATCGTGAAGCGGTCCGCGATCTTAGAGAAACCTCAACAAATCTCCTATAATAGCTACAAAAGCCTAAGAAAGACCTGAGTTCCTTTACTGAAGCAGGGATAGGCCACTGTTTCACTGCACTTATTTTGTCCGGATCTGTTTTTATGCCTTCCGCTGGAGACCTGGTGACCTAGAAACTTCACTTGTTTTTAGGAAGTGACATTTCTCAATCTTTACCTTAAGGCCTGTATCCTCAATCGCTTCAGAACTGTCTCTAGCCTCACTAGGTGGTCATGGAAGGTTGGTGAGAAGACCAGTAGGTCATCCAAATAGACCAGTACGATCTGAAATGCCAAGTCACTCATTGTAGTCTGCATTAATCGTTGAAACGTGGCGGGCGCATTACACAACCCAAAAGGCATTCTCAGGTACTCATAAAGACCAAAAGGTGTGGTAAATGCCGTTTTGTGTTTGTCTTTCTCATGTACTGCCACCTGATGGTATCCACTTGCGAGATCAAGTGTGGAAAAGAACTTGGCGCCACTTAGAGCATCCAGGCTTTCATCGATACGGGGAAGTGGAAAAGCATCCCGCCTCGCTTTCGAGTTGAGCCTCCTATAATCAACACAAAGTCTCAAACTGCCATCTGACTTTCGGACCAAGACGACTGGTGAAGCATAGGAACTTGAACTCTCTTGAATAACGCTCTTCCTCAACAGCTCCGCTTATATGCTCTTTGACTTCTTGATACTGATTAGGTGGGATGCGACGGTATGCTTGGTTGACTGGGATTTCATCAACAACGGGAATTTCGTGTTTAACCCTGTCAGTAAATCCCAAGTCCTCGCCTTGTAGAGCAAACACATCCGCATACTTTGTCAGGAGCCCTCTAAACTCTGCCTGTTGGGTTGGTGTACCACCTATGTCCAACCGGTCTAGTAAGCCCTGTATGTCACAGTTTGACTTTTGAACACTTTTCCGACTAATTGTGACTTCCTCGTGGTTGGCCGAAATCTGTCGAAAATTCACTTCTAAGGGATCGCTTCCCTACACTGACACTGACTTAGGATACCTAGCCGTGTTCTTGGAGCTAACCAGATGTCCTCTGGAGAAAGGTTGACGACTTGGACTGGGAAAACATTGCTGTGGGAAGAGACTACTGTTGGTACCACAATCAATCCTCCTGGTAATTGGCTATTTCCAGGTTCAAGCAGCATGCTTACAGCATCATTGGACGACCTCTTTAGGCCCCTTGCGTAAACTGTTGCAACAGACAACGACGGTACTCTAATTTTGCTTTTTCCTATGACACGGGCAGCTGCAACCTTCTCTACCAACGCTGTCTCTTGCACGCGCTGAAAGGCCTCTTTCCAGGCAAAATCCAGTTCACCGCCCAAAGTGGTGTCAAACTGTGCCAATGCCAACTGTTGACATCGCTTGGTAATGTTCATTCCAATAATTCCCTGAAAAAATTGGCCAGCCTCATCTGTGCTATCTTGGATAATTAGGAATCCACACTCAGGATTCTGACTCCCATTGCCTGCACATCCAACTCAACATAACCTAAATAGGGTAGAGGCAAGTTATTTGCTGCGGTTAGTTTAAGCCATTTCGCAGTACAGTGCATATCTTCATCTCCTCCATTAAGACAGTTCCTGAAAAACTTTCTGTGAGGGTGCTTACATTGCTTCCAGAGTCAAGTATGCACCGCAAGGGGACTCCACCTATCTGTATGTCTACTTCAGGCACTTGCCTACAGCCCTCTCTATAAAACGTTCTCTCGTCAACAAATTACCTGAGCCTTCACTCCGACCCTTCACTGCCCGGCTCACAACAGTGGAGGATTCCCGCTTCCCTGGACTGGCGGGCTGGGCACAGTAGGACGTTGATATGAGGGTTTGCGTGTCACCGGGCATTGCCGAGCAATATGCCCAACACCTTCACATCGCAGACAAATTGGTTGGCCGTCACCGTGTACTTGGGTTGAACTTTAGGTCTACCATTGGTCATGGTGAGTCCACGGACTGCATTTGTCAATTCACTAATGGCCTTTCCTGTTGGGCAATTATTTTAACTACTTCCTGCAGGGTAACGGATAAGTCAGTTTGGACTTCAGTGGTCGTGTCTCTTCTCTAAAGTCATATCCATATGTTCACTAACCAGCTTTCTGTTCGTTGCAACACTAGTGTGGCGTGGTTGGTCTTCAAGGGCCCACATCATTGCCTCATTTCTCACATCGAATAAACTACTTTCCGGTCTCTCTCTGAGCAGCCTACGCAGTTCACGCCTCAAGGTGGAGTCTCGCACCCTTCAACGAACTGATCTCTAATAGCTAACTGAGCATCAGATACCACACTAGGCGACTGTTGAGGGCTGAATTGAGTAGCTGTGAGAGAGCATGTGAAAATTCGCGCAGTTCCTCCCCATCAAGTTGTTTGCGAGCATAAAAGCGTGTAGGAGTTATGGTACAGCACGTTTTTCTCGAAAGGCTTCACGCAAACAAGAAAACACATCACTGGGCTTCTTAGGTTGCTCTCGCAGGCGCAGTTTAACCTCCTCTAGGGCCGAACCTTTAACAGTGAAAGAATGAAGTCTACTTGGTCTTCCTCTTGTAGACCTCTTTGTTCTTATTGCCCGTTCCACTTCCTCTATAAATTCGTCAACAGTGTCAACATCTTTCCCATTCTCACCAGAAAAGGTATAATGTGTTTTTCTCTTGGGATATAAACAATTGATCTTGGCTGAACATTTCCCAAATTTGCAAGGCTCGACATGACAGCCTCCTGTTTTCGACTGAGTTCTCTAATCTGTGACTGTAATGCGGTCACACAGTTACCTTCATCAGCCAAATGTAAGGAACCTAGGTCGTCCTCGCTGTGGGTTCCTGCCAGGATGGCAGCGGCTTGCACGTCATCCTCTGACATTTTCAGGTCTCCGTTCCAAGGTATTTAACACAGCAACGCCGCAACAGTCACAAAAAGTCGATCCGTTTCTCTTCTGGTAGCTTTGAAGACTTGCTTGCGCCCTTGATGCTTGTTGATGCGAATCTGCTCCACATTCAGCCACCCGAACCGCAGCTTGGACACGAAGGCCTCACTCCATCGACAATCCGCACTCTGGCATTAGGACGGCTTCGCTTCTCGCCACTACTGTTGTCTATTATACTCAAACTAACACTATCCACTACAATCTCAGAATTTAATAGGGAATCCCACTTCTGACACCAAAATTGTGTAGCCGGGTCTTTGGACAGACTGGACTGAACACAAATAAATTTTTATGTGGGTTTTATTCCCGACTGGACAATGAAAAATTGTACAGCATTAAGAGAAAAGACTGAGATATTAACTGAATTTTCAAAGAGTTCGAAAAGGGATCTAAGAGATGAAAGAGAGTATCTACCAGATTAAAGACAATTACAATATAATAGACAACAGCAGTGGCTTGCTTAAGAGGGAAACAGAATTAAAATACATTATTTCCAAGCCACAATACTTCATTAAACAAATAATCATTACAACCCAATGTTTTGAGATGCAGACACACTTACTCGATACGCTCCGCTGTATGGGATGCATACAAAGCACGTGGAAAAACACAAATGATCTCCTCTAAAGAACAGATAACACAGTTCATATAGTTTCACAGTCAAAAACATATTGTAACGTTGCGAACACTTACGCTGTACAGCTGTTCACACGACTCACTAGTGGTAGATTTCAACCTCCAAACCACGATATTGTGCTCTACAAATATCATCCAAATAATTAATCATCTGTCCAATTTTAACACCTAACCTGCATCATAGTAAATTAGTTACCAATTACCTGAATATCGCCAGGGTTACAACGACGATCATGGGTGTATCAAGTTGGGACAAGCAGTAGGCACAGTTCAGCGACTACTCTCCTTCACGTGCATGTCACTCTCACTGCACTTCCTGGTCTGATTGTCACACACTCTATATGTTACCGCATGCTTTGATCTATTGTGGCTCTTAAAGTGACAGTGCTACATTTGTTAAACAAGGCTGCCTTTCCTACAAAAGTCCAAGTACGGTTCACCTGGTTACATTAAATTAAGTATTATACTCCACATTCTATTACTTTTTCAGTTTTTTTCCTTTGGTAGGGGTTGCTGTATGTTTTCCGCTCTTCATGCTCGATCGACGCTGCATCACAATTATGTAACGTGAGGAGATGCAGAAGACAATTTCAGGTGCAAGACTGATTTATCACCGAGTGGACTCCAAGGCTGAAATGGGGCATGTGACCAAAGGTGGGGGGAAAATACTTCAATTCGGATGTCGGAGATGGAATGAGGAGCATATTTTTGCACGGATCCATCGCCAGAGTGGAGGCATTTATATGAGAGCACGTCAGAGAAGCACTTGATCCCTGCTGTCACATGGACCCTCTCAGAATCCCACAAGCGGACCGAGAAGGAGCAACACTCTCATTTTGAATGCTTTGTCTTTATCCGTTCTTTGTTATTTTTGTTTTATCCCTGCTCAAGTGAAAAAATATTTGGGGAAGGGCGGCTATGGCTTGGCCGTGCATCAGCAGAGTGTGTTGCTTGGCTCGGTTCTGGAACCAATTCGACAAATCCGATCTTTCCGTGCCGCTCACCATCCAGAACTACTCGGACATATCCGAGCAGGAGGTGCGATCCGTCACCAAGCAGGTATCGTGCCCCACCTCTGTCCCCGGACCGCGAATTGCCGGCGACTCCCCAACCCGAGGCTCATTTAGGGCGCGCAGGGAGCCCAGCTACAAGCCCCGGGAGGACTACCAACCTCCGGGGGTGCCTTTCCCCAGTGTCACGCAGTACAAGCAGGACTTTAAACCCTGGCCCATTCCCAAGAAGGACCACTACCCTTGGATCAGTAATGGGAGCAGCCCAGGGGTAAGGTTGGAGGTGAAAGAGGAGGACAGGGGGAACGTCTGCAGGTAACTCTCAGTCAAAGCGCTTTCCATGCAATGTGACGTATATTTTACGTTGGGTCCGGTACTTTTTGTAGAGATTTAGAGGAGATTGTATTCTCTTCCCCTGACCACCTCAATGAAATGTGAAATAACTGTCAGTGTAGTACTTTAAACGTGATTTCGATATATTAGTTTCCCCTGAAGTTGACTGTCATGATTGACATCTTACACCGAAATCTTCAACAATTTTATATTTCCAACGTTGCGAAACTGGTTCGGGAAGGCCCTTTTCCGTTCCGCAGTGACTGTGACACAGTGCGCAACAAATAGATGAAAATCTGCAATGTAATGACCACTATACTTTTGTTATTATTTATCTATATGTTAAAGCTTTATACATTGTATCACAAAAAATATATAGATGTGAGGTGAGGTGCAAATATTACCTTCATCCACTTGGGGTCACCATCCTCACGTTCTACACTGTAGTATCTGTGACTATGAATGTATGCGGCTTTAAAAGGGGGAGCCTGTCCTGTTGAATGACGTGGAGGTCAGCGAATGACAGTGCAAGTCTTAGGCTTCCCGTTCACCGGCTAACTTGTTTTTCTTTTGTTTTGTTTTGTTTATGTCACCGTTCATTCAATGTCTACCCTTGAACACCTCCGGAAGGGTTCCGTTTCATCTCAATTAGCCGTTCTCAATTGTTCCAAATAGTAGTGTTAGCTGAAAAACTTCAAACTTTAGATAAAAAGCAACAAAACAAAACAGACAAGAAAAGCCTACTAGAACAGCTGAACGTTATTGGGGGTTAATCACCTTTTGATGTATTGCTCTTCCTTCAGACAAGAGTCCAGGCCATGGGTGAAAAGCGGCAGGAAACAACCTGTGGAATCCCAAAACATCCCACCTGAGACCAGCTATCAGGCTGCCTACAGCGGTGAAGCCCACCGGCCAATAGGGCCGCACCAGGGGAGCCTCGCTTCTGCTAGCACCAACATACAGCCCGCCTCGGTACCCCGCCCCGTCGTCAGCACGGTGCAAGCCGGCCCCTCTTACAACCCTCTCGTCCTGCGCGACATCCAGCATGACAAGACAGAGCTGAGCACGTCAACAAAGGGTCAGGTGAGCATACTCGGGTACCGGGACCTTGAAAAAAAAAGTATAAGGACAGTCAGTGGGAGGTTCTTTTTTTTTTGTTTTTTTCTTCAAATTAGAGATTTTTTTTTTGCCATTATATTGAGTATAGTTCCTTGGGTATTTTGATAAAAGCATATCACTTACCTGTTATTAAGACACCTGGTAAATGTATAAAACTGTGGGAAACATTGCAACATGTCTCCTTTAAGGCAGAGGGTTTTTTTTTTTTTTTTTTTGGATACGGCATGCTCATCCTGCTAAAAGTCATCTTGATTTGTCTCCCAAGCGGCACCCCGCTGTTGGGGCACCCCAGGGTAGTGATGCGACAGGATGTGTCTCAAAGTGACCCAGGTCTTAAAAACAGGCCACATTAGGTAACACATTTGGTTGACCTCAATTGCGCACACTTTGAGACAAGATTCACTAACATTTAAGAGAAGTAAATGTTCAACATAGCACTGGTAGTAATTGTGGATGAAGCCCTAAACAGAAAAAAAAAAACCCTAAAGAAGCAGATGTGTGTGCTCCAATTGAAATTTGAACACTAGACAAAGCTGAAATAATAGATAAGAAGCTGACAGGATTTGTGCGCCAAGCTGGCGACTCATTAGAGCATGGACATTGTTCCAGATTAGATTGGGATAAAACTCCCACCCTCCCCGACAAGCTGGCCGCCGTCACATTGTCCCACTGTTTGTGGCAACGCAAAACTGTGAAGAATCTTTTTACATGACGTTAGGCTAACAGCATAATTACCCAAGTCGTACAAGTAACACTGGTTACATCTATGCCGACTCCCTTTCGTGGTAAGAATAGTCTACCGCCGTTACAAACAGTAGTGTTACACAGACTGTATATTTTTTCTAGGTGGTACTCAGGGTGGTATTCGATGTAAAAAGTTGTGAGAACCTACTTGGGGAATCATGCTCTTATGCTAACGATCTACAGAAAATTTGGCAACTCACACCAGAGTACAAGATTGAAAAGTTTGACCCTTCGGTGGTCTACATAATGTGATGTTCAATCAAATGTTAGTGCTGTGGGGGACGGAATGGAAGTGAGGGGAGTTCAATGGCGGGGCACGCATTCTATTAATCGGAGCGGCCCGGTTAACGAGGGTAAGCGGCGCCGACGAGGCCGCATCTATGACTGACTTCATCATCGGCAGAACGCTTGCGAGGTCAGCTCTCACTGGCTCACAATCTGTGTCGGGAGTTCATCTGCAAAGTGTTTTGATGGGGTTCTTCCACACCTACTGGGCCACGGTCAGGACTCACGCTTGAACAGAAAAGGGCCTCCCCCGAAACTGCGTTACGACCAGTAGATGAAACATAAATTTAAATGATGTCCCAAATGAGTGGCTGCAATTAAATCTGACCTTGCATGACAAAGACATTAGGCGGCCGTGAATCATCAAAACACATTTTCAAAGCGTGCACCCATCCCGTAGCCCTACTTTCAGGATGTCAAATCCACTTCTATGACTTTCTGTGACTCTCCCAGTCTCTCTGTTGTAACCTGCTGATTACACCATAAACTCTTGTCAATCAGAAGCCTGAAGAAAGTCATTTTCTGGAAAAGAGAACAGAACTAGAAAAGAGAATTGAAAAAATGAATCACAGGAGTTAGTCTTTAAAATCTAAACTATTGAAGTAATATAACACCAAATACAAGGGGTGGTCTAGATTCGTACATCTGCTTCACTGTTAGGAGGTTCCGGGTTTGAATCTCAGGTGCAACATGTTCACCACGTGCTTGCGTGAGGTTTCCTTCCACATTCCAAAAACACATTCAGTTCATTGAGGACTCTAACTTATCTTTCAGTGTGAATACGAGTGTGAATGCTTGTTTGTCCATAAGTGCCCTGCGATTGACTGGCGACCAATCCAGGATGCACAACCCCTCTTGACCTTAGCCAGCTAGGATAGGCTCCACCTACAACCGTCATGAGGAGAAGCAGAATAGAAAATGAATGGATGCATTCAATTCAATTAAACATTAGAACACAATCTGGCACATTTAAAAAAGACACTCATGTCTTCATAAGGCTGTCCAAAAAGTCCGTTTTCAGTCACTGAAAATTGACCATAACATGGAAAAACATAATTCTTTAACCCTTTCAGGGACAGTGGTTCCTACAGTGGACAGCTTATCATGTTATCAGGTTACAGGGTGCATGAAAGGGTTAAAAAAATCGCCGTGTGGGCATCGCCTTCCACTTTTCGTAGGCAAAGATATTTGTGAATGCGCAGGCCGCGTCATCCGTGTCAGACATGAGCGAGCCAAAACCAAACTGCAAATGAACTCAATTTTGGATGCAGAGTGACAAACAACTCGGCTTCCCTTGCAAACATGGTGGCTCCGTTTCCAAGCAGAACTCATTTCTGTATGCCCTGTGAATCATTCTGGGGGGAAGAAATATAGAAATCTGAACGCTTGTGGGACTATGCAGCATTCCTTTTATAATTTTATCCATCGTCCTGCTTTTTTTTTTTGTCTGTCTGCAGTCCTCATTGTTCCTCGGGCTTGGACTTCTTCCCCTTTCCCACGCTGCCCACGATCGCACAAAAGCTTCCCATGCCAATTTGGCAAAGGGGAAAGGCAAAACAAGGATTTGCGTTTGTGCTCATCGAATGGACAAAAACCTTTTCATCCAAATTCATCATCCGAAGCTGGGTGTATTTTCTTCTTTTAATCAAGACATTAACGCGACTACTTTAGTGGAAACTGTTTTGGGGAAAATGAGCAAGTTTACTGAGCCACATCATCGTAGTAGAAGTGCTATTCTTCTTGTTTTGTGTCTGAATGACTATTACACTGCCTCCCAGTGGCCAAAGCGAGCACATCAGAAGGAGCAGCACGGTGAATAGGATTGCAGCAAAAAATCGTGATGCACCAAGTGCTTAATTTAAAAAAATTGTTTTGATGAAGTACAAAATCAGAGACTGCTAGTTTTCCTTGTTAAAAGCAAGAGGCTGGAACAAGAGCATTTCTACTCATTTCAAAGGGGAAAGATAATTTGAGATACAAATGCATGGAATGAAATAAACTAGTACAGGGTATCTCAAAGCACCACTGTAATAGCACTAGTACAATAGCGGTACGCAGCCGTCATCTAGCAGTAAATAAAAGAATCACTGAATTAAATGTTCAATACCCTAAAGTTGTTTTTTTTTAATGTAGTACAGTACAGTACAGTTCCGTTGTATTTAACTTTATACTTAAAAATCTTGTAAAAAGTTTGAGAACCGATACGATAGATGAGGAACGCGACTGTATGAAGAGAGACCAAACAGGCTGCTGCATTCAAAGCACAAAGGATGGCAGGATATGTGTGGGAGGGAGTGACGACACACACGCACGCACACACTTTTGCTTTTTATCATGCCTTCCCTCAACCACCCACCCAAGGGCTTCCGGGACAGCAAGCCCACCATGCCGCCCAAAGACTTGCTCTCTGATGCTCACATAAAAAGACTGCAGCAATAAAGTTTAAAATAACTCTGACCCAATTTGACTATGACGGATTTGATAATTGCTAGAAGAAAAAAAGAATCTGGCCGACTTGTCAGCGGTGGCAGCAAAACAGTCTCATTTTATGTCTCTGTGTTCTCCAGCAGGAACATCTGGTTCGGACCAAGTTGCCGCCAAACCCTTCTGCCATTTTTCAAAGCGGATCACGAGCCTTTTAACATCGGACATAAGAATGTCTTTGGAAATCTATGCAAGGGAATGTGTCAGGAGTGACCCCTGCAGAGTAAAGATGATGACATCACATGGAGACCCCTCCCCCTTTAGAATCTGCCCCGGTTGCTACGCAAGTGAATATGCATGTGAGTGACTAGCTTTTTTGTTTTTACAGCCTAAGAAACTGAAACTGTGTGCTTTTCCTGTATAAAAAGTGTGTGTGCACTTAATGTTGCTTGGGTTTTAGCCGTTAAAAATTTGTTATTTATTTCCCTTGTTTGGAAACTAATTTGAAACGTATGATTTTGTAAATCTATTGTAAGAATCTAAGTACAACGTGAATAAAATAAAAAGGATTACCTTTTTCTGAACGCTTTTCCTCTGATGCATTTTTTTCTCAGTATTGCTTGTAGTAAAAATATGAATGCTGATTGAATGAATGTAAACAGTTATTAAAGCCATACAGTGATTGGAAAAAAAAAACAAGTTTCTGAGATATAAAAAAAAGCGAGCATAATAAATCATGTCCAAACTTTTTCCCCGCAATTAAAGTAACCCGAAATGAAGTGTGTGTGTGTGTGTGTGTGTGTTAGTAGGAAAAAGATGTGCAGTGTGAGCAAATTTTGGTGTGTCCGAATTTGACGAGACTTGCTTGGGCTTTGTTGTTTTTTATTACAAGAATATTGATCATATTTTTGGTTTTCACTGAAACATGAAAAAACAACAACATGGGGGGGGGGGGGGGTATTGTCTACTCTCGTTTGGTTCAATAGCCTCAACATCCACTCAGACCAACACTTGTTCAGTAAGACACTCACACAAAATGCAAAGTTGTAGACTAAACGTCATTACTAACACAGTATTCGTCGATGACACGTTCACGGATCTCACGCATGCACCCACTCGCACACACCGTTGTCAGCGTATGATCCTGGATACAAATATAAAACGGACTTGCAAACCGCATCTATTTCACATTGATCACAACATGAGTTGACTGATATAAATACTGAGATTGGTGACTACAACACACACCGTCGTAAAAATAATTAGGTCAACAGATTAGGAACCGCAGCAATTTATGCGCTCATGTTGGGAATTAAAAGGTTTGGAACGCGGCACGTGAATAAAACCCGCACAATCGCGTGAGCATAATTACCACCGCAGGGTAACACAGTACAGTACTACATGAAAGGATGCTCCTCATTGCAGATCCTTGGTTACCACGGCAACAGCAGATTTGCGTTCCCATCCGTGTTCAAGGGAGGGCACGGACTAGGAAGGTGAATAATCAGAATTGGAATCCATAAAGTAGTGTCAGTCGATGGTTGCGTTGGCCCGGGCTTCGTTTTCGCGAGCAGGCTTTGTGACAGGAAATGTTTTCATTCTACAAAAATAATCTGGTGATGAGGTAAGTGAGAGTGCAACTATCCGTGGAAAACAAAAAGAGCCACTTGACTCCACCGGGAGCACTGCTGTGGCGTCGAGGAGCAGCGAGGTGGTAAGCCCTTCAGTGATCAAGTCAATGAGATCATTCAGGGAGAGGACCTTTGTTGCGGGAATGTGGGATTCGGCAGACTACCTCTTCGTTGTTAGTGTTCAGTACATGTCATCTTGGCGAGGTCCCGGTTTGTGTCCGGTCTCAGTTGTCCTTGGCCAGGTAGCCCATGTGAGCATTGGTGAGGAAGTCACAGGTTGGGATGCTACAGATGGCTTGGTGGATGTTCATGGCTGTGATTTCTTTTGGAGCCCTGGAAAATAAGCGGTTTTGCAGTTTGAGCATGAAAATTGAGCATGAAAATTGCCATTTTGCACCTCAGTTAAACATATCGGAATGCAAACCTGCAAAAGGCCGTTTATGCAGGACAACGCTGAGCCGTCAAATCCCCGAATGCTCACTCGTTACACCCATAACGCGACATTATTGCTCAGAATATTTGAAAAAGAAATCATCATAATGGCCGCCGTTACCGAGGGCTAGATTTCCTTCCGCTCCCTTCGTGTAGGACCCTGGAAGCCAGGAGCGCAACAGCCCCGCTGGCTCTCTCATAACCGGTTGGGCAAAAGTGTGCCGCTTGTCTTTGTGCCGAACTGGAGCATGAATTACCACAACATATGTCTGAAGTGTTGATGGCCGATGTGTGGTGCAATTCACTTGAGTCAGCACGGCTACGAGCTGCCTTCTGCATCAATGTACAAGCCGCTGATCTCACTTTGGGGATGTCAGCCGGTTTGCGTCGTTGCGCTGGGCCGTAATGAAAGTCGTTGAGAAGCAAAATTGCTCCGCAAAAGAAAAAAAAAGTTATTTTAAGCTTTGTTAATGTAATAGGGTGTGTGTATTTTTTTTTCTTTTACATTTCAACCTCAATATTCATGATTAAAATGATATAAAAATTTATTACAAGATCCCCAAGCAACGGCTCATGTAAATCTGATTATTTTTTGTTTCTTGGGACATTTTGATGAAAGTGTCACAGCAATACTGTTTCATGAAGACAGCTGAGAGCTCTTTTAAAATATACCGTATTTTCACGACCATAAGGCGCAACTAAAAGTCTTACATTTTCTCCCAAGTGCACAGGACGCCTTATAATGCGGAGCGTCTAGTGTATGAGCCGAGTTCCAAATCCTGACTGAGAGCCGACACGCTGTTTATATAGAGAAAAGGCGGAAGTGGGCGTGAACAGGCACGCGGGAATGCAGCCAGCCAATCAGTGAAGGGTAGGCGTAAGTAGCCCGCGAGTGTGACCAGGCGCGGAAACAGCCGCCAATCAGTGAAGGGTGGGCGGTAAGTGGCCGTAAATGAGGACGTGAGAGAGGACAGCCATGACGTAAAGCAGCAATCAGTGAATGGTGGGCGGTAAGTGGATGCGAAAGGCAGGTGCCAGTACCTGTATATAGTGTGAGTTTGTGCGTTATTGCAAAACAACTTCGGTTTTGGTTTCAAAGAACCCCGAAATGAATACAACAAAGAGACACGCTACGAAGCTCAGTTCAAACTGACGAAACTGGACGAAGAGAAGATGAGAGAGTGGCTAAGTGAGGTGTATGTAAAGAGACCGGATGGCTTTTTCCATGCCTCGCCGTCACTCTTGATTTGCGACTCCATGCGCGCCCATCTCACAGCAGCGGTGAAAACCAAGTCAAGCAAATGAACTTCTGAACTTGCCGTCATTCCCGGAGGCTTGACGAAGAACTCCAACCGCTGGACATCGGCATCAACCGGCTGCTCAAAGTGAAGTTGCGAGCGGCATGGGAACAATGGATGATCGATGGCAAACACAGCTTTACGAAGAGTGGGAGGCAGCGCTGGGCTAGTTACGCCACTATTTGCGAATGAATTGTGGCTGCTTGGACAAACGTGTCTGCTTGCACTGTTGTTCGAGCTTTTGGCAAAGCCGCATAATTTCTGTGGATCCACACGGCAATGAGAGTGACTCTGACAACGAGAGGGAACCCGGCGTTTTGATGGATTGTTCAATTCGACACAGAAGATGAGGACTTTGATGGATTTCTGGGTGATGATTGATTGAAAACGTGAGTACATTGTAAGATGGCTAAATAAAGTACAACCGATCTCAGTTTTGCTTCCGCTGCCTTTTAAAAACGTGTTTTTAGCATGTCTTAGCATGCTACGCTATGCTTCAAGCTAACGTGTTTTTAGCGCATGCATGCATGCCGTATGTTTAAACTGGCGTATGTTTACCACCCTGGCTGCGCCAATAATACAGTGCGCTTTGTGTATGTGTAAAATACAGAAAAAGCACCCGTTACTGAGACTGCGCCTACAACACGGTGCGCCGAATGGTCGTTAAAATACGGTAATAAATACTAAAAAGTAAAAAAAAAAATTCGGAACCACATTAACGCATTCAGATTACTACACGTCCTGCACATGGAGGATGGAGCAGGTTGCGTGTTATACTTGAACGGACCTGTTGTGAGGGGATTTGGCGAAGGCACCAGCCAGAGCTTCTCTCAGGATGTCACTGGCCAACTGCTCTGTTGCCTGCAGCATACAAACACATCCACGCACTTTAAGTCACAAGAAGAAAGAACACACGGCTCTGCAAAGCACAAGGTGAAGCGTGCAGCACTGTGGGGGGGGGGGGCACACTGTATAATTCATCTCTTCAATCCGAGTAGAGTGCCGGAAAATGGAGGCTCTGCAGTAACATGTGACTGACCTTCACAATCATGTCTTCGACCACCGGAGCAAAGAGGTTCTTCTCCACCTCCACTGGCTGGAAGGTGATCCCAATCTGAGAGAGACAAATTCAGGTCTGTCGGTTATATTCTCCCGTGTACGTTATGTCGGAAAAGGCTCGCGGCATTGTCGATTTAAGCTCGACGTTTCACACTGAGAGAAATCCGCAACAGTTTTCAGTTCAAGATGTTCCGAACCTGCTGAGCTGCTTCATGGACAAACTGGGCCGCCATGCAAGGCCCCAAGAAGAACTTGGGCTCCGTGTCGGCCTCCGGCTCCTCCTCCTTGACCTTGAGTTTTGGCGGCGGTGTCACAGTAACGATGTCTATGATCTCGTCGTCGGCCTCCTCCGGTTCGGTCTTCAGGAGGGCTTGCATCTGCTCCAACCGCATCACCAGCTCGTCACTGCTGCTCAGCGTGGTGGGACACTCTGCAGATAGATTCCCTCGTATAAATGCTCTAAGAACGGCCGGCAATGTGTGGAAATGTGCTTTAAAAACTGCTGGCAATGAAACATTTGCTTGTTTTGGCGGTCCCTTTGCGATTGTGACTGGAAGTTAAATGCTCTGACCCAGTTGTTTTAAACATAAAATGGCTTCCCAGTTCATCATTCATCCACTGTTGAAATCATTAAAAAAAAAAAAAAAAAAAAAGACAGAGAAGCAAGAAATACATTCCAGGCACACATACCTGGCTCGCTGTCAATCTGCGTGAGGACGTCCTCTATGGACTCGTCGTCATTCTTGTGCTGGGGTTCAGGATCGGGCGGGGTGTAGCCCCTTTGCCGACACCACTGAACTACCTCTCTGGTCTTTGGGGGCGTCAGAGCCTGGAGGCGAGGTGCGTGATCCAACACATTCTGGATGGTTCGCTTGACGGCCACCGCTCGCTGAAGCTACAAACAGACATACGTGCAGTGTACATCAGTTTTTTCTTTTGTATTTGGAGAATGAAATTAAAATCTTTTATTTGCATTTTTTTTGTACTAACAAGCCAGCTGTTTGAATTTAAAAAAAAAATCAACATTTATGAATGACAACATTTAATCTATTCCGTGAACTTTGCCTTGACCTGCTGAGGTTGTGCTCTGAGTACAGTATAAGTAAATGTCAATTAAACATTCCCTTCTGAGCTCGTATGAAAGGCACTATCGCAGGCAGAGAGTGCTACAGCATGGGATCGATGAAACAGTTAAGAGGCAAGGCAGATGCACCCATCTGAGGAGATGTGAAGATATGATGCAAGCAGAAAGCTAGCTGACTCAGGGTGTGCGGCGTGGCAAATGGTGGAATGACCCTAAAATATGACGTGGTTCAATTCCTGCTTTATTCGAAACTGCTGTTTATTAAGCTGTAGGTGCTGCAGGGTTTAAGTGAGGGATTGCAAAATAATTGGAAAATGATCAGGCAGGAAAATAGCAACTTACCTCTGATGCCCTCCGTTTTCCAATATTCCAGGAATAATACTGTTCTGTTGAAGAGGCACAGAATGGATGCGAGTCTTCAGCTAAATGGGAAGAAACGCAGACTCAAATGTCAACTCGAATGACTGCCCTTGCCGTCTGCATATTTCTTGTGCAGCGTCTAATTCAGCCAAATGTAACGCTCACTCACACTTATCTGGTACGATGAGCGGGAACTTCTTCACCACAGCTGTCAGCAGCTGCATCATGGTCTCTATGTGCTCCGTGCTGAGGAAAGAGCAATTCATTATTGACTCATTAGTAGAGATCATCTTTTCCATTCTGATGCATGCATGTACACATGCATATTTATTTATTTTATATGTATATATATATATTTTTTTTTATTCACTGAGAGTGTAACAGAAGCAGCCATCCATACTTGATGAGGTCATGCGTAGAATGATCTGCGCCTTGCTCCTGCTTGACCGTGGTAGCTGCAGACAGAACGTGGACAGATGTGGGGATGGGGCCCGGGGGTGACGGACCGGCTGTAACAGCTGTGCCAGCACACGGCTCCGTCTTCACTGTGGCAATGGAAAAGCAAGTGTCATTCATCTAACACACCTTCTCTGGCATGGATAAGTCTGGTGTGGTAGGATATTTATAGAAATATTCAGCTATAGAATTTCAGCGTATATTTACTGTTGTGGTTGAAATTTGTTATGTTGTAGCATTTTACTGCATCCCATTTAACTTAATGTTGTGATAGTACAACACGCACACGACCGGCCACTATTCTTTTGTATCAGATGACAGGGACATTTGCTGTTGGCAACCGGTGTGGAGGAGGTACTAGGGGCTGTAACCGAAAGAGTGTTTTGTGCTTTGGGAAGCTCTGACATGTTTTGACTATGTAACACATCGCCAAGTGCAAAATGAAGTATCAAGTGATGGAATTGGAAGTGTTAGTGGAAGACAAAAATATTTCCAGAAGAAACCTTTGAGGGAGCGTGTACGTTAAACTCACTTTCAGAAGGCATCTTACCTTTGCCAAGAGGCATGAGTATGGTCTGCATTGGTCCTGACCCACTGGCCACCCCGAGCTGCTTGAACTGGTTAGCAGGGATTGTCAAGACGGTCTGCTGTGAGTTGGAACCTCCAGAGTGGATTTTCAGCATGCCTGTTTTTCATATGAAAAGCACTTTGGTGATATCATCATGATCATATTTAGGGAGCTCATTTCAGCCTACCTGATATGGTTGAAGTAGTCTTTCCTCCTCCCGTCGCCATCCCACTGACCAGTGATGCGGCGGTGACCAGTGACGCGCTACCGCTTTTCGGCACCGCAGCGCCCGCGCCTTTGCCATGCTGACAACAGGCATGCTGGCAACGCCTTTGGTGACGTTTACCGTAGCACCGGCTGAACCAGGAGCACTTTTGGCCAGTGCGGCAGAGTTTGCGGCACCTTTGACTAAGGTGGCCATGGCGGTCTTGGACAAAGCGCCGCCTGCTGCAGCACTGGCGCTCTTGGCCGCATTGATCACCGCTGCTTGATTGGCTGCCATTAGGAGAGAGTGGTACTGCGAGGCAGACTTCGGACCATCAGAAGCCTGCATCAAACACAGAAAGCATTTGTTCATTCGTCTCACAGAGTTGACACAATTTTATGAACTACGCCAAAAGGAAAGAGCTGCTGAGTAATCCTTTTGTGTATCAGACAGTGTTTCTTTTGTGCCGAAGCCACTGGGACTTGGTGCTGGCTTTAGATTTTAAGTTAACGAAGTCTTTCCGTTTGAATCACCACAACCCGGCTTTTCACACATGAACAATATCTGCACTTCCAGAAGTGAATTACTTTCTTCTTTCTTTCTTTTTGTTTTTTCAAATTCAAGCATGTCACTCTATATGTCTGCACTTTGACCATGCCTGTTGCTTGCTGATGCAAGTGGAAGAAAGGAAACGACTCAAGAAACTAACCTGCTGCTGGTTGCCAGCTGCCACAGTGCTGACTGAGCTCGGAGTGGAGCTAGCGGCAGTGATGACGCCGCCGGTCATTCTCAGTGTAGTCATCCCCGGCTTGCACAAGTGGCCTGCTGTGGTCACCGTCTTCACAGAGCCGTCCGATAACTTCACTTGAGCGCTCTGGGAACCGCCAACCATCTGATGTTTGTTGTAACACAAATATTACGTTTTCCTACAGTCAAGGGCTCTCCTGCTACCTCACAGATTTGTTTTTGTTTTTGCGATTGTTCTTATTGGGGTTCTCTCTCTCTATTGCTCTCATTTCTTTTTGTTTTGTGTCACTTTGTGCGTTGGTCAGAAAATATCCTCTGTGATAAATGGGGGTTGATTATATCCTGTACTTTACACATTCAGTTTAATAAGGAGGGAAGGTAGATGCAACAAAAGTTCTGACCGCGATCAAGAAGGTAGAGAGGCGTATCCGACCTGAGCCAGAATGGCAGCTTTCTGTCCAGCTGTGACTCTGATGGCCTGCTGAGGAGCGGTCGATGGAGATGACGTAGCATGTGCCGCCGCACCAGAACTCCCCTGCTTCCCTGACCCGTGCGATGACTGGCCCACTAGAAATGTGCCCTAAAAATAGACATGGGAAGCGAAGGCACCAAAAACATTGAATCGTTTCGTTATCAATAAGTGATACGTTTCCTAAGCCCACTGACTGAGCCGTTCAGAGATCTGTGAACTATGGATTTGATGGCTCAATGCAAAGATAGCACTGTTCTAAAACAGTTCTAAAAGTGGCTACTGGATAAGTGCTGCTTCGAGGATTTGGAAAGTCTCCATCCATGGACTAGAATAAAATATCAGAGAGGATGGAAATGAATGTTGCATGTCCTGCCACTGTATAAAAATCACATCCCTACCTGCAGTATCTAAAAGATGTCAGACTTTCATAGAATGAGTTTCCCAAAACATTTTGATCAAATATTAAATGGAATAGTACCGTTGAGCATAATATGTCTAAAGTTTGCATAATAATTGTACCCACCTGAGGGGTCTGTTTCAGGATGTATGATGTGTATGAAAGGTTGGAAGGCAAACTGCTAGATGAGGAAGTTGAAGAAGTCTGCGCGCCCCCTGCGCCTGCTGACGAGCTGCTCTGAGACTGCTGACCTTAATTGGACAGGGGCACACCAGGCACAAATCTTGTTGAGAATTGTCACAATACTTTTTATCCAAAACAGTAACCAGAGTCATTTAAATCCATTTCAATACAATTTGACAATTCATGTGCAGTGTGTAGCCTCTAGTTTGCAACGGGGGGGTGAACAGATCACGGATGACTCAAAGTCCAGGGGAAATGAAAAGCTATCTGAATCTGGAGCTGCCACCAAAATACCCTGTAGAAGCGGTCGGGAAGTTGTTTCCTCAAGGGTAACTGGTCTAACCTTGACTAACAGTGACTGATTTAATACAGGGGCGGAGGGCATGTAGGAAATGTCAGGGTAAAACGCTTTTGGCCAGGATGCTAACCCTGGATACTGACTCAGCAATTTTAGATTGCCCTCGTTGATGTCATCATCATAAGAGCATTACTGTTGTTGATATGGCTGTTGCTCTGCCCATTGTTCTCTCGTCCTTTTCATGAACTTGCACTTTGTAGTTGACCTGGCATTACTTTTGAAACATTCATTAAAAAAAAAAAAAAAAACTTACAGAACTTACTTTGTACATGATAAAACCATACAGAAAGAATCAGCTTTATTCGCCATATTTAGAATGACTGCGTAAGTCATGATGTAGCTATTATGATCCAATCAAAAAATATAAATCGTCAGAACGATAATGTTGCCTGAGATATTGTAAAAGTAGAATCTGAAAAAGTTCTTGCATTGAATCCTAACAGTGGGCTTGCCTAATCAGGAGCCCAGTTGTATAAAAGCGAAGAATTGCACAAGATTTCAGGAACAAACTCTTGAGTTTCATCAGCTGAGAAAATTAATTCTCAATGAGAGAGAAGTGTCTCACATCTGCAATGGGAAAGTGTGTCGCTTCAAAACACTACTTATCACAAACTTGTAGGAGAACGTGAGTAACAAAACTAAGGCGATTTTGTACATTTCTGCATTGCAGAATAGTAAAAATAGGACAAAAAGTGTCTAACCTGCATTGGAGGCTCGGAGGATGGCTCCCTGTGGGATGAGAAGCAGCTTGCCCTTCCCTGAGGGGTTCTTGCTGTTGGTGGTCAGGTAGAGCTTCGTGCCCGGAGGCAAATTGGCAAGATTAGCCAGGTTGTTAGCAGGCAGTTGAAGAGTAGCCATCACTACATGCAAAATACGCAGAAGACGATTCACACACACATGGTGATAAACCGAAGAGGGAATTTGTACACCAGAGTGAACTCTGACCTCCAGTCTTGCCACCTGAACCCCCGCCTGCCTTGGCGGTAACCTGTTGACCGGAGATGCCACTCGTTCCGCTGACTATGGCTTTTGCTACCCCCTGCGCCAAAACCTGCTTCCCACCCACCACCTTAGAGACGGAGGGGTTCCCCTTGGCAACCAGAATCTGCCCACTGCTGATGGCCACCTGCTTCACTGCAGACTGCAGCGTTGAACTCACTGGAATACCTAACATCTAGTAATAGGCAGAGTTCAACATGAGCGTCCAGCAACATAATGTAGACCGTATACTGTGTATACAGGGATATTTAGCAGATTTTTTGTTCATCCTGATATTTGACCCAAATGCCCAATATCCCAAACTTTTTGGGTGAGTGATGAGCTATTGACACTAAAATGACCTTGTAAGACAGACCGACCTTGTTTGTTGCAGCCCCTGAACCTCCTCCCGTCTGTTTCTGAGCTGACATGGAGATCATGTGTCCTCCTTTGACTGAAACAAATTGATGTGACGCTGTGGTAGCTGGTTGCTGTTGGGTAGTTACTGTCGAAGCCATCTGCTGTTGCTGCTGCTGCTGCTGCTGTGTTGATACTTCCCCTGGCTCTTGCTTAATGATAACCTGTAAGGAAACACATGCCGGAAGCATTTAGGTGCACCCATTCTACGGGTTGCAATTTTTAGACCTCTAGTAGGATATCACAAATACCTAAAAATCAAGTCTAGCATTTGACTTGATAGGAGTTTCATGTTGCTGGGGTAAAATCTGAATTTTAAAAGTGTTGTTTTTCTCAGATTTTTCTAAACAGTCGATCTATACAATGTTTCATTTGCTTTCATGTGAGATGTGCATAGAGATGAATGAACATAGAGAAAAAACATCATGTGCATAATAATTTGGAATGCGGTGATTGGGCCTTGGCTCAATTATGGTTAAGAAACATTGACTTAGACTGCTTGAATTAAAAAAAATAAAAATAAAACAAGGATAAGAATAAGGATCGAAAGAAAATACAATAAAATAAAGCTATGGTAAGACAAATGAATTTATGGGGTGAAATTAACGTCTTAAAACAATCAATAATCAACTCACTTTCATTCCAGATGAGAGGAACGTGCCTGTGTGAACTTTGGGAGCTGGAGAGCGGGTTCCCTGAGCAGCAGATTGTTTGGCCGAGGGACTTCCTGCGGAGTAATGTCCACATAAACGGAGGAAGTCATGAGAGCCATGACAGAGGATGCAGTTCCTGACATCTGCTTCAAAGACTTTTAGCCAACTATGTTGTCAAGAGTGTATTTTCCTGGTAGAACATCTTTGAGCTGGTGTTGTTATATCCTCGCCTACGGCATTAAGTTTCGCAACACTCACATCAGCCACACAAGCTTTAGGAAAAACCCCAAAAACAAAGCTATGTTAGTGAAAGGATTTTCAAGTTCATTGCGAGGCAGATGTGTTGGTGAGAATATAGAGTTTCGGCTAAAAACTACACATCTTGTCAGCAGGCGAGGAATACTGAGTATGTTTCCAATTTTCACCATCCTCCTCATATGAAACACAATCCGGTCACCGTGGCAACCTCTCTTCCCGCATTCGTCCTGCTGCCTCATCACACTTTGCGAATGGCAACGGTTGCAAAGAGGCATGAAAAATAAAAAGTAGGAGTGCTTGCAGTCTAAATTTGTGATGGTGAAAGAGGACAGAGGATGTACAGAGATAAAAAGGGGAAAGAAAAAGGGACACGAGGGTCATAGTTACCAAATGTTCTGCCTTAGAGCACAGTAATACACGGCCATTTTTAACTTGGTGTGTGGGCGGCCAGACACCGCTTCTGCGGGTTTACTTCACAGCAAGTAGGAAGTGACGCGCTTACCTGCGGAGGCGGCCGACGAGGACGCCACACCGGTCACTTGGCCCGGCTTGTCCACGATAACATAAGGGTTATTGTGCACCGAGGACGAACTCTGTTTGCTGTGCACAGGAGTGGAGGAGGTGGGCGTGCGAGGCAGCGGTGAATGGCTTGGCGTGGAGATTGGAGAACCTGTGCGACGGAGACAGCGCAAGGGACCAGCTGTTTGGATCTACAATTTTTTGATCATGTGTAATTAATTACCAAGCCCCAGATATGACATGAGGTTGATTTAATTGCGGCTACTATATACAGTAGAAATGACGTACACAAAATTAGGGCCCGACCTAGAATAAAATCCCGACAACCGATTAATCGACTGATTAATTTTAAAAATTATATATATATATATTTTTTTTTGGTACATTTATACTTACAACAACAGGAAAGATGTGTTACATGTCGAACATTTGATTGTTTTACGTCACTTTGTCCTTTAGTATTTGTTCAACTTTACAAAAGAGAAAATTGTCTCGCTAAATCAGCAGACCAATTAATCTCTGGGTTAGGCAAGTAAATGCATGGCAGCCATCTACTGGAGGTAGCGCATCAGTTAAGTTGTTTCCAAGCTTGACATTTAAAGTGGAGCAGAATCAGAAACCATCTCCACCCATTCCCTTGTCAGTGAAGGAAATGACCACCAGGTGACGACAGGTACCTGAGACTATTTTGCAGCTCATGGTTATCGGTTGGAACGTCTTCCCAGGTGACTCAGCGGGGCTCGGCGGTTGTCCTTGGGGAACAATCTTGCAGCTTGCCGTAATGGGCTGGAAGGCCGAGTTGCCGTGGCAACCCAGAGTGATCCGGTCACTGGCTTTAGGTCGTGTCGGTGTGCGTTCCCCCGCTGTGAGGCTTGAGCGGTGACCCCCCGCTGACCTGCCCGTCTCTGCTTTGACTGAAGTTGGGACAAAGTTCAAAGAAAGAATATCATGTTTGTATTTTTATAGGCTTTGGAAGATGTGGCATGATTACGTATTATATTGAATCAATGTTCATTCAGGGTTACCTTTGTCGAAACTGGAATCATACGAGATGGGCGGACTGGAATGTCCGCAAGGCTGAGAGGTGACCGTCATTGGGCTGTTCGCTCTGTGGGTCACCTTGGAGGAAGACGGCTGCAATGGAAATTCTTCACCAAGAGAATTCCTTTGGAGCTCCACATCCACCACCTGGAACAAAAAATAGCCGGTAAATAGTTTCTGAATCAAATAAACATTATAAAAAAAATATGTTGATCTTACCGTCTCTGCCCCCAGTGTTTGCAGCCCAGTGTAAGTTCGGTCAAGCTGCAAGAAAATAAAACACAAAGGCAATCAGCCCACTTAAAACTCATTCACTCCCAATTATGTTTTTAAACGTCTTTTCAGACTTGGCCTAGAATTGGCTGGTACTGAATGAGTTAAGAGAAAATCTCATCTATGAATTTAAGGATGACATGGTCTTACCTTCAATTGATGGATGATGTCAATACGTTTGTTGCGATGGTCTTTGAAGTGGATCTGGATCCTGACAGGAAACTCACCCCACCCACGACGGGTTAAATGAAATGGAGGCTCACTGAGAATAGAAGCAAGGTCCCTACGTCATTCAAATGCACAAATTGTAAAAACATGCTTCATTTTTTTTTGTTATTAAATACTACATCATATAGTATTTCCTGCAATGATGCCAAGAAGGAGCATTACATGTGTAATAAAACCTGAATCACAGTAGAGCTTATGCAGCGCAGTCCCATAGCAAGGCAAAAAACCTATCAGCTGAACAATCCAGACGCATTTCGATTGCTGTCATAGAAAATAGATTGTTTATTAAAAAGCCACGTGGACAATAAAATCCTCAACCCAGACCAGGTGCGCCATCGTCTGTAACTATGGTGCGTCCCTTGGATGAGGCACAGTAGAACAATTGACAATGTGAAAGTATTCTTGGGTGAACGATTTGTGACTCTGCAAGTCATCCCAGAATTCCCAAGGTGATTTTGTCTTCCCAAGATCAATCACCACAACAAAAGCATGTGATAAAGACACAAGACAAACAAACGGCAAGTATTCATTCCAAAGTTCGGTTGAGTTGATGTGAAACACACGACAAGGAGACAGAGAAAAGTCTGCGGTGTGTTTTTCATGCAAAAAGCATCTCGCGTCTAATATGACAAAGCTATCATGTAATCTTTTGTCTTCTAAAGTAATTACTGCTTTTTTTTTTTTTTTAATTATGCGTGACTCACTGCTCTCTCTTTGGAACTTTTAGCCATCATTATCAAGAGACTGAACCTCCGGGGAACACACAGAACACGTGAATGGGAGTGGTTATTTTACATCTTTGTCCACTGGTGACTCATAGTAGCTCCGTAGGAGGTCTGATCGAGGGAGTGCTTCAAAATAAAGTAAAATGTGTTTGTCGCGTGAACGAGCTTCCATCTAAGTCAATGCAGCCTGTTCGACAACACTGGATAACTGGATAACTCATTCTAATATTTGAAAGTGCATGGAGTTCAGCGTGGCAGACAAATTACATTGCTGACATCGCTGCCACGGTAAATTCAAGTTTTGACTTGGCATCTGACATCGCTTCACACACGATGGCTGCCGTTTGAACTTCATCATTGACTTCGTAAACAGAGCTTTCCGGGAAACCCAGGTTGAATTCTCATTCGGACAACTCCAACTGGCGTTTAACAAAAGAGGCTCCACTGAATGTTTGTGTGCAACACAGATCTCCTGTTACAAAGCTCCGTCATTTGAGTTTAGACATGCCCTAAATTTGCATGTTATTCTTCAGTGACTGCACAACAAGTACATGAGAAGGTGTGCCTACTTTGAGTCATACTGAGCAGCGTGACAACACTCGCCCACGCAGCCCGTGTGTACATTTTTTGTTTGTAGTGTCAAACAGGAAAATGCTGGTGGTGGAACTGCACTGAGCTGTAATTGAACTTGTTAGAATGGAGAAGATACATCCATCATCAAGTACTACATAACCATCCAACGTCATGATTCCGCTGATGTGTTAATTTTTTTCATAGCAGGGCATCCTCCAATGAACACCTGTCGCAGAGGCTATTTCTTAATAAGCATTTTTCTAGTTTCTTCAGGTTAGCTGGGGAGATTAGGAAAGTCGGGGCGGGAGACAAACTAATGACCCAGAATAATTATTTCAAGTTGGAACGAAACACAGTATTCCCTGTAGACACACAAGAGCGTGACGCGGCAGCAAACCTTAATTGGAACAAGTTTGTTTCGTCCTGAGCTGCCTGACGCCTGAAGAAGAAGAAAAAAAAATAAAGCGAGCGCTGATCAGCACTAACCTGACTTCCACCAGGTCATTGGGTTTATAGCTGGGGTGCAAGAAGAACCAGACTTTCTTGACAAAGTGGTCGATGCTGGGCTCCTTCCTGGAGCCCCTGACGTACACCATCCACTTATGAGTCGACTGGTCGTTCTCCTCCCGCTTATCGGGAGGAATGTATCTAAGAGGGAGTGGGGGTAGGGGGAGGCACAAGGGGTGGGAGTCAAAAGTCCAGTAAAAATTTGTTTTAGGCAACAGGGTTTATATAGAGAAACTTCAAGCGTTGATAAACATATTTGTGCCCGTACATTGCAGCGGATATACAAAGTCTAAACACCCATGCACAAAAGCCAGGTTTTTGTGATGTAAAAACAAAAATGAGACCAAGATAGATCATTAATTTAAAACAAAATCCATGTCCTCGTCCTTTTTTGGGCGTAAAAAGAGTGAGTTACTGAGTGAAGAAAAACAGTTTGGGGTGAGCAAGTGCGTTGGTGACGTTTCAACCATGTGACTGGCATGTGAGGGCCAATGTGAGGAGCCTTTGAAATAAAAGGTGATATCGTAGGAGATGTGGGCAGAAACGATACGTTGTAAGCACATGAACTAACTGAGGAACTTAAGGACTGTGTAGTTCACCAAATCACATACTTGGAAACATTTCCCACAACGATAGTCTTCTTTGCGTAGAGTCTGGAAGCCTCATCACTTAGGGTGTGGCACGTCATCCTCTGCTCATTTCCCAACTTTGTCGGCACACCAAAAGTGTCCTTCAACAAATAATAGAAATATATTCTAACTTTTTAAAGCACTTATGCTATTCTGCTAACAATAGGTTACATTGGCAAATAGCTCGAAACAATAATGGCAGATTCCTGTTTCCAGTGGCTTAGCAGTTGATGTAACACAATTGAACCTCCCAAAAAACGTTCGCCCTTAACCATCACATAATAAAAATACATCAAAGACATGTGTCAACCTTTCCAGTGTTGCGTCCCGGCCTCCGTTCATGCTTGCCGCTGTCCTCTCTCCATGCTCCCTCAGCATCCTTTTCAGTACTGTCTCCGTGCTGCGAGAGAGATTCGGACTCGGACTGGGCCAGAGAAGGCGTCTCGGAACCCTGGTTGAGTGGGGAAGAGGAACGAGAGGGAAACTCCAGGAATCGCCGGATGGCTGGATGGTTGAGCACTCCGGAGTCACTCTTTGAGCTCTGAAAACATACAAAGAAACATTGTGGTGTGGAAAAAAAAAAAAAAAGTTGACTGCAGACTGGATATTAAAAATTGAGGAATTTACCTCCTGGAGCTTTGTCATACCAGCATTGGCATAGAAATTGGCCACTATGCACGCTCTCAACTTGTCCATCATCCTTCGGGCTTCATTGAGTCGCTAAAAAACAAAAAGATGATCTCTATATATTTTTTTTCGGTGAGAATTAGAGACGATTGGACAATCTAGACTGTAGAGAATACAGGAAGAATAAAGAAGGTAAAAGACCATGTCAGGGGTGACAGAAAAGAACCACTTGAAGCGAAAGGAAAAGCTTTATAGGGCGGTAGTGACACCTGTCATGTTGTATGGTTTGAAATTGCGGCAATGACCAGAAGACAGAAGATTTGGATTTTGGTGACATCATCTATAGTTGATCCCGACAATTTGATTGGCAGATATTAGCTTTTTGATCATAAATCTAGAGATGCACCTATAAATGGTTATAATGAAATTAAACGATGCATGGTTAAAACAATGCTGGAAATCAAGCTGTTGGGTAAGTGGCAAAGATGAAGACCAAAAGGGAGATTCATGATGTGGTGAAGAAAAGAGTTCAAGCAGAAGCTGCAGAGGGTGGGGAGAAATGGGGAGGTGACCCCGGAACAAAGTTAAGCAGAAAGGGAAATAAAATAAAATATACAAGGAGTATTTACCTGACTAATAATATCTATTTCATGCTCTTTGTTCTTCATCTCCAAGGAGAACTGCTCAGTGATTATGGCTTCTATCTTCTGGACTGTAGCATCTCGAGCTAATAAAGAGAGACAGGCGACATTTTTTTCAAACGCAACGAGAGCGAATTCCTCAAGACATGCATGACAAAAGTCAGGTGTACAGTGTATGTATGGCTTCAAAGAACTTACCACTTAACTCCGCAGCTTTGTTTCGCTTACTATTTTGGACTAGTGCAACGTCCTCGTAGTCGGGATCACCATCTTCTATTTTCCTTTTAATTCCCGACATGATTTTCTTTTTATCACCTGAGGAAGCACCAAAAAAAGGTGTTCAATTAAAACAAATCATACCGGTGCTCCAATGTCACATACGTTTAGTCCCGATTTGACTGAAATCCCACAACGAAGTGTACACAGAGGCACATTATAAACGTGAACATAAAGCACGCTTTTCATGTCTCGTCAGCTGAAAGTTGGGCAAATTGATTGTAGTTGCTCTTGCAGGTAGCACCGCCGTGCTAGTATGCTAGCAAAACCTAGCACAGCGTTTTACGACACAAACGCGTTGTAGGCTACGATATAAACTTACTATAAAGCCTTGGAGTGTGGAGGAAGGTTCCTTTGCGGCGCCTTCCTTCTTATTTAATGGCTGCGGGCCGTTTAACTGTTACACTTTGCATCTTTCACACTCGTGTTTGGGGGGTGGGGGGGAATTGCTAAATCTCGATGTGGGCAAGAAAGCTAAATTGCGGATAGCTAGTCTTGGAAGTTCTTCAGAAATTCCACTAGGAGTCGCTATTGTACAAATTCGGTACTTTACCGGACTGTACTTTAGTATACAGCACACCTTTTAGGAGGTTTTTGGAATAACTAATGTACACTGTGTACACTGTGTAATTTTTTTATGGCCTACACTTATTTAACAGGGAATATAGTTGTTTTGAATTTATTTTGTATTTGTTTGGATTTTATATCCACGCTTTATAAAGACAATGCGTGTATTTTTATGATTGTGATGTAATAAATAATGGGTATGGTGCCTTTTTTGTGTTTCTTATTCTCATTTTAATAGGTGAATGTATTTGGTTTTTTTTCATTTGATATACAGTACTATTTTTAAAAAGAATGTATTTTTATTATATTGTCAAATAATGAATGTGTATTGTGGTTTTCCACACACAAACTCACTATTTTAATAAAGGTAATTTATTAGATGTTTTCATAATTTTTTCACGATGTAATGAATAACTGCTTTTTTAATTACTGAACTAGCTGCGGCTTCAGCCTTCGTCTCTTTGGCTGGCTTTGTTTTGTTATAAATTGTTAAATTGACTGTTTTTCTTTGACTGAAATTGCTGTTTGAATAAATCAATTAATCAATGAGAGTGTGAACACTCATCTATTTCTGATTGCCTGGTAACCAGCCCAGGATATACCACAACTCTAGGCTATTTTATGTGTGTTTTATGTTATGTGTTGTGTTCATTATTTTACTTTTTGTTCGTATTTTATGTTGTGTGTTGTGTTTATTATTTTACTTTATGTTAACTGCTTTGTTAAGCGCTTTGTTACAGCTGCCGCTGTTGTGAAAGCGCTATATAAATCAGCATGTATTGTATTGTATTGTTGTGTATTGTATTGCCCAAAGTCAGCTGGCTCCAGCTCACCTGCTACCCCAATGAGATTAAGCGCAATGGAAAATGGATGAATGGGGCTGAATGTATTCAAGATCCAAATGCATTCTTTTAAAGATGAAGAGCAACAAGAAAGTACACTGTATTTTGTACAGAAAGGAAAAAACTTTATTGATATTGTAAACAAGTCAACGATTGCAAAAACAATTTATTGAATCCTTACAAACAACATTTTAAAATATAGCATCACACATACATTTGTGATGGTTCATATAAAAAGAAAATCAATATTCCCTTGCTGGTTTATTCTTTAAAGGCACATTATTTTACACAAGGTGACATCAGAATCAAATCCAATTTACCCAAGTTGGTTTCTACTTAAGTACATATCAAATACATTCTTTAAAAATAGCTCAAATCTTGATACCTTTTGCACATGGGGTCCAAAACACACAATTCCACAACAAAATACAAACACAAAATGAGTATAAATCTTATTAAAGCAAACACGTATGAAAGTAATCAACACTGGAGGAAGTGCTATATCGCATTTGAGTAAATACTCAGTGAAATCCCAGACACACACCTACACACACTTCTTCTCAAACAGCCTATGCTACCGATATCCTACCGGCTGCTTGGCCTCCTGTGATGCTTTTCCTCCTTTTATGCCCCTTTGATAAAAACTGATTGCTGGATTGATTATGTTTTGTCCATGTCCTCTTCACTAAAAATGTTGAACAAAAGCAAAGCTCTCACATCTTTATAATCTTTCTAATGTCCTTTCACTGAACTTTGCCCTCTTGTGTCTTTGTTGTCATATCTGAACCGTGGCATGATATGGCCAAACAGAGGCGTCCTACACAATACCCTCCATGTTTCACGTGAAAGCAAATAATATTTACTGATACAGTAAAAAAAACAAAAAAACAAACAAAAAAAACAATCAAGAATTTTTTGTTGTCAATTTATCTTTTTAACATGATTCTATCAAAGTGCACAATT
Organism: Hippocampus mohnikei; assembly: GCA_026261675.1. NCBI lineage: Eukaryota > Metazoa > Chordata > Actinopteri > Syngnathiformes > Syngnathidae > Hippocampus > Hippocampus mohnikei. The sequence continues at coordinate 2,445,104 of JAKGUB010000333.1, read as the reverse complement.
GGGGCTCTCAGTTACAGGAAGAAAGACCCATTTCAATACAAGAAAAAACAAAAAGTTCACAGCAACATCTTATCTATCAACACCTATCGTAAAAAAAGGAAACAAAACATTTTTACTGACCTCAAGTCAGGGGTAGTGCTTCAAACATGTCCTCCCACTTGCAAACCCACAAACACACACGGAGGTATCTACGGTTAACCCGAGTTACATCTTGTGTCGTTTAATGCAAAGGTGTAAGCAGCATTCGTTAACATGGAGCGGCCATACATCGCTAACACCATCCAAACTGCGTTGTAAAAGTCACGCACGCATCAACCGTGTCTGTACAGGCACATCCCATATTCAGAGCGCACTCTAGATGAGAGTTTGATCTACAAAAAGGCCTCTCTTTATATCTACAACACCACCCACGTGCCCACCACACTATTAAACAATCAGAACACACTTGGTGAAACGTATACACAGGAATTAAAAAAGAAAAAAAAAACACGGCACGCACACACAGAACTTCTAGTTCGTACAATAACAAATACCAGTAATAAGATGAATATGAATGACAACATTGCAAAATAAAGCTGAGATGGAAATATTGATGTGAATCAAAGTGGCAAAGGTAAATGTACATGGAAGAAATGGAAGGAGCTCAATTTAATTATCTAAAAAGGGAAGTTAATAGTATTGCCATAACTTGATACTGTCCGTTTTTGATTTTGATCATTCCTGCAGGTGAAGGGAAATATATTTCTGATTTGAAGCACATTAGTGCAGGCTGTCAAAAAAATACCACACATAGTCATTTTCATTGTTATTCAACGGTCTATTTTTTACCGAACTGTTTTTAATGGGGTTTTTGTTTGTTTGTTTTTGTTTTTTAACTCTGCAGCACTTTGAGAAAAAAGTGCATTGGAAACAAAGCATTGCTGTTTATGTCTGACCTAGCTTCAAAAATAAATAAAAAGGTTTTTTTTTCAGATTACATTATTTATTTATAGGGTGTTCCACAAGTCACAATACACTTCCCTTTTATAATTTAATTTCAGGTATCACTCAGCATGAGATGAGGCCATCAGAATTGGACAGTTTACGCATTGAACTCTTTTTTTTCGCAGCTCCTTGGCCGGGGGCTCACCAATTGACAAAAGAGGCGGGTTTTAGTATTTTTTGCCCCCCACGGCAGTGTAGAGCCAGTTTGAGAAGCTTTAGCCATCACAATGTTACTATGCATCGTACAATTTACGCTATCCATGCTAACTTTCCTTAGCCCCGCTAAAGGCGTTCATAAGAGCAGGTCTCCCACTGCATGGTTAGTCAAAAAACAGATCCTGTATTGGGAAACTTGCAAAGCATAGCACAAAGTGCACAACGCATTGGAGCAGTGTCGTCGCCATACAGCTTCTGAAATTAGCGCTGAACTGCAGTAAGCGACAGAAAAACCTCCTGCTAGGCGGCAATTTTGCAACGCTGTTCCAATGTCAATTGATCATCCATGGGCAAAGAAATTATGTGCTTCCAAAAACAAACAAAGCCTAAGCTGTCCGCATGATACCTGAAACAAAACAGGAAATAGGTAGTGTATAATAACTTTTTAGGGATGCTGCATCCCCCCCCAAAAAACGGATGCGGCATTATTTGATGTTCTTTGGACACTTTCTAGGAAAATGTTGCATGTTGGCCATGTTTGACTGTTGATGTTCATTTTGTTTTGTTTGCCCAGAGCATGTTGCTACATGATACTGTGAGAAAATAAATTAACTGACTGATGCTTGTGATGCAATGAATTGTGTGTTTATTTGTGCGTGTGCGCACTCAGACACTCTATGTGCATGCACATTTCTGATCATGGCCTATGGTACTTGTCATTGAAGCGATGAATGGTCACGCAGCCGTGGTAAGAGATGCAACGGGGCATCGCAGCCACCCCTGTGATGATGCCTGTCGCTGGGTCATAACACATGATGGTGTCCGTTGCTTCGCCGTTTTCGCCCCGGCCACCCAGGATGAAGATCTTACCGTTACACACCGACATGCCGCAGCTCTCCTACACGCAGGAGCATAGCAATTACCTTCAGCCAGGAAAGCCTTATCGATTCATATTTTTGCCATCATGTTATTACATTTCAAAAAAAAGATTCTGAACTGCTGCAGGTACTAAATGCATCCACGGCGTTCAGGGTAAACAAGCTTTAGGCAATAGTAATTAAAGTGGCCACAAATATGTCCTACCTGTTTTGCAAATGTGTGTACCACATGCATCCAGTAGTCCTCTGCAGGGTCGTAGCAGAATATGGACCTGGTGAGCCCGCCGCACACGTACACGAGGTTGTTGAGCGACACGGCGGTGATGCAGCGCTTGGCGATGGGGATGTTAGCTCGGAGGAGCCAAGTGTCTGTCTCTGGATCATAGCACTGGACCTGGGATACACAGTCAAGAGATGCAAATATGAATATGAACAGAAACATGCCATGGGCAGCTCGTTAGGTGCATACTGACAATCTATATAGCAGGGATGTCCAAAGTACAGCCGGAGCAGCATGGGTTTTTTTGTTTTGTTTTGTTTTACAATAATTTTCCCTTAATTATCTAACTAAACTCAGATTGTATAAAAAAAAGTGACAAGAAGAAATCAAAATGGCATCACACAGACTTTTATAGAGTTTGTGACCCGATTTGTACTGGTGGAAATGTATTCAATGTACTATACAGTTTGTTTTGTGTTCAGTCTTCTGTCCTCTGACTCTGTTTTGTTTTGAGAAACAATTAAAGAAATGAATTATTTGACCAGAGTGTGCTAACTGCTAACTTAAACTTGATCATTGTTCTTAGTGGCCAAGGCACCTTAAAAATGAACCAGAGGCTCCAAACTGGGACCTCGGAATAGACTATATTAAACATTTCAAATCATATATTTTTATTTCATGAACAGTTTCAAGTTTCTGGCCAGGGGGGCCGCATACTAGTCTTTCCAACACATTGTTTTTGTGTCTCAAAGGTATACTCCTTACAATATACGATAGACGTGATAAAAAGGCACCGCGGCTGTCGTCACAATTTGTCCGAGAGTGTGTGTTTGAAGCACGAAGACATCTGTTTCCCACCTTGTCTGAACAGGTATTGTCGTCGGGCCCTCCTCCTATGACAAAGAGCTTGCTGGCACAGCTGGCCACAGCCGGCGAGCTGACCGCCTCCTTTAAGGGCGCCACCTCTGTCCAGCGGTTTGAGAAGGAGTCATAACACTCCACACTGCTCAGGCGGCTTTGGCCATCGTAACCGCCCACAGCGTAGACCTGGAATATACACGCCCACACGGATATATTAGTTGTGTACCAAAAGCTTTTTGTGTCAGAAAATACGTGCTGTTTTATAATGGTAAACGGGAAACAGCTCATTTAATTACAAAGGTGAACATGATTGTACATCAGCACAAAGAGAACCAGTTTATCTAGTGCGGAGAGGAAAAGAAATGACGCACTGCTTTCAAACACTTCACCTCTGACTGACGTCTGTAAACGCCAACCCACAGGCTATTGTTATTGACTAACCCTTATAATTCAGTGTCTTTTGACAACCACAGACAGTATCTATCTTGAGCCATTGTTTCGCATCGACACACTTCTTTGGGTATCAATAAGACTATTCAACAGTCAGGTGAGGCTCGAAAGCTAAACTTGAGGCAGCCGGGTATGAGGCATTACACTCGATAGTCACATTAGGTACACCAGCACAATCTAAGATCCAGTTAAAATATTTTATATTTAAAACTATATACCGTAATTTCCGCACTATAGAGCGCACCTGATTATAAGCCGCACCCACTACATTTTTAGAGGAAAACCAATTTTGTACATAGACAAGCCGCACCTGTATATAAGCCGCATGTGCCCACATTAAAACATGTAAACATATTTACAAAGAAAGACGGTACATAGAGAGAGTTTTCAAAGTTTTAATAATATAACTTAGCAATAATAATAATAATAATAATATAACTTTCTTCCCAAACGGTGCCTGTGATGCGGCAGTAAAACGCATATATTCCACCGGTCTTAATCTTACCTTTTCTACTCGGGCGCCCCTGGCGGCCGTTAGAAAAATTACACATATTGGCCGCACCACTGAATAAGCCGCAGGGTTGAAAGTTAGGGAAAAAAGTAGCGGCTTATAGTCCGGAATTTACGGTGTGTGTGTGTGTGTGTGTGTGTGTGTGTGTGTGTGTGTGTGTGTGTGTGTGTATATATATATATATATATATATATATATATATATATAAATACCTATATATGTGATATATGCATAAGAGGTGAATAATGTAAAGTCAATGAGCAATTGATACAAACAAATACCTATATATATATATATATATATATATATATATATATATATATATATGCGTGGGTTTTTGCAGAGGTACGGTGCTCCCGTTTCATGTTCTCCCACATTCCAAAGACATGCATGGCAGGCTGGTTGAGCACTCTAAATTGTCCCTAGGTGTGAGTGTGAGCGTGGATGGCTGTTCGTCTCTGTGTGCCCTGCGATTGGCTGGCAACCGATTCAGGGTGTCCCCCGCCTACTGCCCGGAGACAGCTGGAATGGGCTCCAGCACCCCCCGCGACCCTAGTGAGGATCAAGCGGTTTGGAAGATGAATGAATGAATTAATATAGTTTTACAGAAAAGTAAATCATATTTGGTTCCAGCTTGTTAGATAAACTCCTTCACTGCCAGTCATTTTCAAAGCCGAGCATGATCATCTAACGCTAATTACAAGTATTACCTAATGAGAATTCAAGCATGATCACAAACAAAAATCATCATAGAGCCTGTTGTGTGCCTTACTGAATTTTCTCGATGGCAATACTGTATTGTAATATTAGGTTATGTATAAATGACAAATAATGCAACGTGGTCTCATGCAACTGAACCCCTGCCCCCCTTCCTCCCCCATGCTCTTCCTATCCTTCCACGTTACTGTGAAAATAAATACTGTACAGTGAAGAGGCAAAGAGAGAGGAGGGGCCAAAGACAGTGAGAAATACCAAGAAAGAGGGAATAGGGAGCCAACTCACGTTGAACATAAATATTTGCATTTCCAACCTGACGGAACAACTGCCTGGCCTGGCAGTTAATGATGTGTTTTGCATGTGGCTACAAAACAATCCATCCCACATTCAATAATAAGTAGTTGCCATGGTGCCAATGAAGTAATACGTTTCATCAAGACAGGTAGGTATTCTGCTTCAAGCATACACGCGGCACTAACTCACACACGACATTCCGTCAAAAGTGATGATTGATGATCTTTATCTTGATCTCGTGATTTATCGTGATATATGCATAAGAGGTGAATAATGTAAAGTCAATGAGCAATTGATACAAACAAATACCTCTACATCAGTGCAAAGAATAGACAGTGATGGAATAGAACAGCTGTCAGTGGGATGAGACCTATTTTCTCTACTGCGCTGAAAAACAAAAAGAGCTAGCAGGGCAGGCAGCTTGTTTACAACACACTTGTTCAAATTATGTGAACAACTGTGCTGCAGCTCTAAATGGGAAATTACACCAGGAAATTGAAAATAGAATGAGGAAATGACAGACGAGGAACTGAATCTCTCTATGTGGGAACCATCAACCGCAAACATTTACTGAACAAAACACAAGAAAGGGAGGAACGTGGGTAAAACACAGAATCATCAACAGCAATTGGTTCAAACGGTTCGGAAAATGAACTGACGTGGAAATGATAAAACAGCATCACGAATAAAGAACATTTCAAACAGAAACACAATACAAGATGTAAATGTACACTGTAGAAATGTAAAGAAACAAAGTTGCTCCTAAAAAGAGGGGGAGGGGGCAGGGGGGGTGAATACAAAAATGCACACGTGTGCATCTGACACAGGAAGTAGCCATAGATCTCAACCTCCACTGGGAGTAAATGGAATGTGTCTCCAGGAGAAATATTTATCTGTGTGTAAGTATGTGTGAGTAAATCGGGCAAGCTGAGCTCGTAACGCTTTTAGCACACAATTATGTTTAGAACTCACATTAGTAAACACGGCTGGTTGGTGGTCGAATGCTCTGTAAATGAGCGCAACTGTCTTTGGGGTTAATGACTGTCCACACAGCACAAGGCATCCCCAAAAATAATAATGAACAATGGCTACAAATGAAAACCATCCCACAACCACAACAAAAATACAAGTACAAAGCCCTTAAAATGGTACCTTGCTCCATGCAGTAAACAAGCGTGTCAACTTGTACGGACAAAAGGAGACAAACACAAAACATGTGCAAGCACAAAGCCACGCCTCTATTTAGTTCTCACTGCTTTAACCAAGATGATCAATTGCTGTTCTCTTTGTCAGACAATCAGAACCAGAATATTTAAGACACAAGACATATCTAACTAGTCATCGTAATCTGATTTCCCTTGATTAGGTTCAAGTACTACGTGACCAAGCGTAGGTATCAAACCTAAAAGAGCGAACACGTGAGCGGTGGTAGACCACATGCAGACATGAGCGATGGACAAGATCCAAGAAACTTGGATTGCCCTTAAACAGGAATGCGCACCTGGCCGTGCATTAGACTGTAAATAGCACACAGAGTAGTGCCAAAGCAGAGATGGCGGATCAAGGCATCAAGTCACGTGTACAAATGCTTTCTTTAGTCAAAACTGTACTGCACTTACTGTATCCGTCAAAGTAAGAAATTGCAACTGTGAGGTCAAGTATTGCAGTCACCGCGAGGACAGAATTCCATTCAATGCAGAGGAATGTTTCACAACTTTTTTTGAGCCAAGGCACAAAATCTTGTGGTACACCACCAAACAAAAACACTGCCAAAAGTACAGTATATAACACCATACTAACCAAAACAACAATGGTTTCAACTGGCTTACTCATCTACTAACTTACTGTGAAATATTTCTGCCGTAATACACGACAAGCGTTGGATACACAATCAAAATTACCTTCTGCCATCAAGAAGAACATTTAATTGTCCTGCCTGTCACTATAAGTAACTGGAATAGATAGATGAATAAAGCTACATGATATCATTCCACAGCTCATTAGTTTGGGAATGATTAACAAACCAGAGGACATCAAAATGGATTTGTGTGCGTTATGGGTTGAGCGGAGCTCTCTTTCGCACCTGGTAGCTTTGGGGCTTAATGAGTGAACCTGTTTTTTCACGTAGCGCAAATTAAAATGAACGTTTGTGAGGAATAGCGAGTCAAATTTACTTTACTCGTGCTGAATGGTAGACACACTATTTTGACTCTGGGTTTAACAGCGGCAGCGGCACCATGTGGCAGTTGTATGACTCAAGATATTTTTTATAAGGCAAGTGGAGCTGGACATTGATGGTGAACACAAACACAATTGAGAGATAACATAGTGCTTTTACTTGTAACAATTCGTCCTCATTGCCCAGCACGACTGATAAGTAAAATTCAGGCTATTGACACAAGCGACCGGAATTTAGAGTACGGTAACTTCCTTTTTGTCACTGAAGAGCAGTGACTAGAATCTCGTCACTAGAATCTAGTCACTGCTCTTCAGTGACGATCGATTCATTAGATCATTACAGTCATTAATAAAGCAAGCCGATGGTATGTTTATTTTCTTGTATTGCCGTGCTTTAGGTTTGTGTGTCACCTGTAGTACAGAGCAGATATTATGTACAGTTCAAATCTTAAAAAAAAAAAAAACAGGAATAAATTCATGGCAAGCAGCACAGAGAATATGCGTCATTAACACAGGTGCATGATCCAAATTTGTCATCACAGCACAAGCGTGTTAAAAAAAGACCACACTCACCTTGCCCAGCAGGACACCCATCTTGTGCCTCCAGCGGCCTTTATTTAATGAAGCCACTCTGATCCACAGGTTGAGTTGCGAGTTGTACATCCACACGTCCCTGCTGTTGATGCGTCCACCTGTAGCAACGACAGTGGTCCGGACATTATTAAATGGACCATTTTATCTGACTTTCTGTTTACTTTTGAATGCATGTCCAACTGTTCAAGGTTTCAGTAGTTGTTGTTCTGGACATCCGGACAACCATTACACTCACACCTATTGACAAGAGTCTTCAGTTGACCAAACAAGTTTTTGGTGACACTACAGATTGTAAAGGAAGTGAGTCAGACGCGTCCATGATCAATTATGTGCTGTGTACAAAGTCAAAGAGCCAGACAGCCTGCTGCCCTGAAGGTTTATGGGTTTCAACTATTTAGATAAGTCATAAGGCCATTGGAGGACGTACCACTACAAAGGCTGCCTTCTCATCTTGGATGAGCTTTTGAAAACATCATCAAGCACGGTATGGTGCTTTTTTTTCATATGGAAAACTCAAGTTTAGATTCAGACTAGCTGCTAATCACTGCTTTTGTGTTGTGTAGGAACATGCAGGTGGGTTCCTTCATCCAAAAGTGGATGCGCATGTATGGGAGTACTGTAGTTAGTTAGCCAGCAAGTGAGCTTTGAATCAACTATTGAGCTGTTCAGTCAATGAGGCTAATCTCGGCGTTGTAGCAACAACTCTGTCCCTAGCCTCTCTCTCATGCCGTCACGCATGCCAAAAAATGAAGGCCGTTCGACCCAGAGAGAATTAGCTTTAAGATGCCGCTGATCCCCGCCAGCAACGACAAGGATTTTTTTTGGTATGACACCAATAGGGATTGCCCCCAATAGGGATTGCCAAAGGTAAAATCCGGCATGGATTTTACCTTTGGCCACATTGCAGAGCGGGATGCTGTTTAAAGCAAGCCATTTTCAACTAAAAAGTAAACAATAAGGCTGACGATCGTTACCGGATGTTATATTTTCAAAATAAAAGTTCTGCCAACGATTCCTGTTGCCTGGGAAGGTAACTGTAAAACAACATATGAGCTATGCAAGGGTGGGGGCAAAAGTACATGACAAGAGACAAATGTTCCATGTGTCGCACTTGATTAAGCCTAGTGGTGGGTTTGAAACGATACAGTCGGTGTCAAGAGTTTTTGTCCTGGAACAGAAAGCATGACTGGTTCTGTGTAAACATTTGGGCCACAGGCTATTTAAGATCAGAGCTTACTACAGCTGTGCAGGATGAACTGAAGCCCCCCGCAACCCGCAAGGGGGGATACAGGCAGTGTGGAGGAGGGTAAGAACTTGAGTAAGGTTGGAAATACAATAACAAAACAGACACACACAAAAAAAAAAGAAGATGAAAATGGGTCAACAAAAGTGTGTTTGCATATGTGAGTGTCTTTGAGACGGATAGGGGGAAGGGATGTGTTGACTTTTCCAGGCGAGTTCTTGAGCGTAGAAAGATCGCACACGTGAGTACTTGGCACAGTCAGCTCATAAAAAAACAAAAAAACACGACACACACTCAACTGAAGGAAAGACCACGTTTTCCCCCCGCCCTCTTTTTCCCCCCCTCTTTCTCAACTGCTGCTTCTGCTGTTATTTGTCCAGTGTGTTTCCATCTTATGCTGGGCATGTTTGAGCACGACCTATGATTATTCTTGGAAGGAAAAAAAACCTTTTCACCTCTACATCTACAATCTGAAAACAAGAAAAATATTGAACTTTAGACAATGAAAGTTTGGCTCTAAAGTAAAAATAAATTATACAATGTGCTTATCTGGGCGTTACCATAGAAGGCTTACGGCATTCTTAACACAGGCTTGGATCCAAAAGTGCAACTTTAAAAAAAAATGAAGCCCAATCATTAAGTGATATCAAATATATATTATATTATTATGTTATATATTATATTAAACAGAAGGCATCCCTTCTAAAAACTGATGAGGAAAAAATGGTGGCCTTAACAACTGGCTCAGCGAAAAGGGAGCAGGCCAGCGACAGAAGTGCGCCCAAATGTTGCTCTTATTTTCCTTCGATTGAAGTGGGATGCGATGGTAAAACTATGATTGGATAGGAAGCACTCATGGTCACTTAGCTGGCAGAATTTACTGACCTATACCTTAATACCTTGTGGTATTAAGCACAATAAAATAGTATGGGGGCGGAAGAAAAATTCTATATGGAATATGAGCCCGTAAGGATTCTGTTCACATTTCATTTTCTATTGTCCAATGATCCATCATTATCTTAACAACAATAAAATCAAAAAAATCTTACATGGATACTTTTTGGAATCCTTTTCTTTGGGCTCCACTACTCTGGAATGCCGACCGTTGAGAAATTAGAGCAACTACCTCTAATCTTGATTTATTTCTACACTCTTGTATTTGCGTAAACACATTGAGTATCCAACTGTTTCTTGCCCTGGATTTTGGCCTGTGTTCCAGCTGTTTCTCCTCTCTCTCTGTTTGTCTTTTAAGTCCCCCTGTGATTGGCTGTCGACCAGCCAGTCAGCTGAGATCGACCCCAGCTTACTCGTGACCCTAATGAAAATACCTGGTATGGAAATGTGATAGTTCAGTCGCACCAGGCTCTTACCTGACACCAGAATGTCATTGCGGAGGGCACACACGGCGTACTCCGACTTGGTGAACTCGGGCAGTTTGGCCAGCGACTTCCACTCTCCTGTCACTGGATCGTAGCACTCAGTGTAGGGCAGGTTGAAGCCGCCTATTCTCTCACAACCGCCCACCACCACAATCACCTCAGAGTAGCCAGTCGACCTAGAAACAGGAAAACATTCGAGGAACACGGGAAGGTAAACATGTTTGAATAATAGAACAATTTAATAGGACCCAGAAGAGCTGAGTCAATAATCCTGCCCTTACAACAATACGGTAACTAGAATAGCACTCGGCAGAGCATTGAGCTTTGCCGAGATGGAAAGACTATGGTTTTTATCAACACAAAGGATTCCTGGCAGAGAACATTTTAAAACAAATATTATACTCACTGTTAAATGAATAAAAATGAATGATACAAAGGCTCCCTGACAAGTGTCCTGAGGTTGTAACAAAGTGAAGACGTGGTTGATATTGTGTGCCAAATAGTGTCAAAGACTGAATTTGTCAACAGTATTACATCTTAAAGATCTCTTCGGCACTATGACGTTGACGGCAATCGGCAAAATGGACGCCCCCCTGATATGGATAGAAATGAGTGGACTTTGCTCCATAATTCATATTCCACAAACATTATTAATCTGAATACCATGTTTAGACATAGAACATGTTATTATTTTGGGGATGGGAGTTCACTTCCCCTTTAAAGATTCTGTAATTATACTTACGGTATTGTGGCCGATGAAAGAAGGAATGTCCCAGATTAAAAATGTATGGAATTGAAATCGTTGCTTTTAATTCCGTTCTAAAGCTGACTGAGCCAAAGGCGATAAATAACATGTAAACACATGTGCACGCACACGCCAACAATTTGAGGGATTTATTATGACAGGGAAGACAGCGGTGACGTTCCTATATGAGCAGCTCCACTTATCTCCAAGGCAAAGTTCATTTCCAAGCGCTTCTATCAATCCCAGGCGCAACAAAAACAAAACTCGGCCCAAGACATGGAGCTCCATTTCCATGATCACATGCTCCAAACTGCTGGATGGAAAAAAAATCCAGCTTCCCTTTGTTGTCGATGAGAAAATTTGTGAGATGAGAAAGAAAGCAGGTCAAACAGATTAGAGTGGATTCCCCATGCGTGTATAATGTACATGTTTGAGACAGTCTATACCAGGTGTGGTTCGTGTTATTACCGGTAATAATAATTTGTTCACGTGATGTTGTCTGCAAGTTCTGGGAGCTTCCCAAAAGCACAGCCGCAGAGGGAGAAAATCAATCAACTATTTTGAGCGGAGGAGAATTGATGCCCCCCCAGGGCAAACTGTACAAAAAGGACAACCAAGTGTCTGCTTTGCTTCTCGCTCAAAACAAACCTGCCTGGATACTGACACAATACAGCCAAATTACACACCAGGCAGCCTCCACGACTTCAAAACACAAGGCAGGTCACCGAGCTCAATGGAGCAGCTGCAGTATGCTGTACAGCTGCCCACCATGTGCTTCGTTTTAAGTTTCATTAATGAAGCCTCAATCAGCACTGGCCTTTGTCCTATCGGACAAACTTAAATGACAACCAAATGTGGTGAAATGAAGTGAACTGAATCGTGCTGCGGGTATGACAAACAAGACTGACATTTCTTTGTGGTCATTTGTTGCATCATGCTATTAGTCTTTTTTTCACTCCACCAGCTACCGAGTTCTGTGTACCAACATGCCCTGCTTCCTCCTTTATCACTTCTACTTGAAAAGGAGCTACAAAACACACGCATACTTCATATGCATACAGTCCCTGTCGCTTTGTCTTCCACACACGCACACCCAAAAAAAAAACAATAAAAAACCCCACACAATCAGAAAAATCACTAAAGCGATGCCGTTGGTTGAAGCTTGCTCTTAACTTAATTTTGGCTCACAACACAAAAAAACAAGAATCAACCAAAAAAAAAAAATAAATAGTTGGGGCATTCAAAATTCAAAGTCCCACTACCAACCGACTGGAATATTTTTTTGCTGGCTTTGTGATTTGAAAACTGCATGACTACATCATGATGCGGATTTGAATTTGATCAATTTGTCAGCCGTAGCCTTTGGAATGTACCGGTAGCAGAAGGACATCCATATGCCACATGGGAAGGATAAAGCCGAAAGTCAAGGTATCACTGAATCAAAAATAAAATAAACATTCATTCATTGGTTCGTTTATTTTCCGTTGAGTTGATGAAAGGCCACTTAGTCAATCCCTATTTTTGATCTAGAGTGTGGATAGCGGTTTTCCCTCACATCACCAATAACCAGAAGGCACACATTACCTGCGTGGCCGGGTCCTGGGTGACATCATCTCATTTCCAAGTACGTGGTAGCGCCTGGCTTCGTGGAGCAGATGGTAGCACTCCGGAGCGTTCTGGATGATCTGGTCTCCCTCCACTGTCTGGACAAAGTAGTTGGGGTGCAGGAGAGGCAAGCGCACATGGTGGAGCAAGGCCTTCAGCATGGGTTTACGGTGCTCCACACTGTGGTAAACCCAGCGCATCACGGCTTCAAACACAACCTCCTCCTTCCCGATGGACAGCTCGTCACTGTCGATGTACTCTTCCAGCTCTTCCCTGTGAAGGTCGAGGAACTCCTCGTGGTGAGCCACCTCAGAGAAATTGGCCAAAGCGTAACTGCGGCAGCGGCTGGCCAGCTGCTTGAGGGAGTGTGCATCCGCAAAGCGCTGGATGCCCAGGCAGTTGCACGGGTCCAGCTGGTCCTCCAGGAACTTTGCGCAGGCGTCACGTAACGTGGCGATCTGGAAGAGACTGGAGGTCTCGAAGAGGAACTGGACATTCTCTGTGGTGATCTTGGCACGGCCGGTGTAAACATAAGCCAGGAAGGATTCCATGGCTTCGGCCAGAATGCCGTTGATCTCCACCAGCATCTCGCGGCTCTCGCGGTGATCGTTGCAGAACATGGCTCTGAAGTAGGAGGAGCACGCTGAGAGCACGGCCCGGTGGCAGGGGAACTCGCGGCCCTGCACGCTGATGACCACGTCTGTGAACAGGCGGCAGTCGCGGAACTCGTTGAACACCTGCAGGATGCCCTCGGAGTGGGAGGAGCCGGAGCAGAAGTCCAACACCTCCTGGCTGGCTAAGGTCTTGGAGTCCACCTCAAACACCTGAGGGGAAAAAACGTTTTAGTTGCAGAATTCGAAAACAGTGGTGCTCAAACTGGAGTCCAGGAGCCATAACTTGGGGATCACAAAAATTATTTGGCAATAAATAATTGGTCATTTCATTTTTTTAGAAGTCCAAAGCTACATATGTGGACCAGTGAGCGAGTAGGCATACAAAACAAATTCCTCCTCCCTACTACGATTGATCGCAGCCCATCTATCAAGATATGTATCAAACTTTGACTTTCCTCTGAGAGATACATAGCCCTAGCGGTTAGCCTCGCTAGTTTTGGCTAGTTCGATGGGCACTCAAAAGGTACCTTTGGACTAGCGGCAAGGAATGAGGGCTGTGGGCCAAAGCGACTTTGTTGCCAAAATGCCAAAAGTTAATGCAAGGACCACCGGTAGTAATGTTGGGGGAGGAGTCGGCCTTTCACTTCCTCCGCATGTTCGTTCATTTTGGGATGATGAGGATGCTGGTTATCCAAATACAGGCTGGAGACGATGAACAGTACCATTGGAGGGCTTTTTCCTTCTTTTCTGCAGTTTACGAACCGATTCGGGCTCCTGAGAGTTTCAGATTTCGTCAGGAAGCCCAGAAAAAATACAGTCATTAAAATATATAGAGACAATGATAATGAGAGGCGAGGAGTTACGCCTCCATGCAAATCCCGGAAACAAAGACGTTAACATGGCTGGAAAAAGTTGGGGAGTGATGAGGTGAGACCAGACCACCACTACCCACCATTGACTTCGGTCTGAGCTTTGATATGATGGCAGCAACACAGATACTTGAGCTAACAGTTCCTCTTTTGATGTTAAACATGTCCTCTGGAGGGGTCCTAAAAGTTGTGGGGGTCAAAGGGCACTAAAGATGATTATAATCACAGTAAGCAGGAAATATCTGAACAGATTCAACTAACGGAGAGGGGGATAGAAAATCACAGGTAAGAATAAATTCCTTAACATTAACTACCAACAGGAACTTGATTGTTCAAAGAAGTTGTTTGCTACAACGCGCTTGTGTCGCTTTATGACACTGAAAGAGAAACTTCTGCGGCTTTATGACACTGATTTCAGTGTATATGATCTGGACGGATGCAACAGACAAATCATCACATAAGGGCACTTTTTTCAAATACCTACAGTCCAATTTCCAGAATAAAAGGTGTAATATGATGACAAAGTAGTTGTAGTATTGGAATTCTTGTCAAATGAAAATAGAGCTTTGTTCCTTCAATGAACTCTGACTTTGATACACTGTTATGACTTAATCTTGGAAATATCCATTTTTGTTCACTACACTATTACAACTTCATCTTGGAACTATACATTTTGGTTCTCGTAATATTATCCTTTTAAAATGACTATTTTTATATTTCATAAATGTAAATATTATTGTAACTTGGCTACTTTCCACTCTAGAAAATTAGGGTCTGCTTGCACATACTTTAATCGTGTTAACATTATGAGAAGGTCCTGGGGGGGAGAAAAAAAAATCAAATGACCAGGACTGTGATTGTTACAAGCGATCCCTTTTCTCAGTTACCACAAATGGTATACAAGAGAGACGCTTTGTAACACACCTTGCGCTTTACAGCCGGTGAGTCTCTGATGCCGGTGTCCTCCCTGTTCATCCGTCTGCCAAGAATCAACACCATGGCTGCAGCCTTAAAAGCCTCAAGATGACCTGTAGAAAAGCACCTGTCATTACAGCGCACAGTTTCATATTTTGGATTAGTTCCTGTTTTTTAATGTTATTCATAGTGTACCTGTGACTTACACAGTATATAGCAACCTGTTCGAATCACTGCTGGTTAAACAAACAAAATGAAAACCATTACCAAAGGCAAAACAAGCACACAAAAGACAGCAACAACAAAAAAACGCAATGAGAACACAAGTGAGAGGCGTGGGGCAATATTCGAAATGTCTCCCATGACTTCCATCACAGAAAGGCCATTCTGTTGAAAATATATGAAAACGTATGTTGACACTTCTACAAGCTCATCACTGACACGAAAACAGTTGTGCCCCGCAGCACAATGAGGCGGAAGAGCGAAAGAAGCGGGAAACAGGTTGTGCAACCGTTGGAAGGACCAACCTACATGTCAGTCAGGTTTGTTTTGAAACGGTAGGGGCGGGTTCTCAATGGGGACGGCACATCATTAACGCTGAAACAAACAGGTGCGCAACTTGGATTGGGACTTGAAAAGATGTGACAAGTGTTTTTCAAATTACTTTGTACTTGGACCAGAAACTTGACTGTCAAAAAGTAGGAGTTCATTTTGATCCTTGAAAATTCCATCTATACTGTATTGCTGCAATTCTCCCAACTGTGTACACCAAATAATAGCACCCCAAAATAAATAAATAAATAAATAAATACTTGAGTCGCTTATTGAGAGCACCACCATCATGACCAACATAAAAATGCAGTACTTGAGTAGGTCCAACAAGTCATCAAAAACGAGGTGTCCTTGAGTGTTTTGAAAGGCGCTTATAAATAAAATGTATTATTATTATTTTTATTATCCCCAAAATGTACACTTAGTATTGTTGTAATCGACTGTACCAGTATACACAATTTGAATAATACTGCTGGCCTAAAAAATAAAAAACATGTCATTACATAGTAATTTAAATAATAAGGCTAAGTGGAGGATGGATGGATGGCACATAATTTATTTTTTTTAATTGCAGCATAATAAATATTCAAAAATTGTTTGAAAAGATTGAAATTAAATTAATGTACAAATTAACTTATTAACTAATGGGTTATCATATTAAATGATAATTATTTTTGAGACCCAATTAATCGTTTGGAGACCAACACCTTTGTAATTTCAGCCTACAGACAGTAAATATTCCCAGATTGTTTTTTACAATCTTTGCATTGAATCAAAATAAAACAATTACAAACATTATTTTTACTTTGGAACGACGATCGACATTTCTCCCTATTTTCTGACATGTTACAGACCAAACCACAACTGAATCTTAATTAATTTATGATTAATGTTTTAGTTGAATATAGGGATTGAAATTAAAACTTGTTTTTTAATGGGCTACACCAAATTAATCAACGAAATTCATGATTAATCAACAATCCTTTCCGCCCAACCATCAGAACGGTTTTTGACCTGAATATAACTTCCTGCAGTGATATGTCCTGTTAAAAAAAATAGAAGCATCTGACTGACAGCTGCAGGAGTGAGGTCATTTATTTCAGGTTATTATTAGACTTTGGCTCACATTCAACACTCTCAATCTCTTCTCACGTGTGCGAGGTAAATAAGTAAACCTGCTAACATCATGCGAACTAACACCTTATCGAGACAAGAGAACTGGTTGGGCCACAATGCTCCCAGATGAATTCAGGTGACACATGACACCTGAATTAAGTGGAATATTACTTCCATCACTCAATAGAAATAGAATTCCTTTTGGTCATCTTAAAGTCACTAGGACTATGGATAGTGACAGTGGTAGTGGTGTGAAATAACAAAGAAGAAATATGGTACTAGCAGCCTCCTTGAGTACCTAATACCTTAAAAGAAGGCCTGCATCAGCCCAATACTCATTGGTACTACTACCGAAGACAGTTTGGAGAGACTCCAGCACGCCCGCTACAGTTGTGAAGATACGCCGTCCGGATAATGGATGGATGGATATCACACTGTGAGGACTTATGTCATTTATGGAATTAAATACAGTATAAATCACATATAACACAAATAAGACGTATTTTATGTCAATTAACGTTGCAAATAATAGTAATGCAGTAACAGTGACACTTCTGAGTTTGAAACAAAATAATGAAATAAAATACTTCCAGAATTTTGAAAAATGTCCAGTAACGGTTCTAATACGAAAGCATTTCAATGAATAACTAGAAGCGTTAACTGAATCATGAAGTAGATATTTAATTACAGTAATGCTGGTCAATGTGCGATACAGGAATACAGGAAAACGTGCGCATGTCGTAAACAAAGGGGACATGTCTCGTGGCGACCGTCAAGAAAATAAGCAAATTAACTGTCATTTGATTTCACTCTCTGAAGTCAAAATGTAGCCAAGACAAAACACAGACCGTTATTATTTGAAATGATATTTCCATCAGTTATAGAAAACAGATGTTACCTTAAAAAAAATTCCACTTCAATTGACGCTTCCTTTTCGGTTCCAAGCAGACGCTGAAGTGGTAAGGGAGAAAAAAAAACGTAAAAAACGTTTATGAAAATATTTCAATAACTCCCCACGAGGAATTACGGAACAATAAGTAGGTAGCTGTACGGGCCGCACATTTTTTATAGCAAAACGATGCGACTAACAAAGGACTCTATCTAGCTAACTGTAAACACACAAGCTATTTATACTTGACACGAGAAAAAAAAATCTTCGCCAGAGCGCCCACTCAGCTGGTGTCACTGGTGGATTGTGGGTAATGTATTTTATATAATCTTTACTGCCGACTCTTTCCCTCGATTAGAAACTACACTTCCCAGGTCAGCAAGGTTCTCCACGTGGCTCGCTTTTGTTTGCAAACAAACTTGAGTTTCGAAGAAAGAACACAGCACAACCAAAGCACGAATCTACAACAAATGGGCAAGATTTAAGAAATTCAACCTTTTCAATGGCGCTGTTTGGATGACCGTGTGACAAAACAATTCGCAAATAATCGAAATCTGATTAAAACACATATAGATAGACACACGCGCATACATTTAGCAGTCGTTATTTTGCCTATTTCGAAACACAACCTAAAACGACGAAGAATGTGCTTTAAGTGGTACGAAACTGGTCGTAACTTATAAAAAAACAATTGTCACATTTTTTAGGGGTGGGTAGGAGGAGCCCAGCCTGGCAAAAATAAAATACGTCATAACTTCCTCGGGTCGTTGCAACATATTTCTGAGAGTTCCCCTCTGATTTTCACGAATTAGTCTCAGCTCTTGTTTTTAGGGCCCCCGCTTTCATTGTTTTCATTCAAAACCACAAGTGACAAGAACTGCTTTTGTACAACAATGGGAAATTACTGTGGTGGTTGAATAAGTATGCAAATTATCCCAAAAATGTGTGTGTGGGGGGCTTTAAATCAATCCAACAGAGTTGATTTTGAAAACAGAAAATACATATTAAGAAAAATAGGGAGCGGGGTGTCGTTAAATTATTTTCTCATTTCACAACAGATAATTATCCATGCTCTCAATCACAAAGGTTTATACAGAGAGTATGCTAATTGCATCTCATTCTTGCTGCTGTACATTCACATCTGGATATGGTATTTAGCTGTTCATCTGCAGCTGGCTGTGTTTACCAACATTCAGCAAAATCCACCCGTTTTAATCCATTTTACTGGGTGTCCATTTGGCCACTTGCTGTCATTTTAAATTGTGGCCAGCTGCGGAGGCCCTCGGGGCTCTTTAAATACATCGAGCAGTGCCCATTTGCTGTATGTGACAGAAGACTGTGTCCCTCTGCTGTTCAATTGATGTACTATCTCTCCACACATGGCACCCGCAGAATCACTTTCAAACCTACAATCCATGTTTTATCGCTTATCCTGCTCAGGGTCACAGGTGAACTGGAACTGGAATCTATTAAATCTGATTTTGGACGAAGGGCATATTACGATGCACCTCGGGACTGCATGTCAGCCAATCACTGGGCACGTAGAGAAATTCAGTACCTGGTGCTATTGAATCCAGACTGCATGGCGGTTTTGGTGGCAGTTCACGCTCCCATTCTCACTGTCACTGAGTAGGAATACAACGCACGCTGCCTTCGTGGAAGTCAAACGAGTGAACCACTACACTAAAATACATGCCACAAGGCGTCTAAACCTATTACAATCACCTGCAAAATAAAATACGGTAAAGTATCGCCAATGTCTGAGTTAGTAGATACATATTTCATTGTAGGTTTCAGAAAAATAAAGTTACTTAAAATGAACGCCTCGCGTGTTTCGTCATGAAATTACATCATGTCGCTCGTTTTAACTGCACACGTCACGTGACGCAGTTGATCCATGACGGCACACATAAAACTAGACCGCGCACGCGCATGAGTGGCTCGTGTCAACTCCGCAGCTAGCTTAGCAATGGCTGGTGGAGTTGCGAGAAAAAAGCCTCCCGGCTCCGCGTTTCCTCTACGAACGACGCTTCAAGCCCTTTGGCGGGAAAAACATTTAGTTCTCTTCAAGACCGAATACACTTTCCTAGTGGTGTCCGTCTTGTGGCTCTTAGAAATCGGGATCAATGTGTGGGTCATTCAAAAAGTGGCATGTAAGTAGCTCTGGGCTAGTTAGCATGCTATGGCACTGTGTCCTCTTAACGAACGTATCTGAATGCTACAAGGCTAGCCTTAGCATGAACACGTAGGCAACCACCTGTCAAATGGAATTTACAGCCGACGCATGGCATAGTAATCCTAGCTTGTCGAGTTAAAATATGTACATACTTTTTTTAACTACCTCAAATGATTTTCACAGTCCAGTACTGCGTCCCAACTTTTATCTACCCTTAGGTACATAAAAATTTATTTGTTTTAAAGGTGCACCACTAAAAATGTCCCCAAAGTGTTTATAGACTGAAAAAATTATGATTGTGTCTTAATTTACTGAAAATTTTACTCGGTGTAAAATATTGGCCCAATAACTACATTTAGTTGAACCCAAATTAAATATTTTGTTGTGTGAATGGGAACAGGTGAATATAAATTCATTGTACCTTCTGCCATCTAGTGCAACAGCATTGAATTGGTCTGCCTATCACTACACGTCGCGGGCACAGATAGACTTGACAAGTGTTCTTTCTGTACTGGGTTTTAAAAAAGTTTAAGGCACTGTAATACTGTACATACATTAAACATATTCCATTAGTAAGTATAATTACCCCACTAAGTAGATTTTACTAATTCACCAACAGCACTGTTTTCCAAGGCGCATGTTTTACATTAGAAAAATCTCCTGGCACACCACCAAACAAAATTGTCACAATTATACACACTGTACTTAAAAGATGGTGGATACAAGCGTTAATTGTACCTTCTGCCATCTAGTGAAAGAGCATTTAAATTGTTTTACCAGTCAGTATACTGTATGTATCTTGGATAGATAGATGAACAAAGTCGCAGTATTGGTGTAAATAATCTGCTATTTTTGGAAGCGGGGGGCTTGGAGGGACAATATTTTGCTTAAAACAATGAACCTGTTATCCTCCAGACACTGAAATCGACTGGAAGGCTTATATGGACGAAGTGGAGGGAGTCATCAATGGCACCTATGACTACACCCAGCTTAAAGGTGACACTGGCCCCTTAGTGTAAGTCCCACTCGGCTGTTGTGAGTGATCCATGCGCAAAACAATGCAGAATTGAGAATGAACTTCCTTGTTGTTGCAGGTACCCGGCTGGTTTTGTGTACATCTTCACAGCTCTTTACTACATAACCAACTCTGGAGTGAACATCTGCCTTGGCCAATACATTTTTGCTGTGTTCTACCTCATCACACTGCTTCTGGTCTTCAGAATATACTGCCGTACCAAGAAGGTAAATTTGGGTTTGTAGAGTTAGAGTAATCCATCCAAGTGGTCATACTTACTAAAGAATTATAAAATTGACAAAATTCAAACGCATTGCCAAACAAAAGATTTCAAGGCATTTAAAAGTATATACAGACGCTCCCCAGGTTACGAACGAGTTACGTTCCGGACGATTGTTCATAAGGTGAATTCGTTCGTAAGTTGCTTCAGTGCTCTATTTTGTCTGGAATGTATGTTTAAGGCTTATATTGACATCCATATAACTGGGAGAGAGCTTTTCATCACGTTCTTCAGGGCTCGAGGGTTAGCTGCCCGGTAAACTAGCAGCAGCTTCAGCGGGGAGAGTAGACGACGGTCGTCGACCGGCGCGCCGACGCCTCCCGCCCATTCCACCGTCACACGCCCGCCCCACGCCTCTCCCGCGCCACCTTCGAACGTCGCCGCCGCCGTCCTCCTCCGCCCCGTTTGGCACTCGGAAAAAGGCGCGCAATACAAAATCAAACTTTTTTTTTTTCGACAGGCCCGTGAAAATGTTCGTATGTACCGTTTGTTCATAACTCGGATGTTCGTAACTCGGGGAGTGTCTGTACATAAAAAGTACCCTCCTGAAATTACTGACAGTGAAACTGATTTTAAATGCTTAAAAGACCGTGATAAAAAGTATGTGGGAAGCAGGGAGAAAGCACGTTTTTTTAAATCCTGATTTTAAAGTATTTTCACTTTGAGTCTGTCTTTCGAGACTTGCTGTGGGGGGTCTCGCAATAGAGAATGACCAGATTTCACCCTAAAGGGGAAGCTTGTCGATGTAGATACAAAACAACACAAAGCCATTTAGAGAAGCCATATTATGATAGACCAGGACAGGACTTTAAATATTCCCCCAAATGTTCTTTAATTTCCTCATGTTTTTTTCTAGGTTCCTCCCTATGTGTTCTTCTTCATGTGTTGTGCCTCCTATCGGATCCACTCCATCTTCGTCCTGCGTTTGTTCAATGATCCGGTGGCCATGATGCTGCTCTTTGCAGCTGTGAACCTTTTCATCGATGGACACTGGTCTCTGGGCTGTTGCATTTACAGGCAAGTGAGGGCTGCTTAAATGAATTTCTTTGTGTAATGCCTACCTTTGATCTGAGGGATATTTTCAATTTACAGGCCAGTCTTCCTCTCTTTCTGACAGTTTAGCAGTGTCTGTGAAAATGAACGTGTTCCTGTTTGCCCCGGGACTACTTTTCCTCCTGCTGTCTGAGTTTGGTTTAATCAGGACAATCCCAAAACTTGGTCTATGTGCGGCCATACAGGTAAATAATGTACACTGCCTTACAACCTCTTATTGCCCAGTGTGTTTTCTCACCGATGCCGATTGCAGCTCTTGTTGGGTCTGCCTTTCCTCTTGGAGAATCCCGTCGGCTACGTGAGTCGGGCTTTCGACCTGGGGCGTCAGTTTATGTTCAAGTGGACCGTCAACTGGCGCTTCCTGCCCGAGTGGCTCTTTTTAAACCGCTACTTCCACTTCCTTCTCCTGGCAACTCACCTGCTGGGCCTGCTGCTCTTTGCCCTCCGCCGCTGGAAGAGGTGAGACATACTAAGTGGCAAAGTAGACAAAAGATATTCTTATTATGACTCTTACGGCGCTAGCATAGTTTAGTGATGGACAATGGCACGTTTCGACTTGTGTTCAAATTCAGATTTCAAATATCAGATGTCACATAGTTATCACGTGTTCAGAAAATAATCGGGGTTTCTTTTTCTGAAGATCTGGAGAAAGCCCACTGGAACTTTTAAAGGAGCCTGGCAAGAGGAAAGTCCCAGCTCAGAAGAACACCATCAACCATATCCTTCATGTGCAGGAGTTTGAGCAGTTTGCAACTAATCGGCTTTTCTCCACACTCTGGGCCTTTTTGCAAAGTCACATCTCCGAACATTTACACCACCTTCCCTAAAACTTTGCGGAAAACATCAGGTCAGGATGAGATGAAAAGTGCTTTGTTCACAACATAGGAAAAGACTGCAGTTTCAAATTGACTTAGTCTCCTTTTCTTAACTGACTGCTTTTACTTGTATTTTTCTCAATGTGGACCCCAGTGGAAAATGTTTGGACATTCCCAAGTGTTCGGTCAGACCTTAACAGCCAATCACAAATCGTGCTCATCCTCTTTACTTCCAACTTCATAGGCATGTGCTTCAGTCGCTCATTGCATTACCAGTTTTATGTGTGGTACTTCCACACACTGCCTTACCTGCTGTGGAGTGGAGGAGTTAAAAAGATGGCTCATCTGCTCAGGTAAAATTCACTACAAATAATTCAACATCACAGACACATTCTGTGGTCTAGGAGAGTGTTGCTCTGCTTTTAGGGTCCTCATCCTGGGTCTTGTTGAGCTTTCGTGGAACACCTACCCCTCAACTTGCAGCAGCTCCATAGCCCTTCACGTGTGTCACCTAATCATTCTCTTTTGGCTATGGCTGGCTCCACCCCTCGCATCAGCTGGAACGCAGGCAAAAGGACCCATCAAGGACAAATGCCAATGAGGAAAAGTAGAAGTGGGAGGTGTGTGTGTGTCATTGCATCCTCTCTCTGAGCCTTGTGACTCCTGTGCAGAGAATAGCGCTGGGGCAGACTCTTTTAGCCTTTTTTTTTAATTTTTTTAAGGAGCCATTGTTTACCTCTTAGCTTTGTGCTAAAAGTGACAAAAGGTCCCTACCTTTTGTTGTGTTTTTGGACAAATGTCCACATCATGTATTTGTTTGCAGGTATGAAGAGGGGAAAATATGGATTCTCAGGTTTCAATTTTCAATTTATCATCGAGAGGAGGTGCTGTGTTTTGCAACGATTTGTCACATTAACTTATAGTGCCATCACTTTACCACGTTATGATGAAAAATGTTGGGAGAATACATCACAAGTAATATTAAGAAAACACATATTACATTGCGGTGACCTGATTCAGCAAACGTTGTAGTAATATCTCAATGGTTCAATCACAATGATACAATGAACCTAAAATACAGTACTTATAAACCATTGTGGGTCACAAATGTATCTGATACAGTGTT
The DNA here is from genome assembly GCA_026261675.1 of Hippocampus mohnikei. Classification (NCBI taxonomy): domain Eukaryota; kingdom Metazoa; phylum Chordata; class Actinopteri; order Syngnathiformes; family Syngnathidae; genus Hippocampus; species Hippocampus mohnikei. The sequence continues at coordinate 2,420,869 of JAKGUB010000333.1, read as the reverse complement.
TCACTCTCATTTGGTAAAATTGTAACATGCTTTTTATGCTGATATCTAAATGTGTGTATTTTTATTTCCTGTACACATGACGTTACATTTGCAATAGATCAGCCCGCAGACAATCATAGCTGGTTGTGATCTGGTGATGTAATGAATCGCATCACTCGCCTGGACACAAGAAGTTTTGACTGAAAATAAAATTTTCTAATAAATATTAATATTTCCACTAGGTTTGGCAAATTCCTTCTCTGTTAGTGTTGACACCACAACATATTGACTGCCTAGATTTAATATTGGAGTTAGCCGACTGGTTAGCACGTCCACCTCACAGTAGGTCCATAGTTTAAATCTGGACTCCGGCCATTCTGTGTGGAGTTTGCATGCTCTCCCCGTGCTTGCGTGGGTTTTCTCTACGGGTACTGCGATTTCCTCTCACATTCCAAAAACATGCACGGTAGGTTAATTGGATATACAGTATAGATTGAGAGAGAGAGAGCACCTTGACAATTTTTCCTGATCCCGATGAGTACAGCACCTTTTGTTCCTCTTTTTTCCGCACACGCACATGCACGTTACTTCTAAACTACTGACAGATATTAAATACGTTTTAGATCTATCTATAGTTGAGTTGAGTAGATTCCATAATACCATCTGCGCCCCCTACCAACATGAAGTGAGATAAAGGTTCAATAAGGGTTATGAACACACGGGGCAGTAGTGTGCCATAAAGGCGCCTAGGTTATTTCACTGGAGACGACGACGAAGAAGAAGTTATCTGAAGAAGAAAGTACAGTTGCCGATAAAATGCTGCACAAGCGGGTAAAGCGCATAATACGACAGTCATCAAAGTGTTGGTTATTCTCGCTAACCCGCCGCGCTCTTTAGTCAGTTCACGAATGCGTTTATCCCGGCGGAGCCTCGTAAATAAGCTAACTGCTAGTTAACGGGCTAACGTCACCACTCAGTATATGTGTTTATGCGTTCGGGGTCAGGCACCTGACAGCCGCTCACATGATTTTAATTGGGAAACAGCGCGGCTGGTTGGGTTGACGGAAGACTCGTTTACTCAAACGATCACTCGCTGTGTCTTTTAGTTTGTTTCAGCGGTATATCGTTGACGAGCAACTTTCAATTAGCAAACAACATGTTCGGCAAGAAGAAGAGTGAGCCCCTCCCAAGAGGAAAGGGCGCCGCCGCTGCCAAGCAGGTAACAACAAGAGTGAAACGGAGACCCTGTTAAGTCTTTCAAGCCCATCTCTGTCTTTGCTGCTTAGATGGGCCTCTTCTTAGGCATGGACCCCGAGGACATGATGACGATGGCTGCCGAAGAGGGTTTGGACGACCCGGATTTAGAGGCTGAGCTGGCAGCCATCACTGGGGGCAAAGCGGCTACTGTTGCCGGGGGAAAAGCCAAGCACAAGGGAAGAAGTGAGTTGTAACAACAAAGCCCCTCTCACACTAAACCTGCATTGTGTTTTATATGTGTGTGTACACATTATTTATACATGTGTTTCTATCTACATCAGTGGCGGGTGATGGGTTTCTGACCTGGGCACTGAAGTAACCTAATCCACCTCTAATAAATCATGTCCAAAATGTCTATTTAACTATGCGAGGTATTGAAGAGACAATGGCATTTTGTGTATTTAAGAATGAATACCATTATTAATAAGCAAGAAACACAATCACCATTACCTTCCATTGCATTTGTTACCTTTAAACGCTTCCAAACCTCTACACGCCAATCCAGCAGTTTACAATCAATATTTATCTACCTTTTATCTTCCAGTACATCACTGCCAAATAATTACAAACATCTACACTAAAATGTAGCCGTTCACAAGCAGTATTCAATGTAAACTCTTGAAATAAAGTGCATCGTATTCATCAGCGATGCTGATACAGATACCGCAGACCTCATTTCTTAGCCCCTGCCAGTCTGTATAAATTAGCTGTCGCACTCATGCATGTTGCTTTGAAAGTGCTCAAAAATCCATTTTGAAGTTGAAACAAGCCAGCCGACAACTGTGTAGGCTGACCTAGCGTCATCGAGTCCAGTTTTTCTTGAAAAGTGTGCCTTGAAAATGAATGATACAAGTTCATGGACAATAAAATCTCTCCTGGTACAGATTACCGGTACATAATACCACTATTAGATTTGTATTGATTGTTTGTGTTTCTTTTGAGTTTACCCTTCTTTCTTTGTGGAGGCTCTACTCGATCATGCAGGATTTTTTTCTTTCATACATATGAATTAAAGCAGTGTCCCAATATTATTGTTACTGTTGTGCAATTTGGACTCGGAATAAATCTTGTAATTTCACATGATTTGTGTTACAGGCCCACTGCCGATGGAGGACATCGCCAAAATGGCTGATGAATGTATGCGAGACGTGGATGAGGATGAAGATGACGACAATGTCGAGGATGACGAAGACCTCCTGGTTGGCCCTTTTCTCTCTGATGTTGCATTGGTCATTGTGCTTTGTTCTCATTGGCTGCTTTTTCTGCTTTTTTTTCCTGACAGGCTGAGCTAGAGGAAGTGGTGGGCGAGGATGGCGGGGAGCCTGAGGTTGTTTCTTCTTCCTCTGCGGTGGCCGCTGTTGAATCTTCAGTGCAGGTACACGCCGTTTACTTGACTTTGAAAAGCTTTAATTCAACTCTTTGTCCATTTTACTGTAGGTATAGAGGTCCTCCTTGAAAAATAGTTTTTTTTTTAGATATGTACCATTCACAGTCTTCAATGAACTGAACGTATGTTTTTGGAACGTGGGAAAAAGTTTCTGGGGAAACGGGGAGAACGTGAAGCAGGCTTGAAACCATAATTTCACTGTGCTGCCACACTTCCTTTTAATGCAAAAATCACCATTAGGACTGGCTAATGGCTTTAAAAATAGTTTTAATTTATTTATTTAGAACTGACTCTCGTCTGCCTATGTTCACAGGAAATGAGCGAGCCTCCAGTGGCAGCTGTGCCTGGCAGCATGCAGCACACATTGGAGGAGAGGCTCTCCATGTACATGACGGCGCTGCACAATGCCAAGACAGCAGGCGAGGGCGCCAAAGCCCGGCGGCTCCAACGCGGACTAAAAGTGAGACTACCAAGCCAATCTTTTTACAGCATTCATTCCCATTCGTAGGTTATGGCGGTAATTTCTCTCTTTTACCGCCCTTACAGACGCTGGAGTCCATGCTGGCTGCAGTAAAGAAAGGTCGCCAGGTGAGCGAGGCGGAGATTCCTCCGCCGGTCGCCACGGGAACCAAGAGCGCCACGACGCGTGCCGCTCCGGCCCTCGTCACACCTCCTGAGATCATCACGCCTGATGGCGAAGAGGAGGAACAGCACTCGTCCACCTCCCCGCCAACACTCGCTGTTGAGCCATCACAGGAGCAGGCGGATCCTTCTCAGGAGCAGGCGGATCCTTCCCAGGAGCAGGCGGATCCTTCCCAGGAGCAGGCGGTGCCTTCAACGGAGCAAGCAGACACCTCGCCAACTCCTAATACTGACAGTCAGTGTCATCTTAATTCAAGTAAACCAAGCAACAAACCTTTGAGCTAGAGCAGAATTTCTACGTCAAGTACTGGGAACTAAAAATGTGGCTAGTTCTGACTAGCATCAAAATGACCACACAAAAAGTGAAACCCGCTTTTCATTCCTGTCGCAGCGAACGAGCGAGTGGCGAGTCTGTTGCGGCAAAGGCAGCAAGAGTACAAAATGGCTGCCCTGGCAGCCAAGAAGGCAGGAGAGGTGCAGCAAGCTATGGTCTACTTCAGGACCAGCAAGGTGCGTACGAATAGGACACATGTTCAGTCGAATGAATCCAGTGAGCTTGCTGCACATTGTTGTTGATGTTCTTACCTCTATTGAGGCAAGAGGTTATGAAAAATGTCAAGGTAAAAAAAAAATGCATTTGCGACAAACCACATCAAGTAACATCTCAGTTAAAGCATTTTGGTGAAGCAATTTCACATAATTTTTTGTCCATACGACCTCATTGGTGAATTGCTTTTATTGTCATGACACGTTCGTGCAACGAGATTTCACTTAACAGGCACGCTCTGCACAAGAAACATGAAAACAATGACGAACATGGGATACAGTGCAAAGGGCCTGTCGGTACTCGCTATGTGAAGCGCCCCAAGATCTTAGTTCAGAAGGAGGAAACCACTAGGGAGGCAGAGAGGGAAAAAAAACATGCTCGAACTATCCTCTTCTGAGGATAATTAGAGTCTAGGAGAAAAAAAAATCATATGGTGACACAATAAAATTTGTTTTTCAATGAAACTCAAGGGCTTTCAAAATAAGTAATTACTTTACATAATAGCCGAAACAAACTTCCTCTTTGCCGTTTTGAGGCAGAAGTTTAATTCCGTGATCGAGGCCTTGAAACAAGGACAAGCTGTTGACCTGAGCGGCCTGCCTCCACCTCCAGGTTGGTTTACTCATCATAATTATCTTAAAAACTATTACATTTAAGAACCTTCAGTTATTTTCCTGCCCTCTTTTGTCACAAGGTACAGGTGGAAGTGCAGCATCAGTCAAGCAAAACGCCCAAGTCCCCCAGCCGGCCGCAGCAGCTCCAGGTGCCTTGATAACTCATTATTGAATACAACAATATGAATCCCAAATGTCCGAACTGACAGTTGTCGTCCTGCCCGTTAGCCCCGCCGGCTCCCAGGGATGCACTGGAGGCCCTAGAGCAGAGGCGAGCCAAGTACATAGAGGCGTCGGCTCAGGCCAAAGCGGGCGGGGACGAGCGGAAGGCTCGCATGCACGACCGCATTGCTAAGGTGCAAATGACAAACGTGTGCTTCTGTGCTTGTTAACAGCCATTTACATACACCGTCTGTAACCTTACTCCTCCGCCAGCAATACCAGAGCGCCATCCGAGCTCACAAAGCGGGAAAAACAGTCAACTTTGATGAGCTCCCTGTCCCACCAGGTGACATTTTTGAGTGGTGTGTCGGCAATGTCGTTTGGCAACATTTAAGAAATTAATAAGGGAATTTTTGTGTTTTTTGTTTTTGAACAGGCTTTCCTCCCATCCCGGGCCAGAAGGCCACGACGGCCGAGCAAGGGTTGTTTGCTGCGCTGGAGGCCGCCTCCAAGATCTCCACTACTGATGATGATGCTGGGAGTGCAGATGAGGAAGAAGAGAAGGAAGTGGAGGTGGGCTGTTTTATTTTTACGATTTTTATTTTTCCACACAGCGATCCTGCAAAATTGATTTCATACACTTGTCAGGTCTATTACAGCTCTCACGCTGCATTGTGTGAAAGAGGCTAAAGTTTAAAGTATCTGTTGTAGCCAAAGAAGAGCACACTAAGCGTCCCGGCTGCATCGAGAGGTCAGACAAGATCTCCGTCTGCATCGAGAGGTCAGAGAAGATCTCCATCTGCCTCGCCCGAGAGAACATCCGGTAGAGATCTCTCACCTGCAGGTCAGTCCTGCCACATGTCATCACAGCGTCCTTTTCTGCTGGTTAAGCTGCTTCTACTATGTCTGTTTCTTCTCCTTCGCTCCCTATTATTCTTTTTGTCGTTTTACTTATTCTACCGATACTACTTCTTATTCTACCTCTACTGTTTCTACCTCGACTACTTTTGTTTGCTTTTGCTTCTGCTGTCTACTTTTACTTTGTTTACCCACGCTTCTTCCGTTTGCACCTGTTGAACTGCTTCTTAGAGTACTACTTTTACTTCTTCTTCTACCTGTACCTCTACTGCTGCTACTTCTACTTGTACTACATTTTTTGTGGCCTAAGCATCGACTTCAGGTTTCTTGCTAAAATACAAAGATTACAAATTGTCTTCACTTTTCAAAATGTTCAGGGATTGCAAGCATTTGTTCTTACCATTTAAAAATAAATGTAATTATACAAACACATTTCCAATGAAGTTGGGACATTGTGTTCAACAAAGCACTTCTTGGTCCTCCAGCAGCGCAGCAGTTGGCGTTCCTCGAGGGCCGACGCAAACAGTACATGAAGGCCGCGCTGCACGCCAAGCAGAAGAACGACATGGAGCAGGCCAAGAGCTTCCTGCGCACCGCCAAGGGTCTCGAGGCCATGGTGGAGGCGGCGCGCAGCGGAAAAGCGGTGGACGTCAGTTCGGTGAGAAAGCACCGATTATAAACGACCACGTGGACTTGTGATATAAACGTCTAAACGGGAATGATGGCTGACAGGTGCCGTCGCCCCCGGGTGATGAGGAGGAGGACTTTGTCCTGGTGCACCACAGCGATGTGGGGCTTTCGGAGAAGGCAGAGCAGCTCTACTCACAGTTGATCAAGATCCTCAAAGAGCAGCACGAGGTAGCTATGACCGACCCTTCCTTTGCTCTTTTTGGCACCGCTCTGTATCACTCTTGTGTCTCCTGTTAGAAATGTTTGACTTACTCCAAGCAATTCACCCACCTGGGAAACATTACAGAGACCACCAAGTAAGGAATAACGATGAGGACGCTTGTGGTGCATCCATTGGGTAAACTTATCTTTTTTTGTCTGTGTCAGATTCGAGAAGATGGCCGAGTCATGTAAAAAGAGCATGGAGGTCCTGAAGATATCTCAAGCTAAGGGTCTGCCTCCCCCCAAACATCACTTTGAAGACAGAACCTTCCACACGGTCAGGTGAGCAAACATTCACAAGAGCCACAGCTGTAACAAAACGCTTTCCAGAACATTTAACATGAAACAACAATAATACACCAGAACACATAAAACATTGACGATACAACGCCTTGTTTTTCACCAGTGGTTCACAGACATCATGACGACAGCATGTATAACGTTTGAAAGTAAACATGTAGATGTAGCGTCCACTGACGAATGCAGAGTGATCACTGCGCATTTTGACAGCCACTACATTTGCTGTTTCATTTCTTACAGGATGTTCCCGGATCTCAGCAGCACAGAGATGGTGGTGGTTATTGTGAAAGGCATGAATCTTCCTGCTCCTAGTGGTATGCACACACACACACACACACAGACACTTAAGATATAGGCTATTGATGAAAGCGTCTGGCACTTCTTTCTGCAGGCATCCAAACGAACGACCTGGATGCCTACGTCAAGTTTGACTTCCCCTACCCCAGCACGGTGAGCCATCTCAGATTTTCATTTGCTCCTCCTCGCGTTGTTGTTATTTTTTTTTAAAGACTTTGTTTGACATTTGTTCCTAATTTGTGCCTCCAGGAGCAACCGCAGAGACACAAAACGAACGTCATAAAGAACACCAACTGTCCAGGTGAGACTCCTTGCATGTGATTTCTCCCTGCATTACTCACACATGCAACCTCATTGTCTTGCACCAGAGTACAACCAGAGCTTCAGCCTGTCAATCAACCGTAATCACCGCGGCTTTAGGAGGGTGGTGACGTCCAAAGGTCTCAAGCTGGAGCTGCTGCACAAAGGGTGAGTCTTGTGCTGCAGCCAGCAAGTTTGCTAGGGGCGCTAACGCAGCAGTCTACATATCTGGTGTAAATTGGTTAACGTAGTCTACAAATTATAGAATAAATCGGGAGGGGCCATTAGTTTCAAATTGTGAAAAAATATGAATTTGACCATTTTTGGACATGTGGCGTTTTTGCTGGACAGTACTACTATTCATTCAAACGGATAATGGGAAGTTGAAACTTACCAAAATAAAAGCAGTGACCACCCAAACTAATGGAGCCAAATGCATACACTAGTCACGCAGATCAAAATCAAAGCCCCTTGGTCCATAAAAGTTGTACAATACCATCTCCAGAAGGTTCCTGTCACAGGGGCTGGCAGAAAAACAGCTAGTTGAAATGTATCAAAATAAAATTTGCACCAGCAGGTGTGACAGTGACTTTATTTTGACATAGCACTTGTTCCACTAATGTTTCCCCTGTGTGTGATGAAAAGCGGCTTCCTGCGGAGCGACAAGCCCATCGGGACGGCGCACGTAAAGCTGGAGCAGCTGGAGTCCCACAGTGAAATCAGGGAGATCGTCGAGGTAAAGCACCCACGTAATGTTCATAACAGGCTTCGAATTACGACACCGACTTGAGTGCACAATGAACTTTTTAGAATACATGGAAATTATTTGTCATTGTAGGAAAAAAAAGCACATTGATGTAAATGGCCTTTAATGTCAATGGCCTCTTTCCTATCAGGTGATGGATGGCCGCAAGCCTACCGGCGGTCGCGTGGAAGTCCGTGTCCGCCTCCGGGAGCCCCTAAACGGGCAGGACACGCAGGCGAGCACCGAGCGCTGGCTGGTGGTGGAGCGGTCCCAGGTATGCACTCACCACACTGCCACGCGTTTCCATCTCCACCGCTTCTCATCTTTCTGTCCCCCCCCCCAAAGCTTCTCGTCTAGACCTTCAAGATGTAAGTACACCACATCTGCCATGATGCTACGCAAATGAGCTTGACCATGCTTCATTCTTGTGCAGGTGGAAGGCAACTGATCTTACTCAGGAGGTGTCCCAACCCCACCCCTTCCCCTCGGACCACTTTTAAACTATTTGCACACTGGCAAGACACCCAGCTGCTTGGTCAAGCCACTCATAAGGCATTTAGCAACATCTGCTGGCCAAGTGTAAGACTTGATCTTCAAGACTGTACGCGCAAGCTCAAGTGGTGTCTATGCACCAATATACCAAAGTAATCCATGTTGCTGGAAAAGAAATCCGAAGCTATTCGTAGCCAAGGCTCAGCGTAATATATTAGTACACAGAATTCGTTCACATACAAACAAAAAGTAAGCAAGCCATGCACAAACCTGACAGTGGAATCTCCTTTGTATGTTACAAACGGATTTAGTGGAAAGAAATGCTTGTAATATTTCTAAAAAGTGAGTAAAAATTGCAATTTGGTACGGATATGCCTTAATGAAAAGAGCAAAGCATTTGCTGTTGTGGGCCACAAAAAATATGGCAGGGTTGAAGGATTACCCAAGTGTGTGTGGTTTTTGTCTTTTTTTTGTTTCCCTTTTGTTTTTGTTCATATCAGCAGATTAGGGGACCAGCAACAAATGTCGAAATGAAAAACAGAGGACAGGAAATAGAACTGTTTCTTTGTTCATATCAGAAAAACTAAAACGGTGTTGTAATCCCTGCAAAAATAAAATTAAATGACTTACAGAGGAACGCCTCAATGTGGTCAAATTTAAAACAATAAAAATGGGCATAATTACCATGTGGTTGAGTGTGCTGACAGGTATGCTGTTGTCAAAAAATTGTTTTTATCTTTGACCTGAGGCTATATTTTGCGTGATTTTTTTTCAATGGGAGAGCAGGTAAAATGTGTTTTGGAATATCCTTAGCTTAATATGGAGCAAAGATGCCTCCGTTGTTCTTGACCGTTTTTGGAAAATTAGAAAATATGCCAACAAACTACACAAACGAGTCCAGCTGCAAAGAGTTTTTAGTTAGCATGTTTATATTTTTATTGATACTGAGACAGCAAGTTAAAAATGACTATGCGATTAAGCTAACAATATGGCTGTAAATTCTATTACACAACAACACAATAATGACATACATGCTATTTCAAATAATTTTACCAAGAAAATATAATGTAGATATTACTTATACTGTTACCCATCTGTCTGTCCCGGCATCATGAAGGTTTTACGTCGACTTTACGGTGAACTTCTTTTCACACTTGCGTGACAGTTAAGCCTGAAACGAGGTCCCACGGTAGGAGTTGCATCCATGTCGTTCGCACCTCAAAGCACACGAGAATCGGAACTCATTAACACTAGTTATAACCATAATTCGCAACAATTAAAAAAAGAGGTGGTGTGAAAGGGGCTTTGCTGCTGTGAGGCGCTAACCAAATGCGCCATTAACCTTAGTAGACAATGCAAGAAGAAGCCATATTGACAAATTAAGCCTGTCAAGTGTCTGCTGCAACCATCAAAACCATGCATGAACATTGCTACGCTCATAGGATTGTATTGAGGATATTAAAAGAAAAGCATGCTCACGTTTGTTTACAAGGATTATGGATGTCAGTTTATTTTAATATTGGACTGTCTTGAAAATCGAAATAAAATTTGGTTTTACTCTGCTCTTTCTGTCTGTCCCTTTTATCATGTTGTTAATCTGTACCTTTTCTAACTTGACGGGTGGAGGGAGGTGTAACAACTTGAGAACCAGTAAGTCATTTTACTGTATTTTAGTTATATTAGTGTTTGTTTTATCATGTTCCAATTCTCAAATTTCTTCTTGTGTGCTCTTGTGATTTTTTTTTTTCGTTTCAGTCCCATTTACTTTCGTTCTACTTATACTGTAGTAGGATTCTACTTCCTGGGGTTTTTTTTGGGGCGGGGGGGGTCGCGTTGCCTTAACTGTCACTGTAAAATTGTGACGACTAGAACAAGTGGAACCTCATGTAACATGATGAATTACATACACAAAGTATGATTAACTAGGTGATGTTAATGTAATGTAAAAAATTAGGAATAGAATGTACAATAGCTCTATTTTGTGTATCACTGCAAAAAAATGTCTTTTATTTTGAATAGATATGTAGGAATGTTCACAAATATGTTGTTCTCTTGAAACCTGTTTGTGTGTAGAATTTCGATCCATTTTTATACCAAAAACAAGCTACAAGTCCCGGTGGTTGCTGCTGAGGAGTTTTGGGTAAGATGACCCGATGGAGCGGCCGTGCCTGTGGACCACCAGCTCCAAAACGTACTCATCCACCTTCACCTCCAGCATGCTGGTCTTGTCTCCAGACTCTAGGAAGACGACGGTGAACATCGCCACCTCCAATTCGGGACTGACCCCAATGAAGGAGCCGCCCACCGGCTTGACCAGGCCCTTCCAGCTAAACTGCAGGTTGAGCACGTGGTCGTCCTCATCGGGCTGTGGATAAATGGACTTCCTGTTAGTGGACGATAGCGCCCGGTTGCTACGATGAATGTGTGGATTTGTCTTACGGTGTCTTTATTGTCCCGTGCTTTGTAACCTTTGTAGTCGATGTGGCCGTGCTTCTCCTGTAGGTAGAACTGTACCCAGTTGTGAAGGCCTGTAATCTCCTGCCCCTGCTTGGTCTCGCCCACGAACACATGCTCGAAGCCGCACGAGTCCGCCCTGGACGCAACCAGCAGCAAATGATGACAAGTTAACAGACGAGGAGGTTTCATTGGAAGTTACTTTTGGTTCCCTTAATAGGACTGCTTGTAGGACGGTTAAGAATATTAAAATGTGAGTTAAAAAAACATTGCAGTCTCACCCTCCGCTCCTGTCACGGTGGTACAGGCGGAACCAGATGTCGTAGAGTTGCTTCTTGAAACTCATCACATCCGGCGGCGACTGTCTCTTCTTGACCAGGTACTGGTGAGCACACTGTGAGTGCGAAACAACAGCACGTTAACATCTTTCTCAGCATGCTTGTTGTCACCCTCAACGGTCCAATTTTGCACCTTCATGACGTCTGTCTCCAGGATGGCGTCCAGGAACTTGCGGTTCTCCTTAAGCTCCTCGTAGGTCACAGACTCTGACACACCTGTCGACATCTCGTAGTTGTCCAGCAAGTTGATGAAGTCTGAAGAAGAGGAAAATCAATGCTAACATATGCTATGCTAGCCAAAACAATTGTTAACCTGTTTACTTATTGACTTTATTTTGAGTTCCTACTTAATGTTTTAGTTCCCTTGATCGGGGTCTCATTCACAGCTGGTATTGACCAATTTTTTTGTCAACAAAGGACTTTGATTTGTATCTACTGCGATGTGGTTTCTGTATTTGAGTCTGTCTGCGCTTTTGCTGGTTTTATTTTGGTAGGGTTGGACTTCCTGTTGATAGGACTGTCTTTTGAAATCAGCATTGACCATCTTTTTTTTTTTTTAGCACCTGCAACTGGTATGGTTTGTTTATAATACAGTGCGCATTAGCCAAAAGATTCAATAAGAGTTTTCGATATGTGGGGTGGCGGCCCGGTAGTCCAGTGGTTAGCACGTCGACTTCACAGTGCAGAGGTACCGGGTTCGATTCCAGCTCCGGCCTCCCTGTGTGGAGTTTGCATGTTCTCCCCGGGCCTGCGTGGGTTTTCTCCGGGCACTCCGGTTTCCTCCCACATTCCAAAAACATGCATGGCAGGCTGATTGAACACTCTAAATTGTCCCTAGGTGTGAATGTGAGCGTGGTTGGTTGTTCGTCTCTGTGTGCCCTGCGATTGGCTGGCAACCGATTCAGGGTGTCCCCCGCCTACTGCCCGAAGACAGCTGGGATAGGCTCCAGCACCCCCCGCGACCCTAGTGAGGATCAAGCGGTTCGGAAAATGGATGGATGGATGGATATGTGGGGTGCAAAACAAAATGATTCAAGGATGGCTCGATTTGAAAGTGGAACCATTCGATTCGCTTCAGTTCAGTGGGATTATGATTCTATTCAAAATGGGTCAGCTCAGTTTGAAAGGGTATGATGCAAAAACTTTTTTAATGGTCATTTTATATACCTTTTAATGAACTTGTCATCTGCGTAAAATGTGTCATTCCTTTGTAAGATATAACTCTCCAATAAGAGGCTCGATAGACAAATAAAAAATTTGATATGTATCTCGATATATTTCAAAGTGGAACGATTCAGAGTCAATGCATTTGCATCTTGTCAATCAAATAACGGTTTTCCGATTCAAATTGTTTTTTGTATTTTGGTTACACCCCTAATATATATTTCTATATAAAATGTATTTTTGCCATACGTGCATATGTCTCGATGCTCCTCAATTTGTCCTCATCGACGTATTTGAAGAGTGGCGCATGGGCACGATCCCTGGCATAGTTGCTGCCCTGAGCCACGTAACCGGCTCGTCCCTGCAAAGTCCGATGATAACCAGAGTATAAGATATGGAACTTACTGACACATGTATTGTAAGAAAAGGGCCATAGCTACAATTAGAAATATTTATTCATGTCTTGAGATTGACAGTTGATGAGTGCAGCGTGCACTCACCTGAGGGGCAATGATGTAATCAGTCCCCGGCTGGAGGCGGTTGGCGTCCAGACGCCACAGTTCATTTAACACCTCAGACAACTCCTGATTGGCCACTTGGCTGAAAAATTTACAAAAAGTCAAAGTGATATGAAAAATTGCCAGACTGTGAAAATGCTGACAATTAACATGACATTTTGTAGTATTTTATGCACTCTATTCACGTGAAACGACAACAGTTTCCCTGCAAACAATATTTGTAAAAAACTTTATTCACGTTAATGTTTTATTTTCCATGAAAATATATTACTTTCCTTGTAATATAAGGATTTTACTCCAGTGGAATATTTTTCCATGGAACGTAAGACTTTATTTTAAGTGGCATGATTTATTTTTTTTTTTTTAATCTGATTTTTTTTAGGAGCCATCCATCCATCCATCCATCCATCTTCTACCGCTTATCCGGGGCCGGGTCGCGGGGGCAGCAGCTTAAGCAGGGAAGCCCAGACTTCCCTCTCCCCGGCTACTTCTTCCAGCTCTTCCCGGGGGATCCCGAGGCGTTCCCAGGCCAGCTGCGTGACATAGTCTTTCCAGCGTGTCCTGGGTCGTCCTCGGGGTCTCTTCCCGGTGGGACATGCCCGGAACACCTCACTAGGGAGGCGCTCAGGGGGCATCCGAATCAGATGCCCCAGCCACCTCATCTGGCTCCTCTCGATGTGGAGGAGAAGCGGCTCTACTTTGAGCCCCTCCCGGATGACCGAGCTTCTCACCTTATCTCTAAGGGAGAGCCCGGACACCCTGCGGAGAAAACTCATTTCGGCCGCTTGTATCCGGGATCTCGTTCTTTCGGTCACGACCCATAGCTCGTGACCATAGATGAGGGCTGGAACATAGATCGACCGGTAAATTGAGAGCTTCGCCCTTTGGCTCAGCTCCTTCTTTACCACGACAGACCGATACAACGTCCGCATCACAGCAGATGCTGCACCGATCCGCCTGTCGATCTCTCGCTCCCTTCTGCCCTCACTCGTGAACAAGACCCCAAGATACTTAAACTCCTCCACTTGGGGCAAGATCTCCTCCCCGACCCGGAGAGGGCACTCCACCCTTTTCCGACTGAGGACCATGGTTTCAGATTTGGAGGTGCTGATCCTCATCCCAACCGCTTCACACTCGGCTGCGAACGCTCCAGTGAGAGCTGGAGAGACCCGCTTGAAGGAGCCAGCAGTACCACATCATCTGCAAAAGCAGAGATGCAATACTGAGGCCACCAAAACGGACCCCTCAACGCTTCGGCTGCGCCTAGAAATTCTGTCCATAAAAGTTATGAACAGAATCGGCGACAAAGGGCAGCCTTGGCGTAGTCCCACTCTCACTGGAAACGATTCCGACTTACTGCCGGCAATGCGAACCAAACTCTGACATCGGTGGTATAGCGACCGAACAGCCCGTATCAAGGGGTTCGGTACCCCATACCCACGAAGCACCCCCCACAGAACTCCCCGAGGGACACGGTCAAACGCCTTCTCCAAGTCCACAAAACACATGTAGACTGGTTGGGCGAATTCCCACATACCCTCGAGGACCCTGCTAAGGGTGTAGAGCTGGTCCACTGTTCCACGGCCGGGACGAAAACCACACTGCTCCTCCTCAATCCGAGGCTCGACTTCCTGACGGACCCTCCTCTCCAGCACCCCTGAATAGACCTTTTTAGGAGCATTACTTCTTTTTCATAATGTAAAACTTTATTCACAAGAAATGTCTTATTTGGGAGAAAAATACTTTTATTAACGGTATAACAACTTTTAATCACATAAAATGACAAGTTGGTTTTAAATATGACCCCCCCCAATACATTCACCTTTTTTATGTAAATACCTTTGAAATACAGTTTTCCCCGAGGCTGAATGCAAAGTGTTCATTTTCTGGTTCCTAGTTGAAGGATTACTCAACCGTTTTTACATAACCACCCACTTCATCATTTTGGGCGGATAGGTTGTGTGACTGTCTTTTGTTTTTATGTTTTGTGTAACTAATAATCATCAGCAGACCTTGACACAAACACACTAACACTACGCACATCGTACTAAACAGTTGTGTGTTTTTTTCTCAAGCTTTTTCTCAAGCGGAACTGTAAAAAAACATCAAAACGAAACTTTTTTTGTCCACTGCAAGAAGCACACCAGTGAGGGTGCATCTCTTTACAGCACACGGGCTTGTTTGCATTAAATACCTGCTATTTGGAGTGTCAATAACGTTCCCAAGTCTTGACGTACAACTCACAATTACAACATAAATGACAGAAATAGACTGGTCAAATTTTACTTACCGTCTTGCCATTGTTGCGTTTAGATTTGGCAGAATTTACTCAAATGGAGCAGAAAAAAAGCACCGTTTTTTTGCGCAGTTAGTTATTCTGTCAATCATTACGTTTTGAAAGACAGCCAATGAGGAAATGGACAAATTCAGCAATTACCGCCCACCGCGACACGGGCGGATCCCTACCTCGTGATATCCTTATTTATGCGATAAAGACAATGACGTTTGGTTTATTGTTTTAATATATCTGTATATTTTTTTATTTACCTGTCATTTTGTAATTGCGCATATTTTGTTCACTTTCGTCAATTTCAATTTTCGCGTGGGAGCCATCCTTTCCTCTGCGTGGCGCCAGTGCGACATTAGGCACTGATAGGCAGACAACGACGAAGAGGAACGCAACCGCGCATGTGCAGTACACGTTCTTTGCGTTGTTTTGGTTCCTCACGTGTGTTAGCGTGCACGGGGCAATAATGTGTTTTAAGTCGGTCGCCAAATTGCTCTACTGCGCTAATTTTGCCCGTGTCTTATGTTTTTACTAGTCGTGATACATTTACCGTTGGTCTGACAAGGTGGCAGAGCTTGAGACGAAGACAAAGACGCAGGAAGATCCCAGCTAGTTTGCCGTCATGGCCGCCTTCGTGGAGCTCGTCGCTGGCTGCTACGAGCAAATTGTGTTTGGTTACCGAGTTCGAACTGACCAGACCGTGAGTGGATTTTCACATTACCTGTATATCTAGTCTATGAAACAATTTCAGCTTGGCCTTGGGCATCATTAGTGACTCTAATTAAAGCTACTTGATAACGGGGATTTGAAACCTCAAAGTTTCGTACTCTGACGCCAATATTTTACAGTATGGGATTGGTCAAAATTAGCTTTATATGTTAAAATGCGGTTTCAAGGCCAGCGTTAGGGTTTCCTGCAAGGTTTAGAGTTTCAAGATAGATGATAAAAATGAAAAGGATAATGGGTGACTTTTTTCACCTGTAGGGAGGGAAATTATATCGGTTTTATTTTAATGGATCGGTTATCGTGTGTGTGTGTGTGTGTGTGTGTGTGTGTGTGTGTGTGTGTGTGTGTGTGTGTGTGTGTTTAAGAGGTGACTAATGGGTAATACTGCATTACAAAAAAAGAACAAGACTAATTTCCCATGAAAACTTTGCAGTATTATGAAAAAGTAAAAACAACCATGCTGTTAAAAGTGCAACATTCCCCTCAATTTGTAGACATTGCGTTTTGTACATTTTTTTGGCTGTGGTGCTTTAGGAGTGGACAGCCAAGGCAGACTTCACACATCACGCACACACAGCATCAGTGTCAGCGGTGGCGGCCAGCAACAGGTTTGTGGTTACAGGCAGCAGAGACGAAACCATGCTCCTGTATGACATGAAGAAGAAGGTGGAACATGGTGCTCTGCTACATCACGACGGTGAGTGGCGCTTTTGGGGTCTGCAGTTGCCGTGACAATGCTTCCTCCTGACAACTGAAGTGATCTTAAACTCTTCATGACTCATCCGTCGACACCTTCCTCCAACACAACCAATACTCCTCAGGCACGATCACCTGCCTGGAGTTTTACGGTGCGACGCATCTGCTGAGCGGAGGAGAAGATGGACTCTTGTGTGTGTGGAGCACCAAGAAGTGGGAGTGTCTCAAGTCCATCAAAGCGCACAGGTCCGCCCTGGGTCATGCTATGAGGAGGAGAGGGCAAATACACGCTGAGAAAAAAAATTGCAATGAAGCACTTCATATGAACAAAAAAATTGTATCCCTCGTAACTTGAGATTTTATTTCTAATCATTCTTTCTTCAGGGGTCATGTGACATCGCTGTCTGTGCATCCGTCTGGTAAACTTGCATTGACGGTGGGCACCGATAAAACACTGCGGTGAGACACACAAACACACACACATATACGCGTGTGCAATAAATGCCAGCGCAATATATGCCACAGCCGCTGGTGTAATGTTTGATTTTGTCTTTCAGTACATGGAATCTAATTAATGGAAGATCAGCCTTCATCAAAAACATCAAACAAAGTCAGTTTTTCACCATAATATGTGACGCTGGTTTTCCTGAGGCACATTTGAGGTCAAAATGTGTGTGTGCACGTGTGTTTTTGCTTGTGTATAGATGCCCACATTGTCCGGTGGTCTCCGGACGGTGATAAATATGCGGTGGTCATCCATGACAAGCTAGACCTGTACGATCTGCAAACAGCCTCGCTGACCAGCACGCTCAAGAACCCCAAAAGGATCTCGGCCATCAACTTCTTAAACGTCCGTCGTTTTTTTTTTCTCCCCATGGATGCCTCACGACACTTGTTTTTCTTTATTTTTTTAAATCTTATTTGCTTGTTTTGTTCCAGAACTCCATCCTGGCTGTTGTAGGTGACGATGAAATAGTGCGACTGTGTGATGTTGCCAAAGAGAAATGGGTGTGTGAGTTCAAGGCCCATGAAACCAGGTACACAATTAAACAGTTATTTTAAAGGAGACGTTGATTGATATGCAAGCAGCATCTTCTTGCGGAAATAGAGCCAAGACCTTGGTTGGGCAACTCTGGTCCTCGAGGGCCACTATCGTGCATGTTTTAGATGTTTCCCTTCTGCAACACAGAACACTAATAGTGATTGGATTTAATCGTTTTAGCCCGAAACAACAGCGTAAGTGCTGAGGTGTGTCACTCTCCTTTCGCAGGGTGAAAGCAGTTGAGAGTTTCAAGATGACCGACCACTGCGTGTTGGTCACGGCCTCCAACGACGGCTTCATCAAAATGTGGAAGCTCCGTCTGAATGAAGTCGGTCGGCCTCCAAACTGCATCGTCAAAACGCAGTCTTGTTTGTTAACAAAAGTTGTCCCCCGAAAGGAGCTGGAATGTCCCACCCTCCTGGGGGAGGTCAACACCACGGCCAGGCTGACCTGTCTTGCTGTGTGGAAACCGTCCGCGCCACAGCACACCACAGAAAAAGACGCCAAAGGAGCCGAGGCCACAACGTCACAAGATGGAGCCGGTAAAATATGTATAGTTGTTTGATTCAATTGTTGTTTTATGTACCCTCAAACTAAACTCGCATTTTTGTGAGATGTGGATATATTTAATTCTTGTTAAATTTGGACTTTTTGAGAAATTACTTTTTAGTCAAATTGAAGCTTTAACTAGTCTTGTAAAAAAAAATTTGGAGTTTTCCTATTTTTTTCCTCAACACTGTAATTATCACAATATTAGGACTTTATTGTTGTAAAATTACAATTTTCTGAAAAAGGTCTCTTCTTTTCATATGACTATTGTAAAAAAAACAAAACTACATTAATGTAAATGTTTTGTTTTGTTTTGTTTTTTCTTTACCTGTCCGTGTGCCTTCAGAGGAGGCTGGGGCACTTTTGAAGACAAAGCGAGTGCGAATCTTCACACATGAAGAAGTTATCCTGGAAGATGACAGCAAGCCGAAGAAAAAGAGGAGGAAGAAGAGAAAGGTCGGTGGGCAACAGGAGGAAGCCAAATAAATGTATTTTTAAAAAAAGATCCACCCGTGTGTGACTCCTTTGGATGTACACACACTCCACAAACACTTATCTAACAAAAAAATTAGAATAGACACGTTACACTTGGACTAGCAGCTGTTTGAAATGATTTTTTTCTTAATTTTAGACTTAATCCAAAGGTGGTTTTAGAAAATTGCCCTGTTCAGTTATTTCATGTTTTACGGTGCTGAACATTGGACCACTTTATTGTTGGAATATTTCAGCACTCCTTGGAAAATTGAATTAAAAAAACATTTTTTGAAAGCATTTTTGAAAACTGTTACCAATATTGCCCCAATTTTCCAACATGTGTGCGTGCATGCGTGTGACTGTGTAATTCTGTCATTGCTACTGTTTAACTACTATGACCATCCATCCATTTTCTGAACCGCTTTATCCCAGCTGTCTTCGGACAGTAGGCAAGGGACACCCTGAACTGTTTGCCACCCAATCGCAGGGCACACGGAGACAGATAATCGTTCACAAACAATGACATCTACGGGCAATTTGGAGTCATCACTTAAATGACCATACATATTTGTGGTATGTGGGAGGAAACCGAGTACGTGGAGAAAACCCACGTTGACATGGGGAGATCATGCAAACTCCACACTGAAAGGCAGAAGCCCAGATTCGAACCCCTGTTCAAACCAGTCACCCACCCCAATCATAGGACTTAATTCTTTTTCTTTCATATTTATTTGTGACTATATTTACTAAAGCTTTAATGATGGCCATATTACATCATAGAAAAAGTGCTAACCAGTGTGCTAAAAAATTGTGGCTGATGGGGGATAAGATTTTAACAGTCAAAGAACTTTAAGAAAGTTGTAATTTTGGAACATTTTATTGGAGTAAACCTGTAATATTAATGACAAGGCATACTTTCGAGAAAAAGCTGTGATTTTACTAAAACAAGTCAAAAGAATACAACAACAGTAGTATAAATGTCAGGAGAAAGCCACACTTAGGAGGGAAATAAAATTAAGCACTGAAAGGTTGTGACTTAAGGGAATAGAGAGGAAATATTTTTTGAATGGAACGTGCAAAAAAATTTATGTGGGAAGAAAATCACAATATGGAGGATGAAATCGTCTCTTGCCAATGTATGAACATTAAAACTGTTTTTGTGTCATAGTTTTGGCAACACGAATTCCAATGCCGTAATGCCACCAACAAACGCGCACTGCAAAATGTATTTTGCGTCCTTGACGTCCACTTTACGGTAAACGCTGGTTTGGCCCCGCAGTGTGCGAGTCCACTGACAAGATCAGGTGATCCGAGACGGAGCTACGAGCGAGCCCACCGGAGGAGGGGGACACGCACACACATTCACCAGGGGGGCCTCGAAGGCACAATGTCATGTAGCGAATGTCGGCGCCCACCCGGTGCTCCTCATTTCCGCCTCGACTCTGGAGCGACAGCTTAACGACGGACGGACGTACCGACGGACTTAACGGCCGTGTGTGCGCGCGCGTGTCTGTGCGTGTGTGTGACGATGGCTCGCTAGGGCCGCTGGCGCAGATTCTTCCTTTATGAGCGATCCCCTTCGGCACATAGCTCGTTCAGCATGGGGCTGTGCTACAGTTTGCGGCCGCGGCTCTTCGGCGACCTGAGCGGCTCCATCTCCAACGCCGCCTCGGACTCTGAGCCGCATCCAGACGCGGCGGCCGCCGCCGCCGTTTCCGCGCCGACCCGCGCCCAGGGTGCTCGCCCCTCGGAGGACGGTGGCGGTGGATGCGAACCCGGCCGGGTTCACGGCTCGGCTGGGGACGGCGTGCTCATTCAAAACGGAGGAGGTGGCAGCAAAGGGACGTCGTCGTCCGCGCCGGCGGCGGCGACGGCGGCCAAGGAACGGGGAGGACGTCGCCTGCAGCTGCCGCTCAAAAGCAACAATAGCGGCAACAAGCAGAAAAACTGGGACAAGCTCCTCATGGAGGAGAAGGAGGCCGAGAAGGAGGCGAGGAAAGTCAGTAAGAGTATCGACCGGGCCCTCAAGGAGCTCAAGCGGGAATACAAGCAGACGCACCGGCTACTGCTTCTCGGTAAGACCCCCGGCCCTCCTCCTCTTCCTCCTCCTCATCCTTCCACTTCCACCTCCACCTTCTGCTTCTTTTGGTTTTGTGACAGCGGGCAGGGAACGTGGCCTCCATGGCACTGCTTCGCCGGGTAGGCATTGTGGCACACGCGGGCTGTCATCGTTGTCGCTGGGCCTCGCACTTACAATGTATTGAAATGACAATATTAATAATAACACACTGGAATATAGTCATGTACTGCACTCGCCGTACAAGTAGACTAACACACACTGTAGTCAAACAAATTGTGTAGTCTTAACATTTAGACTATCAGCAGTATTGTGGTGACGACACTCGATAGTATAAATCAAGCAAAATGGTGTTATTGTCCTCAAAACTTTTAGCCTCAAGGCATAATTGCCTAAATCGTGTTTTCGGAAAACAAGGGTTGAATGCCATTTTTAGCAAGCTCATTGCTGTATTTTGATTGGGTTTGCATGTAACAGTGAATTAAAAATGACGTCGGCGGTTTTGCTTTGATGCTCGAGGTAGTACAACTTAATGCTTGTAAAATGGTATAATTATCTCAAAACTCGACAACTTGTCATATCAATTAGCCTAATACTGTACCGTGTTTCTCCACGTTCTTGTTAAGTCGCCCCAACTCTCAGCCGTGACTCTAAATCGTATAATTTAACTATAACTGGGTTATTAGTACACCTCTGCATAACAGGCTGTCCTTATTAGGTTGAAAGAAAACAAAAAGGAAAGAAATATAGATCAACTTAAAACAACAAAAAACAACTTTATTAACCGTGTGTTTTTTCTAATCAGAAAAGATTAGAACCGTATCAAAATTAAACAAAAAGAAATGTGAGTGCTACTGCCACCCACTGTAGTGCATGTGCAATTTCACATTATTCCAGTACAGAAAAAAAAGCCTTTTCCCAGGGACACATGACGCCGCCCCCAACATAGGTGTGCCTCAATAGCATAATCATCATATTTGAATGATTTAGTAAAACAAGGCAAAAAAAACTTATTTTGCCATTTTCTGAGCGACTTTGGCAATAATACAATACAATACAATACATGCTGATTTATATAGCGCTTTCACAACAGCGGAAGCTGTAACAAAGCGCTTAACAAAACAGTTAACATCAAGTAAAATAATAAACACAACACATAACATAAAACGTGGACAGGACGTGCAGTCCTAACCACTTTTCCCCTCATACGCTTTGTTGTTAAAGCAGTTTGAGATGAAAGAGGAGAGAATCAAAGTGTCCTTTCACCAGTGGATCAGAGACGTCGTGCTCAAAATGTGCACACGTCGGCTACAAGCTAAGTTTCAAATGTTTCATTAAAACTTTGTGGAGAGCTCAACTCAGTATTTTTCTAAACCACAAAATGAACTCAAAGTTTAGGTATTTTACCAAGTGTGTGGCAAATTTCAAATTTCACAAATTGTTATTACCATCAAAATCAGCCTCTTTTTTTCTTGCCAAACAGTGCTTTTTTTCCTGGTCGTCTCGAACATCTTCGGATGGTACACCCAGTTTCAGGACAATCGAATAAAAGGAGTTTAAAAACGTGACCTCGGAAAAAAAATGCCCAAAATGGGTCCAAACATGAAAGAAACTTCAAAATGGGAGACTTCCTGTCAGCTTGGGCTTTTACGGATACTGTACCTCCCAAATTTTGTCGATCTTGGTGACACGTACAACCAGCGCTGCTTCCCTCAATGTTTTTAGGGGGTGTCGTTTGAGCCATTTTTAAAAAATTGCACAACATCCTAATAAAATATTGATGTTGTTCCTAACACTCTCAATTGCTACAAGGCTAACAATATTACAATTTCATTCTTTTTTTTTTACGCCAAACTCTACAACTTTGTCATTTAATTACCATAATAGTATAGTTGCCTATATCGTTTTTGAACAATTTTGGAAAGCAAAAAAACTCCCAACTTTTTTAGCAAGCACATTGCTGTTTTCTATTCATATTGTAACAGTAATTACCTTGGCAATTGTGCTATGAGGCTGACGATATTACAATGTTATCCTCATAACTGTTGCCGCAATGTCTCCAAATATTTTAACTTTGTTCTCATGAAAAAAATTTTTTCCCTCTTATAACAGCAAATGTCACCCTAAATTATTCATGGGGATGTCGCAGGGTACCATGTCTTTATTGACATATAATTGTCTCACACCCCACTATTTTGTCATTCATACCATCAGCCTAATAGCATCATTGTTATTGGAGCGTTTTGGCAAAACAAGAAAAAAACAACTTTTAGCCAGCATATTGGTACTTTTTTAAAATATAAAAGTCAGTTTAAAATGCCGCTTTTATTCTTACAAAAGTATCACTTTATTCCTGAAATATATGTTATTCTAATAAAATACAGATTTTATTCCTCATGAAATTTACGACAATGACCACATTTTTGGGGTGACTTTTTTATGTTAGACTGTAAGGACTTTTTTTTTTCTTGTTCAATTAGGCGTAGAAAAATAAGTAGTGTGTTTCCGGTAACATGAAATTTCAGCATAGGGTCGGTAGGTCGGACAAAAAAATTTTTAACTCTTATTTTCTCCCTCCCTCCCTCCCCCATCAAAAACGTAAACAAAATAACCATAAAACATAAAACAAGGAGACATTGAAACCAATGCCGGATGCTCGTCTGTCAAAGAGGGGAAGCTCAATTTTGGTCGACATCATAAAATGTGTCCGTTTATTTATACGCAAATTCTACTCTAGCTCCGTTCCTTTTCAAGAAAATGATCTGTGACCCTGTCATACCAACAAGGCGTCTTTTCACGGTACTTAATTAGTGTCCTACAACTGTAGGAACTACAATAAAACCCACCAGAAATAAAAGATTAATTTGTCGCTAGTTGTTTGTTTACAACAAAGAGTGTCGCTAAAATGATTAGGAGAAGTCTCCAGCTCACCTCGGAACAGAATGCTAGTTGAAAAATTGCTCGCGACGGATGTCTACACTAAAAGCTCGGTGACTCGCAGACTCAGACAGATCATCCAATCGGATGCAGAAAAGCCTGGCGTCCGGTACCCTCCCACTGCCATCCAGTCCCAGAGACGACGAGCGTACGTGGGCGGGACAAAAACCAGCTTGTATCCAATGACTCGTCTCCGTTCAACGCATTGGGACAACCTACCCTGAACTCACTCTCGTTTAAAGCACAGCGAAGCTGCGGGATGAATGAGAAGGGAGTCGCGTCGTAACCAGTAAGAAGAAGCTGATTCGGAACAAAAGTTGAGCACGTTGTAGCGCATATTTAGTCAATGACATGGACACACAATGAAATTTACATTCATATATTTGATCACTTATTCTTTGACATTTTAGGGGAAGCCGAGCTTCCCTTGCAGTCTGAGAGCAATCGCCGCTGATTGAAACCCCCGCTCGCCGCCTTTGGCGGCGAGAGAGCTGGGTGTTACAGCCATCTCGTTACCTGTGCGTCCCGCGTCCTAGACGGCCCGTGGTGTTCGTCAAATAGTTCGCTGAATCTTTTCGATACAGCAGTGGATGCTATTTTCTTAATATTATGGTGCGAGCATGCGACCAATGTAAACGCTATAAATTCATCTTTCCTTTTATTATTTACAATTTTGTCTGTGGTTTTATTGTTCTTGTTTTGATTGTAAAGCGTCCTTGAGTGTTTTGAAAGGCACGTATAAATGAAATGTACGATTATTATTATTATTACACAAAAATGTAGAAGGTTTGAAAAAAAAATGCCGACCATAAAGTTTTTTTTCGAGGTAGAAATTCTCGCTCGGTCGGGTTACCGGAAACACACTACTTTTTTTCTACGCCTTACGACTTTTTTCAAAATGTTCTGGCTCTCTCACAAGTATTCCGACTGACTATGATTACATAGCCATGTTATCTACTGTTGTAGTTACTCCTGTGTTACGAGTGGGCCACTGAGTTAGGACCTGGAGCTCATTACCTAGATTGGTCCAAAAATATTTGTTTTAATCAGAGATGCCAGTATACATTTCTCTGGCACATCTGGTTTTCATAATAATAATCTTAATAAAAATATATTATGTTTCATAATATTTAGGGTTGGCAACAGGTGTCAGCTCTAAATATATCTTGATACTGTTTATAAAAATACATAATTATAGTATTGCGCAATCTATTATTGGTCAAACTGGAAAAACAAAGAATGAAAGCGCCTCAAAAAACTATTATGACGGAAAAAAACAACAACATTCACGAAATCAGCGTCAAAAACACACAAAACCATTTCTAATTATAATTTGCTACAAACCATTAATAATCGCGCTCACACTCGCTTGTCATCTCCGCATACATGAGCACCACGTGTTATGTATTACAACAATTTCACATCTAACAATTTAACTCAATTTACATCGTTTGTTTGGAAAAAGGAATTGGATTGTTTTGATGGCTGTAAATGTGTTGCACCGCGCCCACCCTCACCCAATACAAAACAATCATGTGGTCCCAACTAAATGCCATAGGAATTAGTGGTAGAAAATGAATGCCAGGAGAACAAAGTCAAAGAAATTGCTGATTTTTTTCCAGTGGTCGAGTTCTTTTGTGGGTGAACCGACGATGGGAACAGGAAGTGGCTTTTATGTCTCGGACAGGAAGCCACTTTATTGTTGCTCCCGTGGGCTGGGCCCGTGCGTTGGCTGTGATAATGAATCGTCTTCTCGCTCTTAGCACTTAGCATCACCGTTGTTGATATGAATGGAGTTGTGGTACACTAAGGATGGAGCAAAAAAAAAGAGAAGCTAAATAGATATCTAGCTAGCTAGCTAATGGCATCATACTCTCTCAAACTGAGCCGTACCATAACGAATCATAATCCCACTGAATCTAACCGAATCAAATCGTTCCACTTTAAAATCTAACTGTCGTCGAATCTTATCGCATCCCATGTATCAAAATACATCTTTTATTGGAGAGAGCCACAGCCCTATCGTAAGCCCTTCTGTTACTTACTTTGCTTTCTTTGAAGCAGCAGCAATTATGTTGACGGGTCAACTTGACCTGAGGCTGTTTAATGATTCCGTCACAGTCCATGTTTAAACAATTTGAATGCTGTTTGGAGAGATAAGACATTGATTTAAAATAATTAATTAATAAAAATCATTTCGTTGTGGTGATGTTGACAAATGGACGCTAGAACTGTTCAAGATCAAATTGACCCACCGTCTTTCTTCATCACATGAACCCTTCATCTTTTGTGTGTGTGTGAGAGAAACATTAGAATTTTTTCCCACAAAAAATATGTGAAAACCTTTAAGTATTACATAGATAAATTGGAAACTTTAGAAGCAAATACAAAAATATGAGATGAAAAACAGAAATATCCGAAAATAATTGGAACATTTGAGAGGAAACAAAAACAGATGGAAAACACACTAAAATATGACACAAAATAGAAAAGAAGATATTAGAAAAAAAATACTTAAATGTCACATGAACAACAATCAGAAAATAAATATTTTTTTGCACCGATAAATGAACCGCGAAATAGCGAGGGATCACTTTACTCAGTTTTGATGTGGCCAATCCAACCAGACCTATCATTTTGACAGTGTGTCAATCTTGGGAAATCTTGTCACGTTGCTACTGTGAGCACGGTTTTCTTGTCTGTCTGCATGTGTTGCTTCACTGTTTGTGTTCAGTCTGTTACATAAATTGGTAATGATGCTAGTTAGTGGACTCAAAGGCTAAGATCCGTGTGTTTAAATTTTTTTTTTTTTTTACATAAAAAAGGTTTAATTATTGGTTTTATATTTAGTTTGGCAGTAAACCTCAAATTTGAGTGGCGATAAACTGCATCAAGCCTCTTTTTCTTTTTGAAGAATTGTTCAGTAATTGTATCTGCCACACTGATGCTGGGAAGTGACGAGTCAAAAGAAATGACATTTAAAAAAAAAAACACCATCTCGTTTGATTCACTGAAGACTAAATTGCCCTCGAGTTTGAATCTGAGTGTGAATGCTTCATGTGTCCTCTGATCACTGCCGACCAATCTGGGGTGTACCCTACCAAAGTCACCTGGGAGAGGCTCCAGCTCTCTCTCTCTCTCTCACGCACACACACACACACACACACACACACACACACACACACACACACACACACACACACACACACACACACACACAGCTCTTTGTACTCTTACCTCATTTCTTTTTACATACAGTACATCAACTTTACCCTACACAAAGCATGAGTGTTAAAGCGAACAATCCCGAAAGGACACTGGACTTTATCTTTATCGCTTTATTGTGTATTTGCACTGCGTGAATAATCAGCCTGGCCTTTTTTTTTTTTTTTTACTTTTACAATCTAAGCTATCAAATGACCGGGCAGTAGTTGTAGACAAGAAGCAGCGCTCTCACCGTGCAATATTGCATGATTACATAACTTCACATGACATCATCGACAAGACGCTCTCAACTTATAGGTCGCACCAAATGAAACATGCGGCCAAATTAAAAAGGAACTTCCACTGTTTGCAGTTGTTTTATGTAGTTCAATAACCCTCCTGTTATGTTTGCAGGACAAAATGAGATGTTTTAAAGCGGAAGTCAAGTCCAAATTTTTCTTTGCAATAAGCTATGTGCCCCACCTGTCTAAACATAGTAGTCTGATGAATATTGCGTTTGTGGATACAGTATTAGAATTAAACAGAATAATTTACCAGTTTTTAGTCATCTCGTGAGGCTGCCATTTTGCCGCTTGCCATCACCTAAAAATGACATCACAGTTGCTCAGGGCTCGGGTAACAAGCAATCACGGCTCAGCTTGTGAACGTCACATGACCGAGCTCAGAAAACATATATATTTTATAGATGGATGCCTCAAGTGATGGTGGGGGGCGGGGGGGGGGCACCAGCATCTTTGTGGGTGGGCTTAGTCACAGTTCATCTGTTTTGTGAGTTTGGTCATGTGACACTCACGATGCAAGCCCTCGGGCACGTTGACGTCAATTTCAGATGACAGCAGCGGGTGGTGCGGCATAGAATTTTAGCTCTTTTGGATGGCTGAAAATTGGTGGATTATTGTGCTTAATTCTGCTTAACATGTAACATATTAGCTGAAAAATAGGAAATATTAGCATTAAATGAAAAAAAAGTATTGGAAGAACAACACAGAAATATTTTTAAATTACACGAGTGTTGATTGAAAAATACCAAAAATAGATTAGCCAAAAACAAAACAAAAATATACAGTACCCATAAATATAAATATGCATAAAAAAAGAGATACAAAAATGTTTTTTAAAAATATTAAATGAAAATACAGTAAAATTTCAGGGAAATTAATTTTTAATTAGATGAAGAATATAAAAAAGAGAAACATAAGAAATATTAAATGAAAAACAGAAACTAAAGGCATGTGTCTTGTCTGTGTGTAGTGTGGTATACACTATGTGACAAAACAGTACAGTGATGACTTGTCACTCTTGAAATAGGCTGACTGACCGATTCCCGTTTTGAAGACACATGTGATGCTAATTAGAGGACACAAATTGGTCGAACATGTCCATGTGGTCAAATTATTTTCAGTCTTTTTAGGGTTAGCATTTTTGTCCAGGCCTAATTCAAGAGGTTTTTTTTTTTTTAATAATTCAGTTGAATCCCAATTTGATTGTCCTCAGTTAGTTTTCATGAACTTTGGATTTACCCTTGTCAGATTTCAGTTGTTTTTGTGACGACTGGGGGGGGGGGCGGGTTCGTTCATTAATAGAGGGGTACCAAAGATTTTGTTGACATGTGTTTAAGAAAAATCCTCAGATATGACTCACAAAAACAAGTCCTACAAAATAACACAAGCTATGAAACATAAATACATACTAAATATTAGATGAAAACCCCCAAATATAAAAATATATTTTTTACATGAATAGACTGACCCACTGACTGAAAAGTGGGACTTACTGTCTAACTGGATGCCTAATTTATACATTTCTCTCAATCCAGCTACTATACTGATGGTTTCATCTACGGTATGTTGCATAACACAAGGCATCTATCTTATTTTCCCGTCATGGACAATGACACATGCAGCTTTGTTGTTGTTGTTGTTTCCAACAGTTTGTTCTGGGACAATTTGGCTTGTTCAGGTTTATTATCCAGCCATCTATTTTTAGTACTGTACCACTTATCCTGTTTGAGGAAATAAATAAAGTTTGGGAACCGTTGTTCATGCTTTATACAGACCTGACTTTTTCCCCATGTCTTCCATTTTCTCTTCTATGGTTATTAAAAGCCAAAGATCAAGCCCAATACACTTTAAGGCTCTGAATGCTCACGAAGCTGTAGTGTCGTGTGAATGTAGAAGTGTAGTTAAGTGAATGTTGTGGGGCCATCAAAGAAATGAATCCGGTTTGACGCAATGCTGAGTTACACCAACATACCATGTGATGATGGTTGCAACTCTGAACTGTGTGCACTACCACATCTTACCACTCGAGGGCAGTGTGGGACAGCTTCGTCTAGTAACTGCTGAACGCGTGTTGGTGCGTGCGCGTGAGTGCGTGCGTGCGTGTGTGTGAGTGTGTGTGCGTGCGTGTGTGTGCGCGTGCATGCGCGGGCGCCCGCGCGTCTGTGACCTTTTTGCACTAAAAACGTTTTTTTACTTTAACTTTTTGTGTATTTGCATTGTGACCGCACTGCATCATACCTAGTATCTAAAATTAATTAATTTATTAATTGCTATACGTGGTGATTAATACTAGTTTTAGTTACACAAGGCAAGCAATTGTGTAGGAGAGAAAAAAAAGTCCAATGGCTTATATAAAATCCTCCGCTTGAAAACAAAATCACTCACAGCCCACCCAATAGAAAAGAAAAAAAGCAAAGGAGCTGATAAAAACAAGGAAATAGTAACACAATCTAAAATCGACAATGATTGATCAAATTACATTTCATTCTAACTCTACCAGACATGATTATTTTTTATTGGGACAGAAGATCAAACTTGGCACAAACCTTAGGAGACATCTCTCTCTCTCTCTCTCTCTCTCTCTCTCTCTCTCTCTCTCTCTCTCTCTCTCTCTCTCTCTCTCTCTCTCTCTCTCTCTCTCTCTCTCTCTCTCTCTCTCTCTCTCTCTCTCTCTCTCTCTCTCTCTCTCTCTCTCTCTCTCTCTCTCTATATATATATATATATATACACACACACACACACACATGTGCCCTTGAGCATCATTTGCAGCTCCACAACGACGTCTCATGCTGTTCACAAGTCCACTTATTGTCTGCTGAGGCATGGCATCCCACTCTTCTTGAAGGGCGTGCCCTCAGGTCATTGAAGAACCCAGAAGGGTTGCAGAGTCTCGAGCCTCGACACAGCGACTCAGCTACACGTTTTCAATAGAATTCAGGTCTGGAGAAGCTGCAGGGCATTCCATTTGAGGTACACCAGTCTTCAACAGTCATTCCCTGATGATGCGACCTCGATGAGCTGGTGCATCGTCGTCCATGAAGATGAAATTAGGCCCGTGTTGTTCATGTAGGGGCACAATTACTGGATTCATAATGTTGTTTGGCTAGTATGGGGTTGTCACTGGACCATTCATAAAGTGTAGGGCACCGACTGGACATACCTGCCCACACTGTAACCCAGCCACCGCCAAAAGCTCGTCTGATGACCACAATGGCTGATGCACAGCGCTCTCCTTGACATCCCAAACATCGTTGGCGGTCATAATTTCTGCTCAACGTGATTTGAATTTGATCAGAGAACAGCACTATGGCCCATTTGTGCCTCGTCCAACGTAAATGCTCCCTGGCCCATGTGAGACGATGACGCCTGTGCCTGGTGGCGTGGTCAGGTACCCTTGCAGGTCGTCTCACATGCAGACCCCGCTGGTGTAAACAGTTTTGAATGGTGTGACGTGACACTTGTGTGCCTCTCACCTTCCTTAAACGTGCCTGGAGTTGAGTGGCATTCATCATCCGGTTTCTCAGGGCATTGTTCACAATGTAGCGGTTATCAGCATGGGATGTGAGCAAAGAACGTTCACTTCTACAACTTTCTGTGACTCTTCCAGTCTCTCGGTATCTGTTGCAACCTACTGATGACACAATAAGCTCAGTAGTAAGGTACTGTTGATCCAATTTTGGGTGTTGTCTTGGTCTCATGATGTCACAATGTGAACAGCACAATGAGGATGACTGTTTAAACATCAGCTCGAATTGAACCAGGACATTAGTCCATTCAAGGATCAAACGCCTGTTGTGAATTTTGCCGTTAAGCTCCTCGCTAGAGAACAACTTGTGCAAAAAGTACTGAAACAATTAACAGTTCTACATGTGCATCAAAAGCTTAGAGGTCACATTAAGTTCAACTGTAAAGGTTGGAATCATTTTTAGGCCCATCCTGAAATTTCACCTTGTAGCCAAATATCCCTAACTCTGTGTGTGTGTGTGTGTGTGTGTGTGTGTGTGTGTGTGTGTGTGTGTGTGTGTGTGTGTGTGCGTGCGTGCATGTGTGTGCGCGCGTGTGACTGGGGGGAGGGAGGGGTGTCTGTATATATACCAGTATATACAGTGTATATATATATATTAAAAAAAAAAATATATATATATATATATATATATATATATATATATATATATATATATATATATATGATACTCGAGTGGTTAGCACGTCGACTTCACAGTGCAGAGGTACTGGGTTCAATTCCAGCTCCGCCCTCCCTGTGTGGAGTTTGCATGTTCTCCCCGGGCTTGCGTGGGTTTTCTCCGGGTGCTCCGGTTTCCTCCCACATTCCAAAGACATGCATGGCAGGCTGATTGATCACTCTAAATTGTCCCTCGGTATGAGTGTGGGCATGCATGGTTGTTCGTCTGTGTGTGCCCTGCGATTGGCTGGCAACCAATTCGGGGTGTCCCTCGCCTACTGCCCGAAGACAGCTGGGATAGGCTCCAGCACCCCCTGCGACCCTAGTGAGGATAAAGCGGTCCGGAAGATGAATGAATGAATATATATATATATATATATAGAGAGAGAGAGAGAGAGAGAGAGAGAGAGAGAGAGAGAGAGAGAGAGAGAGAGAGAGAGAGAGAGAGAGAGAGAGAGAGAGAGAGAGAGAGAGAAAATTCAGTTGTACTTATTTTAATAAAAACTTCAGATCACAACAACAATTCCCAAATAATTTTTTAATTAAAATCTTTCTTGATTTATGTTCATTATGTACAAAATCTGTTCCGTTGAATTAGGTAGGCGCTCACGGACCGCCATATTTGTAGTTTTTAATCACAGCATTGGGCGGGTATAACGTTCCAATAAAACGCCAGAGGCGTTCATGAATTGCCACGACTGTCGTTTTTTTTAAATGTACCCCACTGTGTGTCGTTGGTTTTACTGGGAGCTGAGGTGCGTTCATGTACCACCGCGATTGTGCTTTTTGAAGGCAGCGGAGGATGGTAAATCCCGGTACTAAAGCTCGTTGCTAGTTCAGGTCAAGGCCGCCGTGCTGTAGACCCATCCCCTCTTGTCAGGCAGCGGATAGAGGCGTCCAGGTTCCCACCCCTCCGCCAACTGGTTTGACAGAAAATACAGCGAGGGACTAAATCGGGGAATGGATCCTGTCGATTCGGACACGCAGGTTTCGGAAGCGCTGCGTCGCTACGTGCTGGTTAATGTACCACTTTAGCGTGCGGGTTCGTTTTCCACCTCCACGGGCCACGGCTACTTCCTGGTTCCACAGCGAGAGGCAGTGCTGAGTTGAGGAGACACAAATCTTGATAGATAGAGGAGGGAGAGAGAGGGAGAGAAAAGAGAGAGGGGCCAGAGATAGCAACGTTTAGCTACATTCACGGACATTACAAAGGCCTCCCCTCTCTCTGTTATTTATTGTAGTTTTTGTTCAACCACATTTCGGTCTTTCCCTTGGTTTCTCGGCTGCTCAGTCAACTACCAGGCGGATTGGATGACGCTCGGCTGCGGCTAATAGCGGAATCATAACGGGGGACGGATTCCTCCCTTCCCGAGAAGCCTCTCGAGAGATTGGTTTCTTTTTTTTCTTTTTTGATGTATTATTATCAAGAAAAACAATCGACCATTCCGTCACCATTTTGAAAGAACACCCCGGGCGTTGCATTTTCTTTTTGTCGGCGAAGGAAGGGCTTTTTTTCGGGGGCGACGGAAGATGGGTTGTTTGGGCAACAGCAAGACTGAAGACCAACGCATCGACGAGAAGGCTCAACGAGAGGCGAATAAAAAGATCGAGAAACAGTTGCAGAAGGAGCGACAAGCGTACAAAGCAACGCACAGGCTCTTATTACTCGGTAAGACTCGTCTGGGATGATGAAATGTGAGCTAGTAAACCCCGCTACCCCCATTTTGCTCCTCGTTTATTAGCCAACATGTCTATGACAGCAGCGCCTTGCTAACATGTCATCGGAGGGAAAAGGGGGGTGGGGGGGGATTGATGCAAGGCTACATCCCAAAATGCCTACACCCCCCAACGCACACGCGCACGCACGCACGCACACACACACACACACACACACACACACACACACACACACACACACACACACACACACACACACACACACACACACATACCATCATCATCACCACCTTTTATATGTATTTTTGTATATCTTTAAAGGTGCTGGGGAGTCCGGAAAGAGCACCATAGTGAAGCAGATGAAGATTCTCCACGTGAATGGCTTCAATGCTGAGTAAGTATACAATAGCCGATATATATATATGGACCGATGAGGCTCATTTTCATGACCCATCATCATCCACTCGCCTGAGGACGCGACACCATGCAAAGCGCCTGCCCAGTGGTTCTTCCTTCCCCAGGCACTGCAGCGCCTGTTGGGCAGTTACATCCCATCTATTCCCCCCACACACTCTTATCCCCCCCGTCCCGCATTTCTCTCACCATGCGTGGGGCCATGCATATGCGAGGATTGGCATGACCATGTCACGCACATGTCAGATTCACTGCTTCCTATTTCACGGGCAGGGAGGGCGGGTGAATGGTTGCCATCGACGAGGGGGACGAGGGGTTGCCTATCGATAATTTGTTTTTGCTGCGAGGGCCTGGCGCGCGCCATTGATCGGTCCAGCACTCGGTTTGCAATCACAAAACAGCAATCGCACAATTGCGTACAGCCGGAAGTCGGATGTGTTTGTTCTGATTTTGAGTTCGTTTGCCCTGGGAAATTAGAACGATTGCCTTGTCAGGCACATTTGCTGTCATAAACAACCATGTTAAATACAGTACAGGTCATACAAAATTTAATTTTTATTTTTTTCATGACAAGATACTTTTGTCTATAGCTGCTTTTGTTGTCATCATTTGTCTTGTATGGATAACCTGACATGTAGAAAGGAGAAGCGCCCCAAGCACTCCTGTCGTCATAAAAAATATTTTAAATCCAGTAAAAGATCTGTTTTAAGTTATCTTGCCTTTGGATGTGTTTGCTTGTACTGATAAAAAAAAAACCCCACATGTAAAGGAGGTCACTTGATGCCTTCCAATGGACTTTTTCCATCAGAAACGATCATTTCAAATACCGTAATGGTCACATTTGAAGTCTTATTTCAACAAGAAGAAAACATTTTTAGTTGTTTTTTTTAATTCAATATGCTGATAAAAGCTTGCGTTATGGCAAGGGTGTCCAAACATGGTCCTCAAGGGCCGATGTCCTGCATGTTTTCCCATCTCTCCTGCTTCAACACACCTGATTCATCATCAGGATCGTTATTTTGCTTTTTCTGGGCTTGCTGATGAGCTGATCCTTTGAATCAGGAGAGTTTCAGCAGGGAGAGGTGAAAAACAGGCAAGGCATCTGCCCTTGAAACCGAATTTGGACACCCCTGTGTTAAGCAGATCAGCCAATCCCGTCCGTGTCTTTTGCGACTTTTAAGTTTGGAACTGTGGTTTCCTAAAAAGTTCATGGTCCGATTCACTCTTGAGAGCATTATTATAATACTATGTTGTGCGATCCATTTTTTTTTTAACCTCAGATTTGTACAAATAACAGTGAGGGTTGAGTCTTGGTTTGTAAGTTGAGCAAAAACTACGTAACTGACTCACTGATGGGTTTTGTACAGCTGTAGATTTTAACGAAGCCACATTTGATTAGACCACCTCAATGCTGTTTAGCTTCTGGGATTTTTAAAATTACAGATTTAATGTGGTCATTAAATTTGTTTTCAAGGATCTGCCTGGTAGATAACTGAGTGCACGATTCATTTTTCACTGTGAGAGGAGCTGCTGAGCTCCCCTTGAATCCAAACTGGTTCTGTCCTGGCATCTTGAGGTGGCCTCCAGGAACCAGGAAGTAGCCTGCTAACTCACAAACAGATGTCTGCAGAGTTTTGGCGCTTTACTGAGCAATCTTCCATCACGTCCGTCACAGGACGGATGACAGGCATCAACAAAGACACATGCAAATTGAAATGGAAGTACCTCCAGAGGTCGTTCCCTCCACTTCCCATTTTTTGTCCACCCTGACAACCCATTTACCTCGTCTGGCTCCCTAACCCGCTCACTCTCCTTGTCTTCCCATGCAGGGAAAAGAAACAGAAAATCCAGGACATCCGGAAAAACGTCAAGGATGCCATAGTGGTGAGTTGGCCCGCAGTCACATTTCACCCCATTTATTACAGTTGGTCCTTGGTTTACAAAGGTGCCAACATTCAACATCTTCAGGCTTTTACAGACATGCAATGAACTAGTTTGTGCATTGGCGTAAGAATACGTGGTCGTGGTTCAAGATGGCATGCTCTGTTACTGCTGTTTTTCCTGTTTTTTTATTATATTGTTTTATATTCATGGCCTAGAAGAGTTTGTATTTTAAACATAAATATTTACTGCAATTATTTAAGACTGTCCTACTGATGCAGTGTATATTCCGACATCGTATGAATTTAGGTTAGGTCACTTCATAACCCAAGGTTCCACTGTATAGCATTTGATACTTTGTGAAGAGAAACATATGTCCCGTTATACGTGTCATGAAAGAAGAGAACAATTATAGAAAAATAATGTCGTAAGTCAAGGGACTTGTGACTAACCCGATTTACAATTTTTTGGGGAGTTTGCGAGTAATCACACGGACAACATTTTTTGTATTTGACCTTAAATTTCAGTTCACTTTGGCACATACTGAAGTGTTTCTTTTTATTGTAAATGTAAAACAGAGAATTACACATTGCGTCTTTAAAAGACCACATAAGTTTGACATGTAGCATCGTCTGCGAGCTTGATGCTAACACACAATGTAAAACTCTATAGACCGGCTAACAAAACCAGCATTGCTGTCACAGTCCAATGGATATATCAACACAGACAGTGCGGCAACATGTTTACAGCTGTTGTCACACTCACAGCTATATATTCTTTGTCGTCTGTAAATAATGACCACTATTATTGCGTTTTTGTGAGCAGTTGTGTCTGTCTGGGGTTTTTTTTGTTGTTGTTTTTTGTGTACTGTACGTGAATGTCTGTATTGATTATACTGCCCCCTGGTGGACTATGAGCACATGCCAATAGAAGCTGCACAGTGTATTTATTGAACATTTAATTTAGTGATTCTCTCACGTACCAGTAGAGTGAGCTCACGTACCACCAGTGGCACTGAGAATTGCTATCTGAGCTAGTCCATCATTTTCCGAACTTTCCCAGCAGTTTAAAAGAAAAAAACACAACGCAAACAACAGTCACTCGAAACATTTAATACTAGAAAGACGCAGGTTTAATGTTTAAGGTGCTTTGCGATTTCTATATTAAGTACGTAATAGAACATGTTCATAAGGTAAGGTACGTCGGATAGCTATAATAGCTATGACGACAATGGCTTTCTTGTGCGGCGCAGTTATGCTCCTTTACAGCTGCCACATGAAACAATGCTCGAGCACAATAACTTAATTCCTCTTTTTATGCTGATTTTTTTTTTTCCTCTCTCTCTCGCTCTCGCTCTCTCTCCCAATCTTTCTACAGACGATAGTGTCGGCGATGAGCACTTTAATACCCCCTGTCCCGCTAGCCAACCCAGAAGACCAATTCAGGATCGAATACATCAAGAGCATAGCACCACTCTCTGACTTTGACTACTCACAGGTACGATGCTCCTCGTTTTCCCCCCGCATGCATGTTGAAGTTTCAGTTTTACCCGTGCGTACACAAGGTCACGTATGTCAAAGACCCCCCACCCCCCCCTCCCACTTTTTGATGCTGGATGTGCAGTGTGGCAAAGCACGGCTGCAGATGAACGCTGAACATGAGAAAGACAACTGGGGGTTCGAATGTTTCTCTCTTGTTGTTGTTGTTGTCAGCGGCAGAATTGTGGGCGAAAGAAACTATTATCCGCTTGCTATATTTTGATTCTTGATTCGCCACACTTGGTCAGCTTGCCGCTCTCTGTAAACAGCTTTCCCTCTTACTTTTTATTACCCGAATTTTGCATAATGGATTGCCTAGTTCTACCTTAACGCATGTTGCTACAGTATGAATACTTGAAACTAGGCAGCACAGGCCTGGATTAATTTTATAGAATGAGTAGGCCTCACACGATAATACATTTCTTTTGAGGAACTATCAGGGTGTACCATAGCATCCAATGTTTTTTTTTTTTATAATGGTAGTTGAGCATAATAATTCAAGAACATCGATTGTAGCCAGCAAGTAACTTCATTCTCAAGAATATGGAGTACTGGCATTGAAATTTAAGACAATAAAGAAAATATATCTTAGATGAAATAGAATAAAATAGACTCACAAAAATTGGGAGACATAGTGGGAGAATGTATTTTGGTTGATTGAGTCCCTGCAGCGTCCTTGGTACAGTCCACCCACCCTCCAGAATAAAGAAAGGTCCTTTTGCAGCGTCGACCTCCATGAACCAGGAAGTAGCCCGCTAGCCAATAAACAGGTGGATCTTACTGTTGCAATATAGTAATTGGATAATAGTTTCCTTTCATGGTCTCCCACTTTCAAATGATTATAAACCATTGTGTT
The DNA here is from genome assembly GCA_026261675.1 of Hippocampus mohnikei. Lineage (NCBI taxonomy): Eukaryota > Metazoa > Chordata > Actinopteri > Syngnathiformes > Syngnathidae > Hippocampus > Hippocampus mohnikei. The sequence goes on along the minus strand of JAKGUB010000333.1, from coordinate 2,383,081 downwards.
TGTATGTCCTTCACGCCCGCATTTGTGACAGTTCGAAAGCCCAAACACCAGCAGCAAAATGCTAAGGCGGCCACCAACATGTTGCTGTTGGCCACACTCTCAACCTTTGCCTCGTCCGACCATAAAACTTGCCCCCGTGAGCAATTTCCTTTGTTTCACTAGGTCGGCTGCACACTTGAGCCTTCTTCCTTTGGCTGCTTGAGCACAATACTGAATATGTTTTTCTTTTCCCTCTTTAGACGAGGAATATACGTCTTAATTACTCAAAGTCCACCAGAAAAGAAAAAGTGAATTACATTGTGTACAACTAGGTAATATGAAACATTAGGCGTAGAAAAAAAAGTAGTGCGTTTCCGGTAACCCGGCCGACCGAGAATTTCTACCTCGAAAAAAACTTTACGGTCGGCATTTTTTTTTCAAACCTTCTACATTTTTGTGTAATATTAATAATAATAATACATTTCATTTATAAGCACCTTTCAAAACACTCAAGGACGCTTTACAATCAAAACAAGAACAATAAAACCACAGACAAAATTATAAATAAAAGGAAAGATGAATTTATAGCGTTTACATTGGTGCAAACTCTCGCGATATTCACGTTGAGCGTGCGCGTCGTTTGCCCTGTCGTCTGTCAACAACATTGAATCATGGCGGTGGCCACGATCTCTGACAACAGTTTAAACCGCGTTTTGTGTGTTGCAGTCGCATGCTCGCACCATAATATTAAGAAAATAGCATCCATTGATGCAGTGGCGGATGCTGGTCTGTCAAGAAGGGGAAGCTCAATTTCAGGCTACATCATAAAATGTGTCTGTTTATTTCTACGTGAATTCGACTCTCCGTTCCTTTTCAAGAAAATGATCTGTGACCCTGGCATACCAACAAGGCGTCTTTTCCAGGTTCTTACCTGTGGTGATATAAGTCAGTCTGCGAACACAAGCAACTACAATAAAACACACCAGAAATAAAAGATTAATCTGTCGCTAGTCGTTTTCAATAAAGAGAGTGTTGCCACTCGAGATTATTAGAAGTCTCCAGTTCAACTCAGAACAGACTGAGAATTGAAAAATGCTCTCACGAATGGCTACACCAAAAGATCGGTGATTGGCTCATTTTGCTGTCAATCAAAATCAAAACGAGATTCCGCCTCAGATGGATCATCCAATCCTCATGCAGAAAGCTCAGCGTCCAGGCGGGGCCGACACATGCCAACAAAGACACCCAGAGACGCCGGGCGTCCGTGGGCGGGACAAAAACTAGCTTGTATCCAATGACTCGTTTCCGTTCAACGCATTGGGACAACCTACCCTGAACTCTCGAGAAGCCGGGCGTCTAGGCAATAAACTCTCTGCGGACGCTCGGCGTCCTCTGTGTAAAGCACAGCGAAGCTGCGGGATTGAATGAGAAGGGAGTCGCGTCGTAACCCATAAGAAGAAGCTAATTCGCAACAAAAGTTGAGCACGTTGTAGCGCATATTTAGTCAATGACATTTACACACAATTAAATTTACATTCATATATTTGATCACTTATTCTTTGACATTTTAGGGGAAGCCGAGCTTCCCTTGCAGTCCGAGACCAATCGCCACTGCATTGATGTATCGAAAAGATTCAGCGAACTATTTGACGAACAGCCGTCTACGATGCGGGACGCAGAGGTAAAGAGATGGCTGTAACACCCAGCAACCGGGTACCCAACTCTCTCGCCGCGGGGATTTCATTGTCTCCTTGTTTTATGTTTTATGGTTATTTTGTTTACATTTTTGATGAGGCAAAAAAAAAAAAGATTAAAAAAAACTTTGTCCGACCTACCGTCCCTATGCTGAAATTACATGTTACCGTAAACACACTACTTTTTTTCTACGCCTTACAATACTATCGGAAAACCAAAAATACGATGAAGTGCAAACGCAGAATTTCCACAGTCACTTGGATCCTTGTTTTCCTCTCCTGTATATTGGGGGAGGCATATGTTTGTTCATTTGTTTGCATTTTATGATGAATGATAAACAATATTGTCAATATATTACAATTTATATCAAATACGAAGGAGGAATGATAATCCACACCTTTACGTATCTGACCAAAGCCGCACTCCTCACATGCAGCTGTACCTACTGTACAGCCAACTGCATGTGAGCCAAGGCTGCTTTGTTGGTAGCATGGTATATTTATGTTGGTTAAGTGTTTTTTCGGAATGTATGTGCAATCAATTAAAAATACACGAGTGATGATCAGCTTACCTGACGATCCAATGATGCACCAATAACGATAACCTGTAACCTGATAACATGATAAAATGTCCACTGTAGTAACCGCTGTCCCTGAAAGGGTTAATCATCATGACATATATTTATCCTTTGTCTTCCAAGGGCTAATTCCATGCTATCAACTTTTGTTGCTAAACGGAATTGAACAAAAATCATAGCGACGGGTCTGTGTTCATCAGCCGGGGCCCGCAGACTCAGTGCAGGTCAGGTTACATATGCGTGGGATGCATGAAAAAAATGATTGCCACATTAATGGGTCACACGTTCCGTCTCCACAGTCTCAGATTGGTCCGTTTCGTTGCGCCGTAACCAGTTTAGAAATAATAATCAAACATTTTATTAGAGGCATAGTATGTGGCCAGAGAGTCAGTCAGTCGGTCAGTTTGTTTGCTGGTTAGTCAGTTAATCACTCTGGTTGTTCATGTAGTGTTGTTTTTTTTTGTTTGCTTGTTTGTTTTTTAGTTTTTACAATATTTGTTAGTTATTAATTCATGTGAGAGATTGTATTATATGCTTTAGTGCTGCTGTTTAGTTTAGCGACAGAGTTCATCTCGGCTCACCTCTTTGATGTCCGTGTGTGAACATCAGTGGCTTAAAACTTTTACTTTTTGGGGGTTGACAAAATTGTGGTGTATTTTATTCAAGTTTATATGACTCACGGAAGAAATGAAATATGGAACAGTCTTTGAATGTTTTTAATACATGCCATTCAGCAAATAATGGATAAGTCTTTTTAAATTATTATTTTTTTATTTAGGTATATAGGCTTGCCTATGCATATGGAAACAATTACTAGCGCCACTTCTACGCTAGCCTTGCTACTTCCTCGACACATTTCCGTGTACTCAAAGTGTAGCATGTTAGGCTCTGGGAAAGCCCGCGTTGAAACCTTTTGGCGTTAAACTCATCGTCAATATTGAGCGAATGCCTGCAAGGGGCTGCGCTGCGAGTCAAAAAATAAAAAATAAAGGGTTAGCGTTTGTCTTGTGTTTGTTTTCCCCAAAGCTAGAGTTACAGTGTCGTGTGGCAGGTAAGTTTCAACTTCACGATAGCCACGCCCACTGTTCTACTTTGTGAGCGGGTGCAGTCACTCATAGCGCTAGTTGTGCTAATTTTTTTCAGACCGCACGTGTCAAGTGACATAATTACAACATGGTACATTTTGATACACATTATGGCAATTTAAACAGAATTTTTAAAAAAATGTATCAGACATCCTCCCATCCAGTTTTGATGCAGACATATACTCATAGCTTCTGCGCGATAGTGTCTCTCGATGACAAGCCCATATTTATGAGTTGTTCTTGTTCATTCTTTATGTAACGATGTGCCTTCTCACAAAGATCACAGTGCCAGCAAAGCGAAGAAACCATAAATGTAAAAGAAGGGCTTAAAGTGTACTCTATTCAGATGATGGTTGGATGGATGAATTCAGTTTGTTTTAGTGCGCTTGCATAGTTTTGCCCTTTTGAACAGCGAAGCATAAACTGGGCCTTTTTGAGAATAATAATTAATCAAGCGCCACATTCCACCACCAAATTTATAGTTCTCTTCAGGAATGTAAGCATGTAACTCCTAAATTCACAAACAAATTAAGAAAAATAAATGTGCTCCACTGTTTTTTTTTTTTTGGTGTTACTTTCAAAATTCATGGATAAGGCTCCAAGTAGCGATGACGCTGGCCATTTTTAGAAACATTTATTTGAATAAACCAAATGGCGTCAACTTTTGAAAAGGAGTGTTGCGTATTAAGCAGATGATTGACAAAGCTCAAGCTTGTTTTTTTTTTTTTTGCTCCAAACATCACAGTTTCACCAGGTGTAATTTGGGATTAAATCATGGCGATAATATTTTCCCACAACAAAACTTTACTCTATTGGTCACCTTTAGATGGATGAGTTTGTTGGTATCGTCTTTTGACTTGTAATAACTTGACCCAAAAGAATTGCTTTAAAAGACGGAAAGGCCACCCGTTTGTTTAAGGGAGACAGGTGTGTGAATTTTTTTTCCATCATTCAATTGACTTTCCAGGGGTCTTAATAAAGGGTCTCTGAGATTCTTCCTTCAAAATACAGACGCTCCCCAGGTTACGAACGAGTTACGTTCCGGACGATTGTTCATAAGGTGAATTCGTTCGTAAGTTGCTTCAGTGCTATATTTTGTCTGGAATGTATGTTTAAGGCTTATATTGACATCCATATAACGGGGAGAGAGCTTTTCGTCACGTTCTTCAGGGCTCGAGGGTTAGCTGCCCGGTAAACTAGCAGCGGCTTCAGCGGGGGAGAGTAGACGACCGGTCGTCGACCGGCGCACTGACGCCTCCCCGCCCGTTCCACCGTCACACGCCCGCCCCCCACGCCTCTCCCCGCGGCCGCCTTCGAACGTCGCCGCCGCCGTCCCCGTCCCCTCCGCCGTCCTCCTCCGCCCCGTTCGGCACTCGGAAAACGGCGCGCAATACAAAATCTAACTTTTTTTTTTTTTCGACAGACCCGTGAAAATGTTCGTATGTACCGTTTGTTCATAACTCGGATGTTCGTAACTCGGGGAGTGTCTGTACACAAAGAATTACAGCACACCTAAGATTTTCTTGTCACTGATTGGAATCACTCAATTTTAGGGGTTCTGTTTCATGCAAATGCAGAGTAGGGTTCCAATTGCCATGTTGACTGGAGTCGGACCTTGAACATTGTGACAAAGCGAGAGCTACTCCATGTTGCCAACCTATACAATCCAGTACGTTTTTATTTATACAGCACTTTCACAACTAGTCACTTTGTTGCTATATTTAGCAACTTCTCTGACCCCCGCTAGCTACTCCTTTTCACAAAAGTGACTAGCAGCCATCTAGTGACTTTTTGTGGTGTCTTTTGTGACTACTGGAGACTCTGAGACTCTCTCCAGGGCAAATGTTCATCCCTTCACTTCCAGACTGCAAATGAAATGGCACTTTGTAATTAGCCGTCACCGGCTAATTTGACCATAGATTTCGTCCTTTTTTTGCTAAGCCTGACATGCAGTGTTTGATTGGAGTGAACGGTTTCCCCACACGCAAACACATCACGGTCAGTCGCCAAGACCAGATGCTGAATGATTATCACTGGAAAGGGTTAAAAAAAAAGTGTTTAAGCAAATTTCCTCCTGTTCTCTGAGCTGTTATCAGTTGCTCTGTAGGGCACCTCAGCACACACTGCATTTATTCAAAGGCCCAGTGTCACACGCCTCTGTGGAACAGAGCCCAAGGAGCCTCCAACTGCCAGCAGAAAAAAAAACACCTTCTACCGTCAGCACCCTTATTCTTGTACCTTGTACCCGGCGTCCGTGCTCCATATAGGGCCGCCCGTCCTTGGACTTTGAGCCCCTCCTTCGTTGGGAGATTTGGCAAGAAGCGGCACACGTAGAATGTTATCAGTAAATCTTATTCAGAACAGCTGAAAAGAAAGTAAACATGGCGCTGTTGCCTTTGTGCCGTTGAACGCAGTGACCGTGCTGGTTAAAAAAATATATAATAATCGCAAAAAAAGCCTGAGCGAGTTCATCCTGTTCATGTGTAGGTGCCCCCACCAAGCGAAGCTAATGCACTAGTGATGACGTTTTCTTATTTATTTCCTGAAATGATGCCTGTGTGTTCACATAGCTGCTGCAAATTCCCGCAGTAAGATAATTATCTGATTTAAAATAGGAACCACTTTCAAGTTTCACACTGAATCTATCCATTTTCATTATACCGCTTATCTTCATTGGGGTCACGGTTGAGCTGGTGACTTTGGGCGGCAGGCCTGGTCCACCCTGGAGAGGTTGCTGGCATATGGAACGACACAGAGACAAACAACCACGACTTGCATTCACACCCAAGGACAAGTTGAGTCTTTAATTAACCCAACATGCATGTTTTTAAAAATGTGGGAGAAGCAGAGGAAACCCAAGTAAGCATGGGTGGGAGGGGGTACAATGTCCACACAAGAAGGCCGCAGCCCTCGATTTGATCCCAAACTTCTCGAACGTGAGAACCACTACTAGTACAGCGTGCTGACCCTTTCACCATTGCATTTCTGATAAATTGATGCATCGGAGGTGGAATGGTCGACTGGTATTTATTTGCCTCTCTCTTTCAGGCAGAACTCACCAAGCAGGACATTGTGCGCTCACACAGCCATTGCGGATTGCTGTAATAAGATAAACAGATTCTTTTAGCACAAAGGCGTGTGGGCAGCAAGTCTGGATGAGCCAACATCACTAGTGGTTCGCACCCAAGTAGGGAGTGTCTGATCAACTAAAACCAAATAGATCGCAACAAGTAATTATCCATCCATCCATCCATTTTCTAATCCGCTTATCCTTGCGAGGGTCACGGGTGAACTGGAGCCCATCCGAGTTGTCTTTGGGCAGTAAGTGTGGTACACCCTAAACTGAGTACAACTCAGTAATGTCATATGCTTGTGCAGGAGTTTTTTTTTGCCTAACTCAAATTATCCTCAAAATGAGGATAGTTTGATCCCTCATCTGCATGCGAGTAAATATGTACCAAAAATATAGCATGTATCCCTCATCTGCATGCGAGTAAATATACAACCTCCCTCCCTCATTCAGTGTGATGGTAACTGAAAACAATTTACAACTGACCTGTGAATATTTTCTGGGCACATTTGAAGAAGATGGTGCCTGAGATTTCTTTTTTTTTAAGATGGCCCACCACTTTGCAAAAATGCACATTACCTCCACCTACAGGATGGGAGTTAAACAGTAGCCACCTCTGATGATATTTTAGAACCAGGCTTTTCACACTTTATGTTCATTGCCTTGGCAGAGGTCTGCTCTCTGATACGTGTGTCGTGAACAGTTATTGGTTGTCTTCCTCGCTGAACTCAATCACCGGATCTGCCGAGAGGATGTCTCCCAGAGCATGTGATCATTTATCAGCCTCCGGTCAGGAGCTACTTTGAGCCTCTTTGCACAGTGCGAGCGCAGAGCCAGCGAGAAAGCGCACACGGTCATGTGGTGGTTCTGGGCGATGGGGAGGAGCCCAGAGCCATACGCAGGAGGATGAGGAGCGATGTACTCGCCCCAATCGTCTTTGCAAAGGCACATACACAGCAGAGAGTTCTGGGAAATGTCTCAAAGTCATTGATAAGCGCGAGCGCCTCTCATAATGCTCCCTGTTGTCCTGCAGCAGGATGCTGACTGAAAGACGACAACGTTATTTACTGCATCGTCACTACAACAAGAAGGCTCTCTCTATGTTTGGGGCCATTTTTGCTTTTAAGCACGGGGACGCTTTTTACACTGTATTCCCGATAAAATGACACATCGCGTAGAGTCTGTGATTCAGACACTGGGTATACCACACTGAAAGAAAAAGTACTTTCAGTTGCACATGATTAAAATGTGTTAAACTAATACATGAAAACACATTGCAAACTTTTTTTTCCCCATTGGCTGGAACAGATTAATGGCATTTCCATTCATTTCAGTGGGGAAAGATAACTTGGAACCAATTCAAACTTGTTTCTCAAAGAACAACTGGTTTCACAGTATATGTTCCCTGGCGACTTATTTGTTCCAATGAGCCTGCCTCCGTCAAAGTAGATACCGGTAGTTCCTTTATTTATTATGTCGTCGTCGCTGTGATCTGGGCTGACGTGTGGCCACTCCACAATGTTGTGTGCATCCGTCCGTGTCTATGTGCCAAGGTTTTCGCTGCTACTTATTTGTTGTACCAAATCTTCCTCCTCTGTAATCTGGGTCTTGTGGTTCCATTTGTGGAAAAGGTGATTCTTAATGTGTTGGTTCCACAGAGTTGTCTGTGTCCATATTAATGTTTCGGCAGATTTTTCCACAATTGTCCTTTTAATTTTGCTTTCAACCCTCCTTTCACTTGACATTGTAATATACCACAAACTATGTTATTCCAAAAATGTGCCTTCTGCTATTTGTTGTTGACTCAATAAACACTCAGTGTACACTGTTTGGGAATGACACTATGTAGCTATGTCAGTATGGAGCTGATACCCAATTAATACAGTTTCTCTAAACCCCTCTGTAATGATGTTGTCACAGAAGACACTGTCTGTTTCCCATCATGCCTCACTCACCGGCGGTTTCTTTTTTTTTCCCCACCTCAGGAGTTCTTTGACCACGCAAAGAAGCTGTGGGACGACGAAGGGGTAAAGGCGTGCTTCGAGAGGTCCAACGAGTACCAACTGATTGACTGCGCACAATAGTGAGTTTGATACTTGTTTCTAGGTTCCACAGTTTGCAATATCTGTTTTTTGAACGCCCTGTGAACATCGTCTGTTGTCTTTGTGTGGTGAAAAAGCCCCGCGTTGTGCGCCATTGCCGCGTCACGTATGAATATGACTTGTTTGTTCTTGGTGGGGCAAGCAAGACAAGCGGCGGTCGAGCGTTTGTCCTCTGGAAAATTAAGTGTTAGTGTGTGTTTGTGTGCATGCATCTGTGTGTGATATTTGCAAAGTCTGAGCTGGCCTACATAATATAAAGACACCCATCCCCCATTTACTGTAAATACCCCTCATCAGATAACTCATATGATACACCGGCAAAACCTAATACAGTACATTGCAATGTCGTCTGCCTTACAATATCAAGACTGTGAAATAATTTGGTCATTGGCGGTTCTAGCCGTTCAGTGTCTGTGCAGTTCCAGGAAGCAATTTTCATTATGTAGTAAGGACAGTCCACTTGCATTGGGGCCAAGTGGGCAGTGACCCACAAGTTTCAGCAGGTGAGGAAAGGTATGGCAGTAGGCACTCTGTAAATGGGCTGGAGTGGAACAGTGTCCTAGTAAGTTAGTTCTCGAGTTAGTTCAAAGTGTTTGTGAAGCTTGCTTGCAAAATGTAATCGTATTTTTGACGGTTGGTTTAAAATGCACACTAGTGGTACCTTAATTGGAACAGGAGGCCGGACGTGCAATGTGAGCAGTCAAAGTATCTTTGACTTTGTCGCGGGCAATGACTTTTACAGTGTGTAATAAAATCCATTGAACAATTATCTACTATGAATTGCTAAATCCCAGTGGGACAAAAGCATATCGTATGTGGGTCACGATGTTTTTTTTTTCCTTAATTTTTTTGAAGGGCCCAGCACCTGCACAAACTGTCCCCCCCCCAAACAGTTGTACAATCCCTGACGCTGTTTGGAAATGCTGATAATAAGTGAGGTGTGTGGCAAGGCCGCTGCTGATGTTTGGGTGGTTGTTGTAGTGCCTTCGCGTGACTGTCAAAAGAAGCCTTCTCCTTGTCGTCTGGATTGACTTGTCGGTGAGCATGAGGACATGCGCACGCCAATCATGTCCCCTCCCTATCCCAAAGGTTGGCTGCTTTTATCTGGTAGGGTTTGGTCAATGGCACACTTAATCAGTGACTTACTTTTAGTGGATTTATGATGCAGGTCTTAGTGTCCAAGTTGGATTTAATGCCTCTTTTTCAACATGTGTTTTCAAGTCTCATCATGTTGGCATTTAAAGTGCATGTTCCCATGTCAAAAATGAATGTGAGCAACTACACCAGTGTCACCATCAAGTGTACAATAAGAATGTTAAACATTTCATCGTGTTAGTGGTCCTGGACTAGTTCTTCACCCGTCATTGATTTGAATGAAGATTGATGTCCGCTGATCAATTTAAGGGTTCCTGTGATTTAAATTGTATATTGTAGCATTTTTTTTTCTCTTGACGCTGCTGTGACCCACATTCAAATTGTGCGGAAACTCTGAATTGTGTCACTTAAAGCATGTCATGTAAATCCAGCCTAGGTCTCGGGAGGCTTTTGTTCTTTTTCTTTATCTTCTTCTTCTCCTTATTCTTATTATTGTGATCATCCTTCTCAAACACACCGGACTCTTTGAACACAGGACTGTTGGTCAAGTCCTGGCCTGAGAGCAGGAATGAGAGGAGGGGTCGGTCAGGTGGCCTTCACATGGCCTCACCAAGCTCCGCCTTAAAAGCACACGGTTCCTCTTTCTGTGCTTTCAGCCTTTCTATGTGCTCACAGGCCTCAACCAACGTAATCTTCCTGGGAAAAAAACTGTAAACTCCCTGTTCCAAGAGAAATTACAAAACCGCATTTCCCTTGGAATTTAAAAGGAGATGGAATATTCTTTCTTTTTACGATAATCTGCATTTTCAAGGGGAGATATGTGACTCCCATTGTTAAATGAATTCGAACTCACTCGGGTAAATTCTGAGTTACGAGGTAGCAATGGTTCCAAAATCCAAAATCATTTTCATGAAATAAACATTAGGAAGTGTTCAAAAATCACGTTATGTATACAATCGCTCATTAATCACCGTAATGCGGGGATTAGTATTGTGCTGACTCTCTTTTGCCTGTTTCCTACACATTTTAAGAATTCTACGTCCGGACGAGCTAAAATTCGGTCAGAAATCCCCAGGATTTTCCATAAGCAATCGCCATTAAGCGAGAGGGTGATCAATGAATAACACAAAAATATCTTACAATGTAAAAAAAAAAAAGTTCTCACACGAGCAGAGTGTCTCCTTTGTAAAATGGTGGGGTAAGCAGCAGCTCATTTGCATGAGGCAAGATCCCGAAAAAAGGAGTGTCGAAAGTATGCTTTAGTTGAAAATGATGTATTAATGTAAAAGAAAGTGTTTGTGGCATCCATCGGAAAACACGGCATGTTACATTGAGTCTATTAGTTTGTATGTAGCCGAATAGCATCTCTATTGAGTGCATGTGTGTATAAATAGGAAAGCTTGAATATTAATCTTAGAAGGTAGCTGAATTAAGTTTCTGTTTCATCGTAGCCCCCCACACACACACACACACAAACAAAATCTTAAAACTTCCGCATGCAAATTTTTTCCTGAAGGCCTCAAGCTGGAACCAGAACCAGACTCTGGACAGGAAATAAGCCTGAGCCAAAGAGGCTGTTCCTATCGACGCTTTTGGAATCAATCGATGGGCCCTGTGCGTTGCACATTTATATGTTTTAACAGCACAGATATGTGTCTGCCAGTTGATTGATTGCCGGTTATTTTCGGATGCTGCCGAACTGGTTCCATTGCAGGGAGCTTTGGATGAGTCAAAGGCACGGAAAGTGATCACAAGGAATATTAACAGTGAAATAATACCAACAGTGTCTTGCCAGACTGTTTTGATGCAGTCATACATTTTTATTTGTTTAGTTTCTTCGTTTATTTGGCAAGGACCATGTACAGAACAGATTAAATTCGACAATAGAGATGCTCTGTATCAGATTATAGCCTGATAGCTAACTTCCCCATCTCTCCCTGTGGCGGGTAAAAAAGAAAATCAAGAATAGAAAAGTTAAGAGATTCGCACTGGGGAAACTTTTTGCTGGTGTCAGGCCGAAACTTTCGATGTCACAATTTTCTAAATTTCATGGGTGCTGATTGGTTGAGAATCAGGAAATGGGAGGAGAGCGTGTGAGCACGGAAATCAATTAGTTGTTAGTTATATAAGCGCTGTTTCTGACAAGTGCTTTACATGTGCGAAAAACGTCTGGCCCCTGTCAACTACTTTTCAGGTCCAGGACCATCGGACTCTATTATTGATATCATGATAGCTTTGAAATTCACAACGCACATTCAGTGGTGCATTGAGATAAGAGTTTAAGTCCTTCCAGGGAGGGATCGCGTACATGCTCCGCTTCAGAAAAGACGAAGACGAACTAATTGTGTGGCTTAATACCAAATCCGCAGATCGGTGTTTGGAGGTTATCATTCTGAAACATGCTTTTAAAGATTGGTTTTTATAATGGTTAGGTGTGGAGAGTCCAGGACAGACAAACGCGTCTGCGGCAGCGTCACAGGAAGTCAGGCCGTGTTCTGGTTGTCTTGGACCAGGCTGCGGCTGGTTCTCTTCGTGCCGGTCACGGGACCCCGCCACCAGCCCCCGGGTGTGTGGAAGGGGGCGGGGGCACTGATACAGTCATCTGGGGCAGTAAAATGTTTAGAATGGCCACCATTGTCAGCCAGGCCCCGGCCCCTGGAGGGTCCAGCGAAACAGAGCTTTGCAAACAGTCTCAATAAGGAGCCTCTTCTCTTCACAGAAGAGCCCGAGAGAGCAATGTATTTATATACGCTGCACCCCCCCCCCCTGAGTTTAACGCTTTTTACAACATATGTTTTAGCAAAGGTTGAGTTTTTAGAGGCCGTCCGTCTGTGAATGTCAAAATTGATGATTTCAAGCAAATTCCTGCAAAATAATGTGATCATTCAGTTCATTTGATCTGACTTGGAGGTTAAAATAGCACAAACTCTGAAATACAGAAGTATCAGAAAAGTGCAAAAAAATATCCAACTATTAGAAAAAACAATTATTAAATGAAAAATACCAACATTTTAATGCAAATCTATTGTTTAAAAAAAACGATTTGTTTCAGCTAGTCAATGATCGGGTCGATAAATATGTTCCATCCCGTTATTGAAATATAGGTCATTATTTCAAATTGAAAGTTCAGAAAATGCACAAACGTGATTTGATTATGATTCAGTTACTGGTTTGGTCTCTAACATGAAACAAATGCAGATGTTTGCAAATGTCTTATTTTGATTCAACACAAAGATAATCAATCTGCCTTCATGGAACATAGGGTGTTGTCCCCCTGCCCCCACCCCTTCACCTCCATTTTGGGTGGAAAACGCATGTGGCATGTTTTTCAAAAATTTTAGAAGAAATGTTTTTGTTGTTGTTGTAGTCTTTTTTTCTCCCCTTCAATGTATTTCAGTGGGCGGCAATTAAACGCAGATTTTTGCTATTAGCCGGCTGCCCCCCCTCCCGTCTTGCGCAAATATTCGGGGTCCACTGTGGATTGGAAAATAATACAAATTAGATGAAAAATAACTAGTACTAAAAACTATGAACAAAGATGAATACACAACTATTAGGGGAGTAAAAACAAAGAGTGCAAAAAAGTAAATACAATTCTGTGGGGGGGATACAAAAATGTTGACTAATTTTGACTGTTGAGTATCACAAACTGCGTGGTCACTGCTCCTTCTCTTAAACTCTCAATACAAAAAAAACTTTTAAAAAATAAAAATAAAGTATCCCTCGAGGCAAACATGCTCATCTATTTCTATCTCATCCGCAACTAGAAACTGTCAATTGTGGCAAAATCTTTTGATTAGTTACACTTTAGCGCCTGCTCCGGACATGTGTTGCTTTGAGTCACATTCTGCAAAAGGCCCCGCCTTTTCTGTGCTGCCTTTGGCTCACACCCTCCTCACTTAGATAGTAGATTGAAAGATCTTAAGTCGTAAATGTGTCGACACACATCCTAAAATGTGAACAGTTTTTGAAAGATCTCTAATAATCAAGATGATTTCCAAATGTCCTTAGTCGGAATCAGATGACACTGTTGTCAGCTGACTGATGCTGTATCAAAGGCGCATTATTTGTGTGCGTGCGTGTGTGCGTGTGTGTGTGTGTACGTGTGTACGTGTGTGTGTGTACGTGTACGTGTGTTAATACCAACTCCACAACGTGATCTGCTGGAAGCTCAGTGATACTCCCATCTTCACAAACCACTGTCCTTAAGGTTGTTACATCTCCCTGCGGGACTCCCACTCCCCTCCGCTCATTTGCGCTCTCTGGCCGACTCGTCTTTCCCATCGTGTTTGCAGGACATTGCATAATGCCGCTTGGTGGAATCTCTTCAGAATATTCTAGCCTGATTTGAAAGGAAACCCCGTGAACATTTCCCATCAAGATTATAGGGAGCTAAATGACTGCTATTTTAGAGGGAATGGCTCCTGGGATTGTTTAGGGTTAGTCAAATCGCAAGGGTTAGAGCAGTGGTTCTTATCCTGGGTTGGATCGAACCCTTGGGGTTCGGTGAACCGGTCTCAGGGGTTCGACGGAGCCTCTGCCGTGGAGGTTAAGACATACCCAACTCAACATGTCGATTCGTTTTGACACACCTGCTTGGCCATCGCTGGCTGCAGATTATCACCTTACATTGCTTGTCCAATCAGTGCTGCGGGAAATTGAGTTTGCTCAGTAGTCAACGTCGTGATAGTACGTCGTCAAATTAAAAAAATATATACTTATGTATTGAAATTTCATTTACTTTTTTCTGTTTTAATAAATGAATTTTGAATGTATTGAATTTGTAAAAATCATATTTTTGTTTTTCACTAATGAAGGGTTCGGTTAATGTGCAGATGAACTGGTTGGGTTCAGTACCTCTCACAAGGTTAAGAACCACTGGGTTAGAGGGTTTTTAAAAAAATTGAAAAAATACTACTGGTAAATATTCAACAAAAATACACCCATATTCAATGAAAAGTACACAAATATTAGCGAGGTTTACACAAATGTTCGTGTCGGAATATTAGGAAATAGATGACAAAATATGAAAATGAGTTGAGAAACTAGAAAAGCATTGGGAAATAATTCATATTTTGCAAACAATGAAAAATGTGAATAAAATAATACACAAATAGTACGGGGGATTTTATTAGACGAAACACACAAATACTTGACTAAAATACACAAAAGAAAACGTTAGGAAGTTATTCAACATGTTGAATGAAAAGAACAAAAATGATCCCAGGATTAAAGTTAAAGTTGACTCCCATCCCATGGAAATCCTGCTGGATTCCCCAAGAAATGTCAGTTTCTAATGCACATCCGTATTACATACTTTATTCATCCTACAAGGAATCTCGGAATATAAGTTTCTGTTTAAAAAATATATATATTTTTGCCTCATAAACAATTTCCCTTTTAAAGTAGTTTTAATGTTGTCATTTTCATTACTGTAATCACATTATGCTTGCGAAACACCACTCACAGAAAGTCTAAGAAAATGCAAACAACAAAAAAAAAAAGAATAAGTTCAAATTCCAACTTGTGCAAACACTGAAACAGTTCCACGTGTATCATGTCTCTCGCCGTACTTTATGGGTGTGTCTTGCTTTGAAGCATCGAAAGCCTCGGGCCACGCAACATGTCACAAGATGTGTGTATCTCACAGGTCGTTATGGCAACGTGTCCATCTTGATTTGCTTGGTCACGTTTACGTGACTTGTTCGTCATCCCATGCTAGTTTTAGTTATGTGACTTGACATTCATTCCATTGTTTTAGTAGTCATCTAGTTGTAGTCCTTATCTTTGTGCACAAGCTGTTGAAATCAGAGGGGAAAAAAATCACAAATATTGAACAAGCCTGCCAAAAATGACAACAGAAATTTGAAAACATTTGAAGGAACATACAATATTAGACAACGGTCTTACACAAATAGATATTGGAAAAGTAATACAAAACCATCGGAAGAAAATTGCTAGCCTAATATCATAAATGCTAAAGTCATATTATCAATACAAAATGACCACTGCTAAAAAATTTGGGTATGGTCATCCGCAAAGATTGAATCGAGGATTTGTTGATTTGAACTAAACTTACTGAACAAAAATATTGGGATTTTTTTGCTATTGCATAAAAATACACAAATATTACCAAAGAAATACAAAACTGAAATACACTAAGAATGCGAACAATATCATGACAAAAAAACGATGCTACAATGATACAATACAAAAATATTACAAAATTGTAATGCAAAACTCTAAAAAAAATTACAAACATTTACAAAAAATATGGAATTTCTACAAAAGATATAGATAAGTATTAAAAACATACTAAAATATTAGACCCTACACACACACACACACACACTAGAAAATAAATACTTCATTAGGAAAACAATACAAACACATAAGACAGAATCTCCTCATTTGAAAATAAATTTTGAAAAATGTTGGGAAAAAACAAAACAGTGCAATTAAAAATACATAAATATTAGAAAAATATGAAAATAATACATAAGTCATATAGGAAAAAAATGACATACCCAAATAATAAAAAATATTCAACCAAACTACTAGTCCGTAAAAGGAAAAATCCATGTAAAAATATTTGAAAAATATGTCAATAATAGAAACGCAACCCCTGTGAGCATAAGCGGTTCGGATAATGGATGAATGCATGGATAGATAAAAACATGAAATTATTAGTAAAGAAATACAGGAATATTTGATAGAAATGTCAAAACCTTTGAAAATAAATTCCCCACCCCCAAAATCTGTTCATTCATCCATTTTCTATATCACATAGCTTTTCTGTGTAGTAGCTGTCACAGATATGAAATGAAAAGTATGAATAAAAAAAAAATCTGCAAAAAATATTGACTTGTTACTTTTTCTGTGACATCGACGTGACCTTTTTTCCATCCCTTGCTGGTTTCCTCCACCTCATCGTGAACACGAGCTGTCGTGGGGTTGAAAAACATTTATGTTAACGCCAAAGAGAGCCAAGCTATAAATAGAACTTTATTTTGGGGTTAAATGTGCTTCCATTTTAAAGGACAGAGAGGAGGGAGTGAGGCATGTGGTGAATGGCGCTTTTTGGCGTGTGTGTGCCGACGACACACACACACACACACACACACACACACACACGCACACGCGCTGCTTTTGACCGGGAGTTACAGCACAGACCGCTGGAGGACAGCAGCAGTGGCGCTGCTCGGAGAGATTGTGGAGTGGTAGTCCACCCCCCCACCCCCGTTACCCCCACCCCCACTTCTGCCGCCCCCTCCCCTTTCACCACTGCCCCCCACCCCACCTCCTTCCCTCCTCCCTTTAGAGCTTATGTAAACTAGCAGTGGAGCCAGGGCAAGCGGAGGCTATTTTTAGCAGCAGCAGCAGTACTGCAGAGCAGAAACTGGCAGCGGGTCACGTGTGCGCAGCTGAATCAAAGGGAGTATCCCGGCAATGCGCTGTAAACAAAGGGAAGGTCAGTAGCAGAAGGTGAGACACAAAACGCTTCTGTGTGAGTTTGATGTTTGATGGTGTGCGTATGCCCTCAACCATACCTGCTCAACTCCTCATTTTATGATAGTAAACACACCGCAGGTGTAGGAATATCATCCTGTTGGAACATACTATCAGTTGCAAAACACCCCCAAAAAAAAAAATTGCCCTCACTCCCCATTTTGAGATGATCATCAAAGAATGGCTAGAAAATGCCAGAACAGAGGTCACCAATGTAGCCCCCAAGGATCACATGAGTGGTCCACGGGCCTGTTAAATTTTGCTCACCCATGATGGGGCATGATGCTTTTCTAAAAATGTTGTATTATTGATTCTTTTAAAATACAAACAACGGGATCAATCAATTTATAGAAATAGTGTTGCATGCAGTATTGGAATTTACAGTTTTCCTAATTTTTGTGAGAAATCATTAATGTGTCTTCACATAAATGATTGTCATTCATTATTAATTAATAACTGCCATGAAAATATATTTTTAGAATTGATTATCCTTTCGATTATTCTGTTTTAATCGCACTGCCCTCGGTTATGAGGCAGGTACTATTGTCGGCCCATTTTTGTGGTCAACTTAGCCTAGTTAGACTAATCTTTTTTTCCCAGCCCAAATAATAATATACAATAAAAATAATGATCACTGATTTTATAAACGTAATTTGAAACTCGTTTGGATGGCTTGTTATTTTTCTAACTTTCTAGGTTACATCATAAGGGGGTTTTGGGGATAGGGATCAGGACTATGTGTTGAAATGATAGCATTTTCAGGCTTTAAATGATGTGGATAAGACATCATCTAAAATTTGAATTTGACACTTGTTTGTAGTTGAATCATAAAGAAGAAAAACCCAAAATGCGAATAAAATTTATTATAAAAAGGAAGGAAGAAAAATAACCATGAATATGTGGATCTGCAGGTGGTGAACTGCAAATATGCAGGGGTTATTGTATAGTTTTAAGTTTGCCCAGCACACATGTGTCTTGACTGCGCAAACTGCATTGACTATATATGGAAACGCGCTGCCAGAAACACTGTGCTCACATTCAGTCTGACCGCAGCATACGAAAGCTTCTTCCGACTTCATATGGGACTCGTTTGGACAAATTCCCTTGTCGGAGTTTGAATTCATCCAGTATGGGCTGCTTCAAGCCGAACGTTGGGTTCTTGACACTTCTTTTGAGCGTCGTGTTATGGTAGACCACCCAAGTGTTTGTCATGATAGACATGCCCTTTGACACTGGTGTCCGGGGCACATATTATTTATTTATTTATTTATTTATTTTATTTGGGGTGGGGTGGCAATGCCTTTTGATCGGTCATGGTTAGACCTATAAAACACATTTTCAGCAGGAGACTTAATTTAGTGTTACCCATCTGTCTGGGAGAGTGCGTGCACACACTCGCTTGCCACGAGAGATTATGGGTGGTGCCACCAGAAATATCCAATTTGAAATAAAATCCTGTTTTTCAGTAAAAGGGGTGGTTGTTGGGTGGGAGTTGATTCATCGATTAAAAAAAAATCACCAGATGATTCGATTATTAAAATAATCACAAGTTGCAGCCCTACGAACAAATATATTTTTTCATCTATCTATTCCAGTGACATAGGGTGACAAATTGAACTGTTTTTAAAAGATGTCATTTGCTCTAAAACTTATAACCTAGCGCAAATGGAACATTACACCGTGTTCCAAATGGTGCAAATTTAGTTTTTCTCTGATATTTACCACACTAATAAATAAATAGATTATGACTAGCCAACACCAGCCTACACTTGTCAAACAGTCTACTTTGGTCATGTTTATGGAGATTTATTATTCGAAAGAAGAATGATAAACACCGATTCGGAGGAATTAAGCATATCACCATACTGCCTACCACCCATTGAGATGTTATTGTGCTTGCTGTTAGCATCGTCCAGCCGGCCACACCCGGTCAAGTGCAAAAAAAAAATAAAATAAACAGAGTGAAAAGGTCGCACTTTCCGTTCAGACTCCTTCAGTCAACTCAACTTTACCCTCCTGCAGAATGTGGTCCGAGCAGGTCACAACGGGCTATTTATGGAAAGCTTTTATATCTTCTCAGTCTCTGGGGTTGTTTGCATAGACAGCTTGAGCTGAGTGCGCGGGAGGGTGGGGGCTACTTACCAATGTGAACACTTAAGTTTCAGTTATGTATTAACGCTCGTCAAGTTGGATTTCGGAGAAGTGTCCCGGTTGGTCACATGGTGATTGTACAATTTCCACGACGCTCGGGTGAATTTCTGGTGCATTGGAAATTCAGCCATCGAAACACATACCCAAAGGACTAGCTTTGTTGTTAGCATTAGCGATCCGAGTGCACAGGCAGCTGAAATGTGATCTTCTAGTTGAGTTTTGACAGTCGGCCGTTGGAAACGCACACTCGTGACACCTACACGACTTGAGTGGAACGACATTAACAAAGTGTGGGCAGTCGAGTCAACCAACCGTGCAGTGTGCACGTTAATTGTTGGATTCTGCATCCAGTTAAATCTGCGCTCCATCCAGTTAAATTGTTGCAGTGTCACTTCATTATTCCACCGCCGTTATCCCGTTAATCACTCGCACATCAAATCACCTCTTTGCCTTGTCCACATGATCAGCTTGGATTAACAGGAAGCTACTTTTAATCATTTGTGTCCTATTCTAATGAAATGAAATATTTTGTAAGCATTTATGAGCTAATCTCCTGTTTGTGTGATGTATATTTTCATCAACACAGCTACTTGTAACAGCGGGTGTTACCGTGGGCCGGGCCTGTCTCACGGGACCCTTGTTAACTGCTCCATGACAGGCAACATCCTTATCAATTATCCCCCTCGCTTCAGCTCTCAACTTGCATAACCCCTCGCGTGTTGGATTTATCGCGAGTGACACGTCGGCTGTCCCAGTCTGTCGGCACGAGGCCGCTGCGACGTACGCGCCCACCTGCGTCCCTCTTCCACGCGGCAAAAGACAACTCCAGTGAAACAAATATATTTTTATAGTTATTTTTTTTTGTTTTAATCTTTAAAATAGGTTAAAAAAATAGATCTGAATTGGGGAAAATATATTGTGCCTTCATGTTATCATGTGCCTTCATGATACACGAAAATGTCATAAAATGATTAGATGCGTCCCAGCCATAGTTTAATTTTGTTGGTAAAAATTCTGTTGGTAAAAATCCTTCAAAGACAATGCAAAACGTCGCAGTGCCGCCGCTGAGCCTCTTTGAACACTTTTGCTAACCAAAACAGTGGCACATGCCTGTGCTTAGGCGTAGAAAAAAAAGTAGTGTGTTTCCGGTAACCCGACCGACCGAGAATTTCTACCTCGAACAAAAACGTTCCGGTCGGCATTTTTTCCAAACCTACGTTTTTGTGTAATAATAATAATAATAGTACATTTCATTTATATGCGCCTTTCAAAACACTCAAGGACGCTTTACAATCAAAACAAGAACAATAAAACCACAGACAAAATTATAAATAATAAAAGGAAAGATGTTTACGCCGGTGCAAACTCGCGATATTCACGTTGAGCATGCGCGTCATTTGCCGTCGTGTGTCAACAACATTGAATCATGGCGGCGCCGCGATCTCGAAAATAGTTTAGACCGCGTTTTGTGTGTTGCAGTCTAGCATTACTACACCTTGTGACGAATATTTTATTCATAAAGTTACCATGCTACAACCAGTAAATTATAGAATAACCAATACTTTTTCATAATATTTTTCACAGCGATTAGCCTACAAATCTAATGACCAATTTGCCATGTAATCGTGCCTCGCGTCGTCCGTCTCTCGCCTCGTGTTTTGTGCATACGTCACAGGTGAGTTTAGTGATACGCCTTCGGACGATTCATACGAAAAATCAGACTGGCATTGCCATTTCTTAAATGACGTAATTAGTAGACCTTTGTGAGTTTTTTCGCCGCCATCTCAAACTTTCATCCGCGATTCCTCAATTTGCGGACTAAAATAGCAACCCGCATACGCACCTATCTGTTGCGTCCCCCCCAACACTCAAAACGAAAGTAAATTCGAAGAAACACACACAGAGGCACAGTGAAATCGCGTTGATCACACAGTCAAGTCGTGTGCGGTGACTTTAATGGTTAAACTATGTTTCGGTACCGTAAAATGACGCCACGGAAACGACACGCTACCGGTAACTATTGTTACGTGAAATCCTCAGGCTTGCCGTAGTTTTTTGTTTGTTTGTTTGTTTTCCTTCGGCGAGCGGGGTTTCAATGTCTCCTTGTTTTATGTTTTATGGTTATTTTGTTTACATTTATGATGGGGGCGTGGCAAAAATATTAAAAAAAATAAAAACATTTGTCCGACCTACCGACCCTATGCCGAAATTTCATGTTACCGGAAACACACTACTATTTTTTCTACGCCTTATAAACAGTCTCTCATGTAGAGGATTCCCACATCTTCCTTATATTCAGTTTCGCTTGACATACAATGTTCTATACCATTCATATTGCTTGAAATTATTCTCAAAAATCTTTGACAACTTTGTGGAGATATTACACATTATACAGTCTGCTCTTAACGTGACATTTAATTACCCCTCCTTGAATATTGTGGGTCAATTTGACCCGTTTTTAAGTGTCATTTTGCACCCAAAAAGAATGCTACCAATTGCTGACGTGCCTCCACCGTAAATCAGCATAAGTCACATTGACCCTTGAACATTTTTCCTGTACCAAAGAACCAAGCATAACGGTTGATCAGCACCGTATAGTTCATATCTCACTTACCGGTAGTTGGTGATTTAAAATGATCGGTCCTGCTCAATACCGTCCTGCGAACGGCAGGATGCAATCGAAGCGGCCCGGCGAGAAGATAGAGAAAGGTGAGTGGTATGGACCGACTGGGGTTGCCATGGGAACCCAGCTGCTGAAAGCAGTCAGCCTCAGTGTGCTGGTGCTGCTTTGGCGGCGTGACAGTAACTATGCCTCCCGCAGGCCACCGGGCGCAATAGCACCCACTCCTAAGAATCCTCACACTTAGAACCAAAACAAGAGATGTACTGCATGTATTTTGGACATTCGTCGTGTCTCTTGTGTCTTATTCAACAATTGGACACTCACCAATCAGATTCTATTCTGGCATGCCAAAAATTGAACTAGCTGATTGCGCGAAAATCAGAATTTCTCACGTCTCAAAGTTTTTGTGGACAATGATCTGATTCACTTTTGATGTGCCGGAAATTCAACCGATGGGTCACGTTGCAAATGGCTACATTTTTGGCATGATTTCCACATGTTTTTCCTTCACTGCGCAAACTGGGTGATCAGCCGTCGAAACTCGTGTTAGTTACAGAGAGTGTTGTTAGGGTTGGTTTTAGCATAAGCCTTCCAAGTCCATTAGCGGCTATACCAGCTAAAGTGTTAGTCACTGCTTGTTCCCGACTTTCGATTTCTGGCAGAGAGAGAAAAATCTCAGTGTCGACAGGTCGCCACTCAACATCCAAACAAAACGGACTATCGGAGCCGCTGTATCAAAACTCTCAGCCGATGGTTCTGGCGGCGCTATTTTTACATACTTTTCTGTTTCCGCTTACAGCCATGATCGAAAGGGGGCGCATTGGTTTTATTTTAGTTACAATATTTATATATTTATGTTTTATTTTATTCTACACAATTCTGTTTGCCTCCATTTTAAGATGGACATTGAGCAGCGACATGCTACTAGCATGTACTACCTCTCAGCATGGCCACGAGAAAGGCCGAAACACGGCCGCCTTGACATAGAACAGCCACTTTTTGTTTACACCAGATTTGGTTTGACTTTCAGGAGTGTCTCCGTTCTGCTGTTCCTATATTTAGGACGGGTCCACAGAGCCGCTGATTGATTGGTCTCATTCGGCGATCCATCTCGTCCATACGGCGTTCTTGTTCCTGTTTGGATGGATAGCCTGAGATCTTTCTGCTGGCTGACCGACAAGACACTGGGCTAACTGTAGATTACTTTCACATAGTTTACATTATTTTATCTCTAATCTAGCATATTGACGTAATTTTTTAGGCTCGATATATCTTTTATATATTTACTTCACATTTCATCGTCTATGCTTTTGCTATAATTTTGGATTCACCACCGATGTTTTATTTATTTTTTCGTTAACTGTGAATTGTCTTTTGGGGCGTGGGGGGGGGCACAGAGGTGTACGTCGTCATATATATTGCACATGCAATCAATTTGCGATAGACCGATATGTATTTTTCAAGGCCGATACCTAGCCATCCATCAACTTCTTTCCGCTTCTATGGATAAACTTACAGATACATCAACACTGCATTAGGTTAAAAAAAAAAATCTGACTTGTCACTTAATTTAGTAAGCAGTATACTTCCTGGTTTGTGAACTTAAAAGGTACATCAACACTATGAGGGCCTAAATGGTCCAGCGAAATCAACAGCAGAAAAAAGTCTGAATGATGTCGCCTGAAGCAACTAATAATAATAATAATAATAATAATAATAATAATAATACATTCTATTTATAAGCGCCTTTCAAAATACCCAAGGACACTTTACAATCAATAAGAGCAATAAAACCACAGATAAAACTACCCTTAGTTGAATCGGCTACTTCTTGGTTCATGAAAGATAATGTGAACGCACAAGTTCCATAAGCGCCACAGTAGGATCACTGTCACCCGGATTAATTTCTGCTCTGCCAAAAAGTCAAGTGACTTGTCGTGCGATAATCATTTAAATTTGGAGCATTTCACTCATTTCAAATTAAACAAAGCTTGAAGGTTTGGTGATTTTTTTCTGGCACCGGGCAAAATAGACGATCAGCTTTTTAAACGGATGTTGCAAAGGGCATTGTTGGCTTTGTTTTAGCAGTCCAAAAATGCAAGGGAAGTTCTGAAACCAAAAAACTGAATCCAAAGATGCCCAAAGCCTTCTGCCTTGTGCCGCAAATGATTGGTGTTTACAGCCGATAGTAATGTTTGTTGTCTCAATACAATCAATGCTTACAATGAAAGTCATTGTGAAAATATAGTTATCAGTACTTTTTCCCCTTGAATTAAACAATTTTTTTTTAGAACGCTTGAATGGGTATATTTGCGAATACTGTATTTTGATCCAGATTAAAAAAATATATATATATATATATATATATATATATATATATATATATATATATATATATATATATATATATATATATTTAAAGGGTTTAAGCATTGGTTCCTGTTAAAATAGATATACAAGACAAGAAGGAAGCGCTCTTCCTGTCCGTGTGCTGGTGCTGCTGGCGCGTGCGGCCCTCACCAGCGGGTCGCACACAGGCTGCAGTTAAAACGTACATAATGCTGCCAGCCCGGGCAGTTCAAAATATGGAAACTATTGATCGGGCGTGCGGACCGCGCTGCTAATTAAAGATGTTGTACTATTTGTAAAAAGTCAAGCCAATTATCAAATGAACACATGAGTGTTACAGTGGTTGGATTTGTTTCTAGTGGCGATCACTTTATTTGTTGAGTACAAGTGCCTTGTTTTACCGTGATCCAAGACGCAAGACCCTGAGGCTTCCCCCTGCCCCCCTCCTTTTTTGGGAGGCGGGGGGACTAGATGGGTGGCAACATGTGACCTGGACCGCATGGGGCCCGAGGCGCCCACCGCATCAAATGTCCCTCTCTGTATTTTTGCCATCTCTCATACTTTGTACTCTGTTGAGAAAAAAAGCTAGGGATTCAATTGTCTCATTTATAAACACAGACAAGCAAATATGATCCTGTATATAATTGGAAAGTCAATGATTAATTCTACAGAGGAACCTTTTACGACAAACATAGCAGCACTTGTTGGCGTCCAACTTGTTATGACACACCCAAAGTTAATTCATATATTGCAAACCACCAAGGTGTTTAATGTAATGTTTTGACTGGATCTGAATCCTTAACCTTCATTGCCTTTTTCTGGTTGCTGTATGTCTCCGCCATACTAACTACACCGGTGGTGTCACATGACAGTCACAAAGCACTCTGTAATCATACCATTGTTCAACCGTGCAGGGAAAAGGCGGACTAAAATACTCCCATGCTGATGCCTCAGTGCGCCAACCACAATAATACAGGAACATACCACAGGAAACGATCCCGAGCGGATCGACTCAATCAAAACTTCCATCCATGATCACGCGTTTATAAATCTCGCAAGACTCCAGCTCAGTAACGATGAACTCCTTAAGTGTTCTTTAAAGGGAAAAAAATTTCAGTGTAGAACACACTACAACACTACATTAATAAAATATGACATACGCTAATTCAAAGATTATGTCGACACACGAAAAGTGCTCCTACCACAGCTTGAGACAGACTTGTGATCAATATTGGATAAAAATAGACCATTTGTTTACACCGGAAAAGTCTGGAGTTTAGCTCATGGAAATTGGTAGCAAAAACGAAAGTGTTACATCTATAGTTTTGTTCATTGTAAATTTAATCAGTGAAAACAGATTTATAAATTGGATATATTCTTTAAAAACAAACAAAAAAAACAACTAAAATAAACGATAGCAATTTGTGTACACACATAATATGTACATATATTTAATAGATTTTTTAAATCATAATTTGGAGGTTTCTGTAGGATGATGAAGTGAGCAAGCAAAAATATGTTTAAAAAGTCATGTATATGTAAATATGCAAAAAGTACTGCAACCCTCAATGATGTAGCTCTTGTGCTGGCAAATTAAGTGTCCACTGATATCGCTGCTTTGTGTTGCTGCTCTGTTTATAATCGTTCTAATATTATAATGAGAGTTGAATGTTCCGAACTGTAATTGTATTGTCTGAGTCTTGCCTGGTGGTCACCAAACCGGCTTGGGTCCTGCCTTGTGTCCTGAGCTAGGATGTTGATGCTACATCCGATGCTATCTCTCTCTCTCACACACACACACACACACACACACACACACACACACACACACACACACACACACACACACACACACACACACACACACACACACACACACACGCACACTGTCTGCCTTATGTAATCTCTCCAGCTAGCGGGGAAGTTGAGACCAAAAATAGCTCTGGCTGAGCAGACCTGCCCCCTTGTGGACACAACCCACCTCTGCACCCCCTCCCCTCTGTCAGCTATCACGGCTTGGAGCTAAAATGCATGACTGGAAAAAAAACGGGGCTGAGAGGACTTGGTAGTTTGTTTTTCACAATAAGTGGATGGTATTGACTGCAAAGATGCCATAAATGCTGCTCATTTGACTTGTCCGTGTGCCACATTGTCTTTGATGTTTCCAAAACTTTCATTTTTTAGAGCAAATTATTTTTGAGCTTTCTTCATGATTCCGACAACTTGTACGGCCGGCTTATGGACAATGTTTAATTGTTTTGAAGGTTTACGCAAATGTGGATCTTAGGCACAAGCCTATTTTGTTTCTGATGGTGATTTTTTTTTTCAGGTCTATATTATCCTCTGAGTTAACAAAGAGCGGTCATGTTGGACTCGACATAATTTTGTCTTTAATATTTTTAAAGACATAAACGCTAAGCGCTTTGTTCCAGGTGCAGCTGTTGTGAAAGCACTCAATCAATAAAGGCTCGTTTGAAGTTAAATTACTTGATATTTACGTAAACTTGTATGGTATGCTGTTGAATACATTTGCAATGGATGTGTACAAAAACAGTTCAGTTTGATAAAATCCCGCGTTGTGTTTGATGTTTACACAAACTTGAACGGGAGACATGCTGAAGACGGTTAACTGTTTAAAAAAACAAAACAATATATGGATAGATGGGCTAGCGTTGTTTCACATTATTTTAAGTTCATGCTTGTAGAAGACTATAAAATGTCTTTGATTTACAGTATATGACCGCGTGTAACTTTTCTTTGTTGTTGAACCAAACATCTTCACTTCACATCATTAATATTTGCCAAACGTGTGTTATTTTAATCAAATACTGTGTGTGCTCTTTGTGCAGTTTCCTCGACAGAATCGACTCTGTAAGACAGAGCGACTACACACCAACAGACCAGGTAAGTCCTTCCCCCGGTCTCAAATTTGGAACCATGACTTGCCTATTTTCTCACCGTCAAGACATCTTTATTCATCGTGTGTTTTTCAGGACCTGCTGCGATGCCGAGTGTTAACTTCAGGGATTTTTGAGACGAGGTTCCAAGTAGACAAAGTCAACTTTCAGTAAGTCCGGGGAACTAAGAAAAATAGATTGTCATTCCTCTTTACATTTTTGAATAATAAGTAATTATTTAACCTAAAAAATAAATAAAATGTCAGATGCCAAAATGAGTCTGAAATTACAAGTAAAGAAATAACAAATTAACATAAATCTATTTAGATAATGAGAGTGGGGGAAAATATTTATTATTTTGGATTTACTAAATGTAATAAATAAGAATACAGTGAATGCGCATTTTGCTGCATGTGTATTGTGACGTGTGTGAGCACAAGATGGCGGCAGTGAGTTCCTCACGGTGTTTTGTGTCCCGTGCTCACAGCATGTTCGATGTTGGCGGCCAGCGGGACGAAAGGAGAAAATGGATCCAGTGCTTTAACGGTCAGGCGCAACTATTGTTACTTCTAGGTTCTTTTGTGTTCCTCCCCACCCCCTTGTATCGGCTCACGTTGTTTCCTTGTGCGCTCGCTTTCTTCCCGTCCGTCTCAGACGTCACGGCCATCATCTTCGTGGTGGCGAGCAGCAGCTACAACATGGTAATAAGGGAAGACAACAACACCAACCGGCTACGGGAAGCCCTGGATCTCTTCCGCAGTATTTGGAACAATAGGCGAGTCCCGTTTTGATCCCGTTTCCAACTTGATCTCAAAGCAAACAAATCACATGTGGCGTTGGCTTGCTTTTGGCAGGTGGTTACGCACCATCTCGGTCATCTTGTTTCTAAACAAGCAGGACATGCTTGCCGAGAAGGTATTAGCTGGAAAATCGAAAATTGAAGACTACTTCCCCGAATACGCTCGCTACACCATACCAAATGAAGGTGGGTTTCTCACACACACACACACACACACACACACACACACACACATTCTGGCGATCATTTTACATGTTTTGTTAACAGTCCGTCTGTCCTTGTTCCAGCAACTCCTGAGCCCGGCGAGGACCCAAGAGTGACAAGAGCGAAGTTCTTCATCCGGGACGAGTTTCTTGTAAGTAGCAAAAGACCACGTGAATACAGTTTTAGGAATAGGGACCAAACCCCGGCACAAATAGTAAAAAAAAAACACCGTAAAATTGACATCCGTAAAAGAGGGTTCTAAAGGTGTATAGATGCCACAAGATGGTGGCAAAGTGCTTAAAACTAAGGATCATAAAGCATCAACACCATGCTTCTAGAATGTACACAATCATGACCTCACGTTACATCAATGGCTCTTCTATGTAGTAGGTTAAACACAAACCAACCACCTTCACATGAGGCTCATCAATAGTATCAGCTAGCACATGGATGGGCATGTTAAACAATGGACGGGGCCACAAATTTTCATCGATGCTACTGGGCAGCCATATGGAGGGCGGACCGTGTCCTCTCCAACCAAATATGTGACATATAAGCTGATTTCAACGTGAACAAAATATATACCGAAAATCCATGTCTGATCGATGTCACCACCACGTCATAAAGTGTCGACTTCTCAACTTGTGTCTGATATGTCTCTTTTGATCTGAAACCCAAAGGAATTGACCTTGCCATTTAATTACTTGTGGAGGTGTCTGTATGTATTATTTTGCCCCCTGGTGGCCAGATATTGTATGTGTGTCAAGTGTCAAGAAGTGACGTGTGTCTCTGTTGTTTCTCTGTGGCCCCGTAGCGGATCAGCACGGCGAGCGGCGACGGTCGCCACTACTGCTACCCGCACTTCACCTGCGCTGTGGACACGGAGAACATCCGGCGGGTGTTCAACGACTGCCGGGACATCATCCAGAGAATGCACCTGCGGCAGTACGAACTCTTGTGATGAGACCTGACACCTCGTCCCGAGGGCCATCAAGTACTACTGAAGTGTGTCAAATCCTCCTCTTATTCTTTGGATTCCTCCACGAGGAGAGTATTAGATTGATTCCTTTGATGATTTTGTCCATTTTTTTCCTTTTCCTTTTTCTTTTTCTCCTACTCATTCCACTAAGCTTCGGGCTACCTCCTTTTCTTTGCCCTCCTGTCTCTTTTTCGGATACATGAAGACACCTACAGGACCTCAGTGTAGAGTGCGTGTGTGTGTGTGTGTGTGTGTGTGTGTGTGTGTGTGTGTGTGTGTGTGTGTGTGTGTGTGTGTGTGTGTGTGTGTGTGTGTGTGTGTGCGCGCTTGTTAGACCCCTCCTCCATGCGAATGAAGAGATAAATGCACTTTGCATTAGGTTCCCCCACCCCCTCCCCATCTTTTTATTTATTTTTTTGTTTCTCGATGATGATTTGGATTACTCTCCCCCAGGAGGAAGACACAATGTAGCATCAATGCGATATTTATTAACCCCCGTCACCACTTTTTTGGGGGGTTGGGGGGATGATTAAAACAAAACAAAAAACACTTTGTGGACCGAGACAAAAGCTGAGACGGGGTGCACGATGACAAAAAAGTACGGCAAGCCGGAAGGATCCCCCTCACCCCTAAAGGAGCTGCTGCTGCTGCGTGCACTTTAGCCCCGCCGCCGCCACCACAGACTCGGACCCTCATAACACCACACACTACACACACAAACACACACACACACATCCTCTACCTGCAGGAAGGGGAGATAAAAATGTATTCTTTTTTTTTTTTCTTTTTTTTCTTGTACACTGTGCAAGGTGGAATTCTCCTGTACAGATTGTAAAGTGTAATATTATTTTGTACAAGTTCAATTGAAAAGAGAAACAAATCTACTTGTAGATCTTTGTGCCTTGATTATGGCTGTACCTGTAAAAAAAAAAAAAAAAAATGACAAAAATGACAAAAAAAAACAAAACCGAGCTCAGATGTAAGTAATGTTTTTTTTTCGACCGCGCTGTACAGCTTGATGTCAACAACACATTTTGTTTGTTTGTTTGTTTTGTCAGCAGCAAAACAAGGAGACTACGTGAAAGAGGGGTCATTGGGGGGACATTCTCTGTAGTTTAGTTTTTTCTGGTTTATAGAAAATATTTTTAAAAACTGCTGTTTATTGAAAAATAACAAAAATAAACATTCTAGGGAAAGAATCCTAAAAATATACATTATGCAAATTAACCACTTACCTGCAGTGAGGACCACATGTTGCAGCACCATTGCCTTTTTTTTCAGTTTTTTTTTCCAGGGGGGGATTTTTATTCCGCCCTCCTGTTTAATTGTATTATTATTGTTAATGAGAATTTCACAGGTTTAAAACACACATTGGAAATCCATTGAAAGTGTCCAAATTGAAACCTGGTGTTGTTTTCATAGGAACCAACATCATTTTAGTTTGTTTTCTTAGTTTTGTTTTGTTTTCTGTTTTTGTTTTTTCTTCCCAAGTGTGTGCGAGATCTTGTGTATATAGACTCACACATGCATTGTGTGTGCGCGCGCGTGTATGAATGTGCGGACAAAGAATTTTATAATTGTATGTACATGTAAATTTATAGGTCTATATAAATATATATGTACACTTATACATGTTTAATTATGTGTGTGCCTAGGTGTACATACCTATGTATGTATATGCTAAATATGTATACATACACACATAGGAAAGCATGTCTAGAATGGAGACGAACAAATGAGCGTGTGCAATATTGGTCATGTTTGGGGGTGGGGGGTGGCATTGGGGGAGGGTAGTCCTATGGGAGCCATATGCGATATAGACACAGGCACGATGAATGTGTGAGCAACACCCAACAAGATGAGCTCTTCTCCTTGTACAAAAAAAAAAAAGTCAGCATCAGCCTTTTCTTCTGCTACACTACAAACACACACACACACACACACACACACAGTCGACTTGGACTGCAGGGGCCGAAACCGCGCTCGAGCCTGAGAGGATGTTGAAATGACATTTTTATTTTTCTTTAAATAAAGAGGCACATTAGAGGAGTTCTCTTTTTGGGGGGTAGGGGGGGTCTTTCTTGACAACACGTGACCTGAATCCATACTTGGTTGTTTTTCAACATTTGTTTTTCAGCATTTGTCCACTGCACATGCAAGAGGCTACATTGTTTTGGGGGGAACACAAGGACACAAAATTGTCTTTGATGTACACAAAAACACATTAGGTTCCAAGAAAATTGTTACAGCACTTGATTATTTTTCCTAGAAGACAAGACTGAGATACTCAATTCTCTCTGGTGTTTATAAAACCTGTTATATGCTTTGATAATTTGAAGAACCTTGTCCTAACCTTGAAAACAGTAAATTTTCCTTTGAAGTACAGAAGTACATTGTTCCGTGAAGCCACGTGAGGTTCACAAAAATTTAGATTTGATCCCTGAAGACAAAAATGTTTACTTATGTCTTTTGATGAAATTCTTAGCTTATGTTGCTCCAAGATAAAAAAATTACGTTGAAATTTGTTCGTTAGTCCATGACGTTAAATTAACATTGAAGACGTTAAATTGTCCGTTTTACAAAAGCATGTGCTTTTTTTCTTGAAGATGCGAAATGGTCTTTGATGTTAACAACGATCTTTGCTTTGAAGAGGCCAAATTACAACATTGGTCAACATTTTTTAATATTCAAAGATGGAAGTAAACTTTCAAGTTGATTTTTTTTGGCGCTATCCTTGTTTTTTCCTTTGATAGATTTTGTTAACAAGAATGCATGGGTTAGCTTCTTATCAAAATTATCTTTGACAACATCAAAAAGACACATTCACTTCGCGATCCTAAACTGTCATGGATCTTTACAAAAACAAAAGGTTCCTTAATTAGGAGGGTTTGTTGAGGTTTATAAAAGTGCATCGATTGGTTCAATGAAGACTGACTCGCCCTTGTGTTTTTAAAAACACTGGTTTGGGTAATTGAAAAACCAATGAAAAAGGTTTTCTTGGATGTCTGAGTATGTTTATGCAATAAAACTCCACGCGGGTATTAAAGATGTTTTTTTTTTATTAATGCACAATCGATTGGACATATCAATAATTGGCAAAAATCCTCACAAATATTTGTCAAAGATGAGTGACCATAAACCCCCTCAACAAATTAATAATGTGAGGTGAGGGGTGAGTTTTCAGTTCACGGTGAATAACATGGGTCATCAACGCGCATTTGACACTAAAATTAGCATTAAGAATAATAAGAATACATTTGTGTTTCTAGATACCCCCCAAAAAAACAAGGCAAAGTGCTGAAAAGTCAGTGGTGGGGCGTTTTGTCGACTTGGGTACTCCCGATTGACACGACCTGCCAACAATAAAGTGCCACCTTTCCAAGCTCGCGGAATGTAAAACAAACCCACTTTTTTCCCACGCAGGCCACAACCATCACGTCATTAATATAGAACAAGTTTAAAGTCATTAAAATGACGTAAACATTTAAATGAACAATTGACGTCCTTCCCGGTGTCGCAAAAGAGAATAAGCAAAGACAGTTGGTTTTTTTTGCTCGGTCAAAACCGCGAGTCGGTACTTCCGGATTCTGTACGTGGGAGGTACTGGGTAATGTAGTTTTCACAGAGACTTGTGCTTCCCCAGCAGGCAAAGGCTGAGGCACTGGAACAGGCCCTTCACCCACAAGCAATGCGCCAAGACGAGCAGCAACAGACAGGCGCCGGTTGAGGTGTACACACCGATGACGGTGCTCTCCTCCGGTAAGAAACACTTGGACAGCGCGTAACTGCCCGGTGACACGGATGCCTGTTTAGGAGAGAGAGGAGGCGGGGGTAAATGGACTATTTGACAGACGGACCACATGCTAATGAGTTAACCATGTGTAACCAATCACGAAAAGGTCAAAATAAATAATAAATGACAGAAATGATGTGGTACTTCATTGTAATTTACATGTATTGCAATATTAAAAACCTTATAATTTGGTCCAAAAAGGATGCGTTTTGCGTTGAGGACTTTCCATCGCGAACTAGCTGCCAAACAGCGAAAATGGCTGTCGTAAAACGAGCGTTTGGGGTAAAAAGTCAAAATTGGCCGCATTGCATGCTGGTACATGTAGGCATTGCTCACACAAGTAGCCACTCTAATAACTAAATTGTCTGTGAAATGTATTGACTAATATCATATCAAAATGACTTGATTTTAATTGTATGATGAATTTTGCGTAATAATGCATTCAATTGTCAAATTGTGTGATAAAATGTATTATTCAAATGTAATTATATTTTATTTATTAAAAATACAATACAATACAATAATGCATATAATCAAAATGACCGTTATTTTTACATATGTAATCACTTCTAGTTTAGTGAAATAGACATTAACATGCGGGATTCTGAATTTTCAAATTTTCAAAATAGAAATGAATGGAATGAGATTTTTTTAATGATTAAATGTTTTTCAAATGTGTTTTGTTTAAATAGAAACATAAAGGAAAATAACATTTTAGGGGGAAATTTAGATATAGTCGAGCTTGCCTACATACACAGCTTGGGCTCTGGTACCAGTGTGCTCGAGAGCCCTCTGGGGATTTCATCATTCTACTGAGGAACTTCAATGCTCACATGGGCAATGACAGTGAGACCCGGAATGGCATGATTGGGAGGAATGTCCCCCCAATCTGAACCAGAGTGGTGTTCTGTTACTGGACTTCTGTGTTCATCACAGATTGTCCGTAATGAGCACAATGTTCAAACATAAAAGGTGTCTATACGTACACTTGGCACCAAGACACCCAAGGTCGCAGTTCGATGATCAACTTTGTAGACGTGTCATCGGATTTGCGGCTGCACGTTTTGGACATTTGCGTGAAAAGAGGGGTAGAGTTGTCAACTCATCCCCAGAGAAAAGTCTTTCATTCTATGTGTTATGTTGTAATTATTTCTATCCAGTATCTGTTAGAAAAATATTTATATTCTGTTTCATGTTATTTTTTAAAAAGTGCATTGTATTCTAAATAAAGGCCTGCCACTGTGTAGAGTAAATAATAGTCTGTATAAAGTTGTATGATTTATCGTAAGAAGAAAACCAAAAGCAAAATAAATACGATGCAGCGCACATTCTACATGATGCTCAAAGCCGCGTCTGCCGACAGGCCAGTCGGCTACCCACCAAGATGAAACTGGGATTGTTGCGGTTCCTCCAGCTGAAGGACGGCACGCTGATTTCCGGGTACTTGTTGTCGTGGAGGACCTCGCAGCCGCTGTGGGTGTGGCCGCTCAGGATGAGGCGGGGCTTGAACCAATTCAGCAGCTGAGACCAATGAGACAAAACTAGTTTATTTTTAATTTTTTTAATCCTAATCATCATTTTGGAGAAGACGTGAGAGGAATCCTCACCCTCTGGGACGCCTCCTTGGACAGTACGTCGTACTTCTCCCTGAACAGAAGGTGGCGCTCACCGGGCGGCGCTGCGTCCGAGCCAGTGCAGCCTGCATCGCTCACTCTGTACAGCGGGTAGTGCTAGAGAGCGCCATCATCCACATCAACATCCAATTATCATCATCGCTCCAACACTTCTGAATGTGACCAACTTTTTCAGGGAAAAGGTTTGTTTGGCTTTGTGTGAATGTTTGATCATATCTCGACAAAATATGTCTGGTCTATGAAAGTTGCCAACGTGTTTTGATCTTTTTAAAACGCAGAGGTTAGGTTCCTTGAAGATATTTTGAAATTCCTCCGTAGTCCAACACGCCTGATTCAAATGATCAGCTCATCATTGAATCAGGTGTGTTGGGAGTAGGGAGAAATCTAAAATAGGCAGAATGGCTCTTGAAGAACCGGAGTTTGCCTACCCTTATTGTAAATTGTGTTTGCTGCGTTGTTGAAAGGTAAATGTCAAGTTTCTTGAAAATGCTAATTTTGTTTTTTAATGTATACATTAGGTTCCTTGATGCTTCATTTTGGGCGAACTTCAAATTGCATAGGTCAGGTTCCTGGAAACTGTTTACTTGTCTGTAATGTTTAGTTTTTTTAAGCGCTTACATTAGGTTTCTTGAGCATGCTCGCTGTTTGTTTTTATTTATTTTAATATCTTTGCAGCGGGCTCGATGAAAAAATAGATGTTAATGTTTTTTTTAAAAAATGCATACGTTTACAACAGATGATTTTGCATCATAACTGATCTCCAATGAGTTAGGCTGAAAGATGTTTACCAAATCCCATATGTTTTGGAATACATCAATGAGACTTTAGTTACGTTAACTTGTCTTTCATTAAAATAAATATCTATTTGGTTGCTTAAAGACACTTGACTAGTTTTTAAAATGCAGTAGCTTCCTTGAAGAGGCAAAATTGTCTAAGCTTTTTCAAAAACGCAGGTCAGGTTCCTTGAGGATGCCTCAGTATGCTAAATGCCCTTTTTGGTGTTTTTTTTGTTGTTTTTTTTATTTGGAAGATATGCTCGTCTTTGATACAACGCGGGTAAGTAAGGTTTATTGAAGAACCTGATATGTCTGTTTTAAAGCTACGTAAGTTCATTTCAAGACACTGAACAAACACGCCCTAAACCAATTGACAAAGGAAATTAACATCGCAAAGAGAAGCTATGCAGAGAGGCTGAAAAACCAGTTCTCTGCTAACGACTCTGCATCTGTGTGGAATGGCCTGAAAGCAATCACAAACTATAGAACGCCATCCCCCCAAACGGTGAACAATAAAGGTCTTGCTGATGAACTAAACACGTTTTTCTGCCGATTTGAAAAGGACACCCCCATTTCCCACACTCACCCACCTCTACCAGATACTACTCTATCTACCCCCCACCCTCTTTTTCTCCACTACAGATCCACGAACAGGACGTGAGACGGCTCTTCAAGCAGCAGAAGATCAAGAAAGCTGCAGGGCACGACAAAGTGTCCCCCTCCTGCCTGAAAGTCTGCGCTGACCAGCTGGCTCCGGTCTTCACACAAATCTTCAACAGATCCCTGGAACTGTGTGAGGTCCCATCCTGCTTCAAACAGTCTACCATCATCCCAGTTCCCAAGAAATCGGCAACATCGGAACTGAACGACTATAGGCCTGTCGCTCTGACGTCTGTGGTCATGAAGTCCTTTGAACGCCTTGTGCTGAACCACCTAAAGAACGTCACCGGACCCCTGCTGGACCCTCTTCAGTTTGCCTACCGGGCAAACAGGTCTGTGGAGGGCGCAGTCAACATAGGTCTGCACTACATCCTCGAGCACCTCGACAGCACAGGGACTCTATCTCTATCTACGCAAGGATCCTGTTTGTGGATTTCAGCTCTGCGTTCAACACCATCATCCCGGAACTCCTCACCCCCAAACTTCTCCACCTCGGTGTGTCCCCTACGATCTGCCAGTGGATCCTCAGCTTCCTGACAGGACGGGCACAACAGGTGAGACTGGGAGCAACAACATCATCAACACGCACCACTAGCACTGGAGCCCCGCAGGGATGTGTCCTCTCTCCACTGCTCTTCTCCCTCTAGACAAACGATTGCACCTCAACAAGTCCAGCTGTCAAACTCATAAAGTTCGCAGACGACACCACGGTCATCGGTCTCATCAAAGACGGCGACGAGTCTGCGTACCGACAACAAGTGGAGCAGCTGGAGCTCTGGTGCAGCCGACACAACACGCTCAAGACTGTCGAGATGATCGTGGACTTCAGGAAACATCCTTCTCCACAGTTGCCCCTCACACTATCCAACTGCCCTGTGTCAACCGTCGAGACCTTCAAGTTCCTGGGAATCACAGTCTCCCAGGACATGAAGTGGGAAGTCAACACCATCTCCATCCTGAAAAGGGCCCAGCAGAGGATGTACTTCCTGAGGCTGCTGAGGAAGCATGGCCTGCCACAGCAGGTGCTACGTCAGTTCTACACAGCAGTCATCGAATCAATCCTGTGTTCTTCCATCACGGTTTGGTTTGGGGCCGCCACAAACAAGGACAAAATCCGATTTCAACGGACAATTAGGACGGCGGAAAAAATCGTTGGCACCGCCCTACCCACTCTTGAGGACTTGCACACCGCAAGAATCAAGACAAGGGCATGGAAAATCCTCCTGGATCCCCCGCATCCTGCCCACCACCTTTTCCAGCTACTCCCCTCAGGCAGGCGCTACAGATCCATGCGCACCAAATCCAGCAGACACTTGAACAGCTTCTTCCCTCTAGCCATTAACTCCCTAAACAGTCACTGACGTAGTCACTCTTCTTGTGCAACAAATATTGTATCTCTCTAAAATGGTTCAATGATTTTCTGCACCAACTGTACAAACTGTAATAGTATTGTATTCTACCACTGATCACTTTAGCTCTGCTTGAAACTATGGTTCACTTACATTATGAAATGGCCTTCCATACCTATTTGTCATGTTCTTGTTTATGATGATACTAATGCAGCGTGTTATACCGGAGACAAATTCCTTGTGTGTTCTACATACTTGGCCAATAAAGATGATTCTGATTCTGAACTGTTTACAAGAACGTGTACATGAGATTCTTTGATGATGCAAAATTCTTTAATTATTTTTTTATTCTGTTGACTTTGTTGGTTCATAGAAAGCATGAAGCAAGGAGTTTTGCTTAATGTTCTTATGGTTGGTGGTTAATGAGCTCACCTGTAACATAATGGGGGGTGTAGGAGGATACACCTGCGTGCCCTTGCAGCCATCCTCCGAGCTCTGTGGAATGACAGGACTTCATTTGTTTGTTTGCGTTTTTTTAATATGTTGTTTTGTTTGGATGCGTCGCCAGACTTGCCTGCAGAGAACAGTTAAGGTCCTTGGAGAGTCTGATGAGCTCCTTCTCGACCGACTGGCAGATGGGGCAGCCGTCACCGTGCAGCGCCACGCTGTTTACCAACAAGAAGCTAAGCGTGCACACAAACGGACACATAAAATCGCATTCCGACAGCACTTGTTTCATATTTTTGCTCAGGCAAAACATGAGAAACTGCTCACTTGACTCCGTTTTTGGTGACGATTCTGGTGGAGGAGGCGTTGAAAACCTTCTCGAAGCGCTGCAGCTTGAACCAGTCCATCCTGAAGGGGGCGATAAAAGACTACTTTTAGTGCCCCCCAAAATAAAAATGTTGGATTTATTAGATCTTTCTCTTTTAAAACAGACCCTAGCACAAATTTGCTATGTTAAATTTGGTGGCAAATGGCAGAAGTACTCTACTCTCCATACTTGAATATTATAATAATGACAGCTGAAAACGTAAGTACCAATTCCATTGTGGTACTTAAACAAAGGTAGTCTCTGAAATTCATTTAAGAATAAATGTCAAAATTATTTTACATGTTTACTGTGGATGTAAAAAGTCTGACCCCGCCCCCTTTTTAAAAAATGATAGGATTTTGTGTTGTATCCTCACAAGGGTTGTGAGGGCGTGCTTGAACCTATACTGTACAGTACCGCTATCTTCGGGAAGTAGACGGGGTACACCCTGAACTGGTTGGCGGCCAATCGCAGCCCATTTAACATGAATTGGAAAATGAATGTCCAATTCTGAAAACGGCTTGATTTCACTCATGAGAGTGTGCACACTTGTGCAACCACATTATCTCGAGTTATTTCTACTGATCTATAAAAACAGAGTTGAGTTGTACAATTATGGAAAAAGTTTAGAAAAGATTTATCTTGGTCTCATTTTTCACATCCCTAAATTCTGACCCACCAAAAACAAACTTCAAACATGAGCACGTCCTCTTGAGCAGTTTCATTTATCTGACGTTTGCGTGTACTGTACTTCCCCTTTCTTGCCTGGATCCTTGTGTCTGACTTGCTCGACCTTTTTATTACAAGTGCATTTCGCTTCATGTTTGTCATCTTTTCTTGTGTGAGGCCACAGGACGTGAAATGTGACAATTACTAATAAATACAGCAGGAAATGACATTTGTATGCATACAATAACCTATAAAGGCAAGTTACAGCTCAATTACACACACACACTTATGTTAACTTATGCTGAAGACACAACTTTATTAAAACGCCACTAGGTGATAGTATCACTCAGCCAACACCTGATGGGTTT
Source organism: Hippocampus mohnikei (assembly GCA_026261675.1). Taxonomy (NCBI): domain Eukaryota; kingdom Metazoa; phylum Chordata; class Actinopteri; order Syngnathiformes; family Syngnathidae; genus Hippocampus; species Hippocampus mohnikei. The sequence continues at coordinate 2,343,904 of JAKGUB010000333.1, read as the reverse complement.
CTCCAAAAGAGCAAATAGTTATCTGTTGTATAACAATAGCAAAACTAAAACTTTCTGACCGTGCTTGGGTATAATTTTCACATATCTGTATTTTATATTTTTGGCAGATTTCACTTTTACCCCACTGCACTTCTGAAATGAAAGCTACTTTTCACTCGGGTGCAAGTTCCCCAAACCATCTTTGTTACTTAGCGCTATAGACACTGGCAGGCGAAGGAAGAAAATGGCGTGTCATCAGGAAATCTTGATATCAGCGCATAGGTAGTTTGCTGTTAGCTAACATGCAGATCAGTAACTACACCACTGAAGTAAACTAAACTAAAATGTAATTAAAAGAAATCGAAACAAACATAGCTATGTACCTTTGCTTCATTAAATGCATTTAATATCAGAAATTACTTTAGATACTTATACTGTATACTCAAATATCGCTTTCAGGTACTTTATACAAAACTGAGTTTTATTGTCCTCGACTTGAATGCCGACTTGTAGTGATAAGCACCCCGTGGAAGTCCAATATGGAAAACCTCCACTCAAAGTCCAACTTTTATCAATTGCTGACTCGCATGTGTGACGTTAGACCAGGGGTAGGGAACTCCGGTTCCTCGAGAGCCATATCATGCTTGTTTTAGGTCCCTCCCTACCCCAACACACCTGATTCAAATGATTACCTCATCCGCAAGCTCTGTCGAGGCCTGAAAAATTGAATCAGGTGTGTTGGAGTAGGGAGGGACCCGAAACAGACAGGATATGGCTCTCGAAAAATCGGAGTTCCCTACCCCTGCGTTAGACGCAACCAAAAAAAACATTGAAATATCCTTACTCATAATGGAAGCCGATGTCGTGATTCCCGACCAAGACCACCAGCTCGGTGTCCTCGGAGTGCCGGAACATCCTGTGGAAGCGCCGCACGTCGTCATCCCAATGCTGCAGAGACGAAGACACGATGTCACATTGTGACACTTACAACCAAGATTTATTTTTTTCCTTAAATAAACGCCATACCTCCGATTAATAACCACGTGTCATCCACTTGAAGAAGCGCCATATCTCAAATAGACACCTCATTCTTTCCCTTAACCAATGATGTCGTTGTAGTAGGTCATTTGTTCGAGTAGGGGTCATGAATGTCCCATATTTCCTCAAATAGATGCCTTACCCCAAATGAATCAGCCGTAGTTTTGTCCAGTTACATTATTAACCTAACCTTTTTTTCCATCCCCTTCAGTGATGTGATATACAAGCGTCAATACATGTTTTATTTCCAAATGGACCCTAATAAATCATCGGTGGCGTTTGCAAAAATGAGTCATACTTCATATAAAAGCCCCCCCCACACACACACACACAATGAACTGATATAATTACAGCCACCGCATTATTGTTTTCCTAATGGTAAAAAAATAAATAAATAAAGAGCCATTTGTCCAAAGTAGGTGTTTCACCCGGGGAGCGTCTGTTAAACTAGGGGCCACAAACCTATTTCAGTTCTATTAAGGAAATGTTTTATGTTCAAATTTGTTTTTGAAATGTGGGAGGAAGCCAGAGTACCTAGAGAAAACCCAGGCACGCACGGGTCGATCAGGATTTAAACCCCAAATCTCAGGACTTTTAATCCGATCAGGATTTAAACCCCAAATCTCAGGACTTTTAATCCGATCCAAAAAAATGTCCACTTTTATGTATGACAAGGGAGCTCGAAATCTTCTGAACTCCCTTTCTCAAGCCAGTGGGTGTTGTATTGAAACCATTGTTCCCTATACTGGCTGATACCCTCTGCAGTTGAGTAAACGGCGCCCACTACCCCACTCCTTGCCCGACTTACATTCTTCGAGCTCCACTTGCCTTCGTCGAAAATGTCCCCCAGGATGAAGACCACCTCGGGCCTGAGAAGCCACAGGGCGGTCTGGAACGCGCGCTCCATCTGCCATTCCCTGCGCATGCGCAAACGAACGAGCACTCGCTTGTTATGGTTTTAATCAATCACAGAAGGACACAAGGTTGCTGTCGTCGTTGTTGTTGTTAGGGGTTTTGTTTTGTTGGTTATTTTTGGGGTTTTTTTGCGTACCTCCTAAGCTTGTCGAACCAGTGGCCGCCGACGGCCCCCAGGAGGTGCGTGTCTGACAACACCATGGCGCGGACCGGCGGCGAGTCCGCCGGCCGGCCGTCGATGCCTCCGCCTCCGCGCGCATGCTCCACGCGGGGCCAGGCGCACTTGAGGATGGCTGGGTAGTAGATGAGATACTCGCAGAAGAAGAAGGCCCCGCCGAGCAGCAGCATCAGCGCGGCGGCGAGCAGCCACCTGACGCCGAACCTGGGCATGGCTCTCCTCTTACGACGTGATGGAATGACCCATGAGGCATCTTCTCCTCCTCCTCCTCCTCCTCCTTCTCTTCACTCTCCTTCTCTTCTTCACGACCCAGGCCCGATGCGGTCCGTGATGGCGGATGAAGATGTCGGGTGTAAAATTGAGAGAAAAACAATAACGGAGCGCGAGGAGAAACGCAATCCGTCGAGCCCCACTCCGACCGTCAAGCGACACTTATGGCTCACTTCCGCTGGTCTTAGAAAATAAGACTCTAAAAAGGGAAGTGATCTTTTCATTATACTGGACTAATAACAGCATCTAAAGTGACCAAAGAAACATGGTTAATTGTATGCACATCTCTACCCGTGTCCAATTCAAACTCTGAAAATATCAGAATGATCGCCCCAATATTTTGGATTATATGGATGTTAGGCCATTTCCTCGTCATGGGCAACAGCTTAACATCATTTATGTAACCCCCAGCCCCCAAAAAAACTGATGAATCATCAACAGAATTTATGGGCATATCTCAACTCGTGCCTAATTCAACCTGCCAATATTTTGGATTTTAAGGATTAAATGTTGCTTGATGTCAGAAAACTGCGATAAATCTTCACCACTATTTATGCAAGCATACATTTAAGCATTTCCTCTCCATTGACGCTCACCACAGAAACTAAAGTGGTTAAAGTGGGCACAAATAGAGATGTCCACATACATTTTGGTGATGACTGATCACAATTTTCTGACACTAAGCAACTTGTGTGTGAGTGTGTGTGTGTGTGTGTGTGTGTGTGTGTGTGTGTGTGTGTGTGTGTGTGTGTGTGTGTGTGTGTGTGTGTACACTACAGCAAAAACCTGATAAAATCAGAGTAGCCTCCGTACTTTTTGCAAATCGATGACAGGCTTTTTTGTGATCACACGCACACTCGTAGCAGATGGGACAGATGGGATTAATGGAATTAAGATTGCATCTAAACGGGTTGTGCTACTTCCCACTAAACTGGTTCCATGAGCGCTTTTTCCCGTACCAGCTCGACAAGTAACTGCCATGGTTCGGTCAGCAACTTGTCTCACGTCACAATACGACGGAATGCTGCACGTTTACATCAGGCAAAGGCAAGTTCTCGAGATGGCTGTTGGAGAGCTGTAATAAAGAAAACAGGCTAATTGAGGGATGGATTTGATATGCTTTGTGGATTAAAAATGCCCCAAAATAGTCAGTGCAGATGAAGATAGTGTACCCCTTTGAAAGTATTGGAACAGCAAATCAATTTCCTGCTTTTGGAGAGCTGTGACACCTTGTCTTTGCCTTTCACACATGACCCATCAAAGCAGCAAATTTCCAGCACACTGTGTAAAATAGTTGTGGACAATTGCCTTCATCACAACAGAGCAGAAGAAGTGAGCGTGGAATGGTTACACTTTTATATTCTGACATACCGTCACGACTCTTCCCTTTCACACAGAAAACTGCTCAAGATCCAAAGCATACCACAACTCATCAGGGAGGTCCAAATATTTATTGACCTGACTGTAGATGCTAACTTTGGCATATTGGTATTAGCTTTGAGCTAGCAAACTAAAGGCTCAGCTCGCCGGTGGTTTTAAATACACAAAATGTTAAGTCTCTTTCTTTTATGTTTAGTTTGACAGTAAATCAATGTGGAGTGACAATATGAGTGAATGCTCGTTTGTCCATATTTCTTATTCTCATATACCATATGATGTTTGTGACTAGTCGGGTTGATGTTTTATTCGTTCTTAGCGTAGCTCAGATGCTGTTGTACATAAAACAGTTCAAAAATGTGCGACTTGTGTGTGGCCTCGAAAAAGCAAAAAATGTGGGCGTAGGCCATGCTCCTCTCCAGATGTTTGGTCTCATTGTACTCTACTTGCAACGCAACATTGCTGTGTGCATGTGTGTCGGGTGGAACCAGCTTTTCAAGTGGCTCACTGCAGCGCACAAAGCATTACTATGATTATCGGGCCCTTTTATAAGAACCACGTCTCAGTCGACAACTTCAACGAAAGCTGTTCAGGTCACACCGATTCACAATTCACTACAGTTTTTCACATCTAGCAGGAAATAAAAGGAATAGTTTAGCCACTGAGAACTAGCCACTGACAACTCCAGTTTGGTCGTTTGGGAGGAGAGTTTTGCGGCTGAAATGAAAAGTGCTGAATGCAAAAGAGGCTACCCGCCAAATGGCAAAGTTGAAACGAAACCTTGATTTTGATCGGTAGTCATCCGAAAGATTCTGTATGTCACTTCTGGCAAAAATGAAGTTCACCTACTCTAGTCCTCAGTGGCTTAGTTTATTCCAGTCACGTTCAATCTTTATGAAGTGTACAGGCCAGATTTTCCAGATCGTCAAAAAGAAAAAAAACTCCCACAAAGCTCAAACAAAGTCAAAAAGTGGCCATTTTAAAAGCTTTAGTCACTTTACAGGAGAAGTCACATATTGTCAATTCGAGATTCTTTGGTGTGCCAAATGTGATGATCAAGGTTCCACAAGATGTAGTTTTGGTTTAGATTTCTGCCCAGCAACAAGTGACCATCTCTGTTGCCGCCTTCCTTGGGTCCCTTGAAAAGGCACGAAATAAATCTTAAGTTATCATCATTCTAAAAACTTGTGTATGCCACAACTTGGCTGCTGTTTCCTGTAAAATGTTTAACTGGACATGAACAAACAGCTTGGAGCATCTTTTTTGGAAGGGTGGGGGGCGAATTACTTATTCTATCTAGCATTGCTACAGGACAAGTCTGTGTTCCCAAGTCAAAGCAAAAAAAATAACTAAAATAAATAATCCGCATTGGCCCTCCCATATCTCAAGTCACCGCTGTATCATCAGCACTTTGGGGCGTGTTCAGACAAACATGGACGCACATCACATTGTGGAGCAACCACCTTTTATTGTATATCATGATCACACAGCCACAGCAAAAGTTGTCATGATAAATGTGATCATTTCCTCAACAACATAGAAATGTGTCCATGACGACTGTACATTAATACAAATAATAATCTATGACTTTACAATAGGATCTGCATATGCACAGCGTTTCTCGATCCCCAAGTTGAACCAGTTGCCTTTGCCACCTTTAAAGGCACTGGTGACTATTCGGGCCCAGCCGTGTTCTCCCTGGAAAAAAAAAAAAATAGGCAGGGATTTATTCTGGGTGGACTTGGAAGTTGGAATTCTGCATAAAAACAAGGAAAGTCCATTGCAAACATTGAAAATTTAGCCCCCCAAACCAGTTTTCCACGGCAATGGGAATTGTCAATCAAAGTGTCTGACTGCATTGTGCGTGTGTGACACCAACCCAAAACTCTCCCCAGGAGTTCCTGACGATCCAAAACTCTGTGCTGTCATCCGCGATGCCCCAGCCAGCTACAGACACGATGTGATTGGGCAGCGAAAGGGGGTGAAACTCTGAAAAGATGCCCCCCGTGTAGCCATCAAGGCCCTTGGTGGCCATCAGAGAACAACTAAAAAAACAAAATGCATCTTCATCTCTATGTCTCCCCCATCTGGCGGGTACAGGTATATCATCATTTCTGTTTACCTGATGGGCCCGTTGGTGTAAATTTCCGCTTTCATATGGTCTCTACCTGAGACTCTCCCGTAATCATCCACTTTCCACGCGGTGTAGTTCCTCACCACATCGCATGACGCCATGGAGGCGCACGAGCCGCACTGGTTGAAAAGCTCACACTCTGCGGAGGGGTCAGAGGGATGACAAAACAACCGTGAGAAAAGAGCAAAGATATAAAATAAGATGTGGGGCAAATGTATGCACATCATGCCCTCTACTGGCCAGAAAAGGTGTGACATGCTGTTAAAAGTAAGTAAATAGCTTTGTTTTTCTCTTCTTGAGTGTTGCAAAAAAGCCACCCAAAACTCACTGAACCGACGTTTTAAAAACGTGAACATTTTTACCAGTTGGTCTTTTGGTCAAATTCCATCTTGCCCAAACTCAAAGGCGCTCCATTTTAGAAGTATTTTTATTGTTATTTAAATTCTGAATTCTGCCCAGCAACAAATGACAAAGACACCCCCAAAATGTTTGTTGACTATCGTTCAACTTTCTGTTCTGCTCTATGAATTCTATTTAAAACATCAATGAGTAATTCTGCCTAGCAACAATTGACAGGGCAATAATGAGTTAATAAGAGTGAGCGTAGCTTACTTTGGTTTTTGGCTTGGTAGTTGTTGCAGGTCTCATCCGGGATGCCACTCTCGTGAGCGTAGGCGTACACGCTCAGGTCATCGCCACCGTAACATGATCCCGCTCGCCCGCAGTCGATGACGTTCTGGACCGACAGATACGCCAACGGCCACGCGCCCCCACGCTTAATGTTGATGCGGTCTAGGCCGAGAGCGAGAGAAAAGATTAATGCGTAGGTCTCCGGGCGTGCCCAGCGCCGCCGTCACCACGGTTACCAGCAAGTGCGCTGGTGGCTCCCATAGCCCAACAGGAGCCGCAGTACTGCGGGATGTGCTGGTTCCTGGTGACGCTCACGTAATTCTGCCCGTCCACGTTCCTCCAGTCCCATGAGCGGGGAAGGTCCGGTGCCTTTGTGTACTCGTGGGGTCGAGGGCGCGTTCTAAAGAAAAATACATTGAATTCCTCATTAACATAGGCCCTTTGTTTCCACACTGGATAGACAAAAATTCAAAATGAATGAAAACAAACGAATTATCTTATTTGATCATATGGATTGTTGTGATGGTATGTGTTTTGTTTTACTTTATTTTTGTATTAATGTATGAATATTTAATTATAAGTGTCATTTTTTGGTCAATATATTGATGTGTTTCATGATTATATATTATGGTGTATTTATCAGTCCTCTAATATGACAATATATTTTGATGGTCTTGGGATTTTTAAATTTTGTGATTTTAAAATTGGAATTTAATTATTATAATATATCATAATTTTATTGTGGCGGCCCGGTAGTCCAGTGGTTAGCACGTCGGCTTCACAGTGCAGAGGTACCGGGTTCGATTCCAGCTCCGGCCTCCCTGTGTGGAGTTTGCATGTTCTCCCCGGGCTTGCGTGGGTTTTCTCCGGGTGCTCCGGTTTCCTCCCACATTCCAAAAACATGCATGGCAGGCCGATTGAACACTCTAAATTGTCCCTACGTGTGAATGTGAGCGTGGGTGGTTGTTCGTCTCTGTGTGCCCTGCGATTGGCTGGCAACCGATTCAGGGTGTCCCCCGCCTACTGCCCGGAGACAGCTGGGATAGGCTCCAGCACCCCCCGCGACCCTAGTGAGGATCAAGCGGTTCGGAAGATGAATGAATGAATAATTTTATTGTTTGTTTTGTTTCTATTTCATTAGATTTTAGTAATACTTGATTGTTTTAATTTATTGCTTTATTTGTTTGTGTTTTCATTGTATGTACAGTAAATGTAAAATATACATTTGACTGTATTTTATATTACCTTCTACTTTTGTTTCATTGTTTTTATTCAATTTTGGTTTGACTTCATTTTTTATTCAAGTTCAATTTTTGATTTCAATTTTTTTCTTGCATTTTTCTGTTTTGCATTTTATTTTACTATATTTTTAATTACATTACTCAGATTTTTTTTCCATACATTTAACGTTTTACTAAGCTTTGATCATTTTTTAGTCCTTAATTTTCAAAGTGTCTCGTTAACATATGAAACCACATATTTATTTTAAATACGATGCAAAAGTCATCACGACTCGCACTTTCGCTTCTATATGCATCAATGGGTAGTTTCTTAAGACATAAACAAAAGCCTTCTCAAAACAGAAGCAAATGACCACGTCTACGAACTCACCGGACAAAGTCTGGCCTGCTGTCATTGATGGGCTTGTAACATGGTTCATTGAGAAGTTGAGTAGCACCTTTAAACGGTAAAAACAACCAAAAACAATAACAACAACGTAACAGCTTAAGTACAGCCATGTAAGGGGCCATCTTGAAGTCAGTCTGTCAGGCACTCTGGCGCGCCCTTGCGGTCAACACGGACACGACATCAACAAAGTATGACGTAAGATTATCGCCAAATAGGAAAACGTCTGCGCGCGTGTTTGTGTGCATGTGCGTGTGCGTGTGTGTGCGCGCGTTAGCCCCGTCAACTTCAGGTGGCGTTTTAGAAGCTACCGTAGCGGCCATTATTATAATGAACCATCTCCGTCCATTAGTGAATTTGCTGCCTCAGCGAGAAAACTTTAGTTTGACTGTTTAAACTTGGTTGCTTGCTTAAATTGCATTACACCTAATGCACCGCTGCAACGTGTGCATGTATGTATGCATGTATGCGAGTGTGTAAATGTGTGTGTGCTTGGAGGGGAGGGGGTGGGCGTGTCTGCATTTGTAATGATTCAAGGTGCAATCAAATTAAATGTGCATTTTAAACCCACCACTCATCAGCCGGAGTGATTCACCTCCACTTTGCTGTATTGACCTCACCCCCGTGGTGGTAGTGGTGATGATGATGAGCAATGTAAAGCCTTGAGTTTTCTACGCAATAAACCATTTATTCATGTTGTATTTTATGTGGATATTTTAAATTTTATTTAATTTTATTACTTTTTATTGGTCATTTGTAAATATTGTTTTCTGAGTTTTTTTGTTCCAGAAAAAAACACAACAAATGAGTTTATTTATTTGATGTTTTTTAATGGTTTGAGTTTTTTAAAACAATTTTGGAAATGTTTTGATTAATTACATTTGTAAATATATTTATTTTGTTCCTGAAGCTTGCAAAAAATGTTACTTCTTTCATGTTTATTTAATTTTTTGTATTTTCAAATTTTGTTTTACTCCATTTTTTGTTTAATTAATATATTTAAAAATCGTGGATGGGTGGTTGTATCTGACACTTGCTAACAAGTTATTAATTTTTATTTAATTTTGAATTTTTTAATTATTAGATTATTAAAACACTTGAAGTGATTTTATCTCATTGTTTCGTTTAATTGTAATATCTTAAAATAATTTTGTTTTGCTACTTTTTTACTCATTTAAACAAAAATGTTTATTTTGTTTTTTATTTGTTTCTGAAACCTGCAAATAAAAACACAAAGTAATCATAAGAGGTAAGATTAAAAAAGAAAAAAACCTCGACTGTTGTGTGTGCCGCCGGCCAGTGCAGTGGGTGCATTAGGTATCTCGGCTCCTTCCTACTGTTCAATGACAACAATAAACAAGTGATTGAAAGCCATTATCCAGACCGACATCATCAACTAACTGCTAACGTTCGCTCCATTTGTCCTGCCCTGTTCCGGCGTTAAGTGAAAAGAAAACATCATTACCTTGGAAGAGCGCCCAGCTCCGTACCCCGGCTCGTAGACGACCGCAACGGATCTTGACAGACATCCTATCCCGTGAGATACAGCCCCTTTCGCACAGACACCCTGAAAGACGGTTGCATTAAGAGAAAACCATGGCGTTATGCCGATGCGCTTGTCACGCCTTTGCTGGTTTCTGTGTAAAATAGCACAGGTGGGTTTTTTGCAGTATCTCTGCATGAAAAACTTATTAGTTTGGTTCTCAATTACAATTTTTTTAAAGGATTCCTGTGTGAAATTGGCTGTAGTTCGCTTCTCATTTCCAGGCTACTGTGGGTTTTTGCAGGATCTGTGTGAAAATGTGTTAGTTTGCTTCTAACATGTTCCAATTTGACTTTGCATGATCACTCCACTTGTTATTTGTATGTTACAATTTTTTTTTTTTTTTGTAGGCTCTCTGCGTGAAACTGTCTTTTGTTTGTGATCTCCATGTTTTGGTGCACTGCCAATGATTTTAGGCCAGGATGCAAAGCCAGATTTAGTACTGAATCATCATCAATGTTTTAACCAGTCGGTCCATTTGGGAAGAGGTCAATAAGTCCCTCTTAAGCGTGGAATGAATAATGGATCAAAGACAAACGTTGCCCTCAACACAGGCATCTATCGGAGAGGGATCGGACTATTGGCATAAATCACGGCCTGATGCTATTGACTGCTGCGATGGTGATGGCAGCATCCGGCCCTTTTGAGTCAAAGCTCAAGATGATGTTGTGGCGGGGCCCAGCTTGTCCCAAATCAACCACTCCGGCCATTCACTCCCATCATGCTTTGCAGAAACTGATAAATAATGTCATTTCAAAAGATCAAGGCACTAGAGCAGTGCGGCTTTTACCAGAGCATTTGATCTACTGGGAATATAGATTCCTGTCATCGTGATGCTTTTGTGAAAGATTCGAAAATACATCCAATTATCCCAGACCCACTAATCTCTTGAAATAATGGGCATTCATTTGTACTTCTTGTCATCGTAAATGTGGTCCCCACATACTGTACATGTTAAATTTATTTCTACATATTTTTTAGATAACTACAAGACAATAAGAACATCATGTCTGTATGCTGTTATCATTATGTTATTATTATTCAATATCCATCCATCCATTATCCGAGCCGCTTATCCTCGCGGGGGTCATGGGCATGCTGGGCCGTAGGCGGGGTACACCCTGAAATGGTTGCCAGCCGAAAACTGGGCATATTAGTTAATCTTTTGAATTGCAACTCCGTGTGCGGCCTCGTTTTGTACCGATAGAAGGTGCTATTTCTCCTTGTTCAAGAGTAGGTACGGCTGCCACTTTTTAACGTATGTGTGAGCGCGCGCGTGTGTGTGGAGGGGGTAGTTCATTAAATTATCAACTCAACTCAATTGTTTTTATAGAGCACTTTAATTCAAACAATCACCGCTGTATACAAAGTGCTGTACATGGAGCAAAAATAATTCCTACAACAAATGAGCAGAGACACGCCGTAAAATCATTAAACATTCTTACTGAAGAATTAAAGTGTAAATGCTAAAAGATAATTGCTGGTAAGTACAAAACAAACAACGTTTTGAGTAACGTTGCTAATATTTGTGCCACAAGTGTTCCGTTACTCTATTGCCCATCATCGTTTTAGGGTGGAGTCTCAAACTAGAAAAAGCATTTTGATTGGCCAGATGTTTATGCCAATCACAAATTGCCTTCGCGATAAGACTACCCAAGCGCGCGCCCAGTCCCACTCAAAAGTGTGAAATCCACGCGAGGAGGAACAGCGAGGAGAGGTTCATCTCCGTTAAGTGTGTCAAAGTGTAACGATTACACTTGGACTCCTCTACGAACAAGCTTTTTTGCTTCAACTTCACAACCTGTTGCTTCCTTTCTGCAACATTTGATCACGGGACCGTTTGCCCACCTGAATGGCGAACATGACTTGAACGCAACGCCCGGAAACCAAAGTGTCTTTTCGGCTATGAGCTGCCGGGTGTGGATGGTGATAATGAAGCGTGGAAGTGGCGTCCTCTCGACGCCTTGGACAAGCCGCCGCTCGGGTGTCTCGTTCGGCTGCAGTCGACTGATGGGGAGACGCGCATACCCGTGACGGCCGGGATTTGAGACACTTTTTTGGGGAGGGGATGAGTGGAAGACTCTAACGACCGAGAAAGAGTTAGAGAGAGTTTCTTGTCGCTGCCCAGAGGCGCCATGGCCTCGGAGGTGGTGTGCGGGCTGGTCTTCAGGCTCCTGTTGCCCGCCTGCCTCGCCGCCGGTGAGTTTTTCTTTCGAATACGTTGCGTTTCCACTTCGGACTGGAGATGGGTGACGGTTTACGTCACCATTTGTTTACCCCTCTCTTACCCCCTTTCGACTCAACACGCTGATAACATGTTTACACAACAGCCACTTATCAATGTAAACAAATACATTTGCTCAGATTCGACGAAGGCAGCATTTAAACTCCAATCAAAATGTCTTACTCCAATTCATATCAGTGGAAAAGAAAAGTGGAATTTCCCCCAAATTCCTAAAAGGCAACGTTAAAATTACCATAAAATGTGGCTTTCTGGCTGCCAAAAATTACTTAACCATGCATGTATAAACTTTTAATCAAGTTATATCAGTGTAAAGTTAGTGCCTAATCCCTTGAAGGCAGCATTTAAACCAAGGCACAACCTTCCTCTAAAGTTTGAAAAGCACATTTGGATTCAGATTCATTCAGTTTCAGAAAACGTCCAATTCAAGGAGCAAATTGACACAAATTTATGGGCTTTAAAATGTTGTTTGCACAGCTCCTCGGAGAAAATGCCTTTTCATCACTTCTTTCTTACAGTAAAAATAATTTCAATTTTTAAAAAATCTCCCAAACATAATATCTTGAATTCCAACTTTTTGGTGATGGATTTCATTCGAGATCACCATAAGAGCAACAATCAAACACGCCAACATACATTTGTTCATCTATTTCGCCTGTGTGAAAGCATCAGGTCCAGTTGGCTCATCAATAAATCCCTAGTACAAACAAAATGTCTTTTTATACACACGAATGTCATTATTATTATTATTTTTAGAAGAAGCTCTAATACAATAATACAGAACAACATACATAATAACATGTTGTTTTATCTTCTACAATCTATCTTAAAGGGCGTGCGTGTTGATGCCTTCAAGACAGATGGTGAAAATAGTCTTTTCCGCTTTATTTACGTCACTCAGAGTGAATTAAAGATGACAGTTGCCGAGAAGCTTATTCGTTTTAAACACTATCCATCCCAAATATTTGTTCTACCTTCAACCCAGTTTCGGTTCGAATATTCATCATAAGTTAAATTAGCCACTTGAAGGAGTAATGTCACCTTCGGGCTGTTTAGGGAAAAGGACCTTTGCTGCTTTTTTTACATGGAAGTGACAGCCATTAAAAATAAAGCGCATAAGGTCAGGCCTTAAATCCGTCATGGGGGTTAAAGCTTATTGAAAGTTCCATTAAGTTGGACGTGGATTGATGCGTGTTTATTTACGTCAGCGTTCACCGAGGCCTCACGTGACTGTGAATGTAAAGTCCCTCACAATCTGAATTATTCAGCCATAAACAAGCTTTTATTGCACTTGTATTTAGTATGTAGTACATAATCTAAGGAATGTAAATTCATTACTTTATAATGCAGGCACGGGTAGCGCAGGCAAACTCCACACAGGAAGGCTGAATTGAACTCTCCACCTTTGCACTGTGAGGTGGACGTGGTAACCAATCGACCACCGTGCCACAATAGTTTTCATTTTTTGATGTATTTAGATTCATTTTTTAAGATTTCAAAACCGGAGTACCTGGAGAAAAGAGTTAATGGTTGATATGCTCACTGAGCTGAACTCCCGTGTTTTGACCTTTGTGGCACGTTGTCCCATTTGTAGGCCTGAGTTTTTCAAGGTCAACTTGGCGTTTTATCATTAAGTGGTTCATTTGAGGTATGGTCATGTGGTAGTCCCGGCCTCAATGAAGTGGTGTTTAGTTTTGGGTATTTAAGCAGCCATTTTGCGGTCAGGCCACAGATGGGTAAGGAAGTCACAGAGGTCCTCGCAAGTGTTTTTTTTTTTTTTTCTCAGAGCATAATCCCTGCTGTAATGCACAAGCACATCACTACCGCATCGTTATTTCCAGAAGCCATTGCGAGGTCATTCATGGACTCCATTAATTGGTGGAAAGCCGTTTTAACAGCATGAATTAATAATGCGGTTTGCCTTGTGAGAGAATTGACTTGCCTTTTATCGTAAGCGTACCTTTTTAATAATTTATGGCTTTTCGGGAGTGCAAAACGAGCACTCCTGTCCGTCGCCGCTGACAGGAAGCGGGAGGAAATCTAAAGTGGAACGTACAGTGGCGGCAGACGGGTGATGATGGCGATGATGTCGTCGGACAAGGTTCTTGTTCCATCTGCCATGCGCCTCAACTTGATGAAAATGTCTGTCCGTCAACAAGCAAAGTAGTCGTAGTTGTCCTAACTATGAAATGGATGGATTAGAAGATGGATGGATGGGCTGGATATTATTAATAATTTATTCTGTATTAATATATTTTTAACCTTACAGGTCACTCATCCTGGCTGACATATTGCATAGCGTACCGTAATTAATTTCCGGTTCTGTTTAGTGGGTTGATTTTTTTTTCTCAAGAGTCCAGACACATTTGAATTTGCCTGCTATTTAGTTGTTCAAAGTTGGATGTTCTCCGCTTTAACGCAGTTCCATCCAGACGTCTCTGAAAAGTAGTCTCAGTCACCTCAAGCACATAATTGTGGCACTAAACGCGCCAGCCGTGCGAGTCTTAGGTTAACTTAGCAGTCGACATGACTCCTGCGTCTTTCTTTGTCATCCCTTCTTGAGAATGATCATGCCAGATCGCAAGTGTAACTTCTTCGCCGCCATTCAGGTGACGATGACTGACTTAGGAGAGACTCCGCAACGTGTTTCGACACACCAGTTGACAGTCGAAGCTCGCTGCTACTTGTAGCTAAGTTGTGTTAAGTAGCCTCACTTAAACGTGTGCTTTTTGGGACCGTCGAGGTGGTTGATTTTCAGTTTTGCAATGCAATGTGTTTTGATGAGGCATGAAATGCTAATTTTGCCCCGCCAACTGTGATGCAAAACTGCTGATTTCGAGCCTTGAGGGTGTATCAAAACATGGAGGCAGTCCATAGCGGAACAGAAAGTATAAAGTAGATTCCCTGGAATCTTGCGGCCTAAAACTATTGTAAAGCTAATCTATGTGTTGAATGTTTAATTTACCTACAGTGGCGACATACCTGTTTATAGCACTTAATGTTGAATGTGTCTGTATGTGTGTGTGTGTGTGTGTGTGTGTGTGTGTGTGTGTGTGTGTGTGTGGAGGGGGTGTCCATTTTGAGTACAGGTACTCCACAATTAAAGACGATGTTCTTCACTTAAGTCACATCATGATTGTTTTATCTCAATTCCATAGTGATGAAGTGTACAAAGACGAAATCACAGAACCTCTGCCACAGTCCAAATATTTTGTTTGAAAAAGAATAAAATAAAAAACAACAACAAACAAACAAAGAAGAAGAAAATGGAATGGCCTTTCAGTACTTGGTGAGTGTGCAGCTAAGTGATAAAAGCGACCAAAGTCGCGGCCCCTCGGAGTGACGACGGACTGCACCAGATGTTATTGTTTCTGGGACTCAAACACCTGCCACTTCCTTCCCATCCGCCACCACGCACCGCACAACCTCGACACCACCCCTCCACGTTGCATAGTTGCTTTTTTTTTTTTTAACCCTGCCTCTGCGATGGCCATCTAACATCACCTCTTTTGAAATCCTGCAGCGACAGAGTCCTTGTGTACACAACATGTAAAACACCCAAACACTCGCCACAGCTGTTTCTCACCAGTGTACCGTTACACACGTAGATGGTAGCTAAAATGCACATAATGCTGCCAATGTGTCACTTTATTTGTTTATTTTCTGATCTGGAGTCGTGGAGTTGCGTGGCTCAGCCAAGATCCTCACCGCTTCTGATGTGCACCTCAAAAGTCAATAAATAACAAAGCATCATGGTGGTATTTTGATTGCAAGGTTGTGTTTGTACCACTGATTCGTGACTTGTTAGCGTTGGCTACATTTTACGCGGTTTGTTTGCATTTTTAAATAAATGTCATGCACTTGCATTTGTCATTCTATTTATTGCAAAACCCACAATCGTTAGCAAAGTAAAAGCAGTGATCTAGAGTTAGCTCGCCACTGCTCACCATTCTATCTTATTATTATTATTAGCTTTAGATACATTAGCATGAATCACAAAAATAATGGTTTAAGCGGGACAAACTACACAAGCTGACTTGCGTTTAGTGATAGTCTAAGTTAGTTAGTCTATTAAAGGAAAACTAGCTCTCGAAGATTCACCAACTGATCTTTTAGTAACAAGTTTGCATGAGCCACATTAGCCTGACTTGCAAACTTAATTATTTAAGCAGAACAAACAACAAAAGCATGATTTTATTGTTAAAGTTTACTAAAGGCACACTAGCTCGCTTAGTACTCACCGCTCGACCTTAGTGGCTAGTTAGCATTATCCACATTAGCCTGACTCGCAAACTTTTTTTCCTTTGTTTTTTAAAAATATAATATAGAGAAACAAAAAAAAGCATGACTCACGTTTACTCTTAAAATCGAAACTAGCGCATGACTACTCGCCACTCAACAATTTATTTGCTCGTAGCGTGTTGGCATTAGCCACATTAGCACACGTTCATAATTTAAGTTTGACAAACAACAAAAGCATGACTCATGTTTGCTGTACTCTTAGTCTGTTGAAAAGTACCTTGCTAGTGCTTGACCTTTCAGTGGGTATTTAGCATTAGCCACATTAGCATGACTCACAATATTCTATCTCTACGGTTTCTGATAGGCTCTTCTTATCAAGGTGTGGTGTGTTTTAAAATAATAATTACAATGAAATTAGAGGCATAAGACGGGTCAGGGAGGGATGATTTTTCCAAAATGTTTGGAATTCTTTTGTCAAGTCACTCAGACAGGTTTAACATTTATGACAGCTTTTTTGTTGTTGTATTTTTTTACTTCAAATTCCCCTTCAAACGCACATAGAAACAAAAGTTGAGCCAAAAATCTGTTTCTGTGTGTTGTTTAAGTCTAACACAGGCAAATTCGAAGTTAAACTCTCCGCAGGATTGACTTGATATGCTTCGGTTAAAGAAAAAAATAACACCTAAAAAAACAAGGAAAGGTCTTTAGGTGGTTTAGAATTCCTCACTTATCGCCCGCGGTGCTGAGCTGCGCCTCCTTAACATCCGTTTATATTTCTGGGCCCAAACTCTGCCTTTGTGGTTTTGTGGCAGCTTTTATGGCTTTTGAAAAGACGAGATGAGACAAAAGCCTGATTCAACTTTTTTGCTTCATGTGATATGTGAAAACAAAAGACGCTTATTTTTTTTTTTTTTTATGGACCCTCGGTCAGTGAGTCACCAAAAGCAGACGGGAAGCATGCGGTCAAGCGTCTGTAGATAAATACTTCAAACTGCTTGGCTCCCGATACATTCTATTTTATTTTTTTAAGCAGTCAGTCAGTATCCCTAATAATTAGATTAGGCTTTCAGTGTGAGAGCACTTATGTGGAGCAGTAAGGGGAGCCAAGGCAAATGTTGTTGAATGGGACCTTTGAGTGCGCAAAGATAAATAAAAGCAAGCATTTTTTTTTTTTTTGAGAGGTCCAGTTTAATTTTTTTCGGTTTGTTAATGACGTGGTTGTTGATTTTAGAGCACAAAGAGAGAACCTGAGAGGACTTGGCACATACCTCCAGTAAAATGGCACTTGGTGTCAAGACGAAGGTAGGCTTGGTATAGTAAATTCCAGCAAGTATATATGGATTTTGAAGTAGACATTTTCTGGATTTTTTTTCGCTGTTTAAAACAGTTACCGATTGTTTTACTCTACTTACTGTGAAGTGCAGATCTGTGCATGAGGCTCATGCAGCTTCCCCCTTTTGGTTTTGACAGAAAGCGTTTCATACAACGTTAGTCCTATTGTGGGTTGAAAATGGCGATGCTTCATCCAGCCAAGTTGTCACGTCTTGCGCGGCGATATTGTGTGTGTGTGGCCGGTTATTATGTAAAGTAGAAGAATTGGGACAGCGCATTTATGAGCATTCATAACTGCTCGCTAACAAACATTTTCAATAGGCAGCTATTATAATACACTTCTGTTCCACATGTGAAAAAAATGGTGATTTGTCAACTTTTTCAAATCTGCTGTAAAATATTAGGTGTGTAAATATTTATATTTGTATTGAAAAAGGTGAGCCAAATATTTTGTTTTCCACATAAATGAACCAAATAAAATTCAAATTCAAAACTTTTTGAAATATAACTTTTGAAGAAATAATTTTTTGCAGCGTCGGATTAAAATGAATAGAAGATTAAAAATAGGACCAAACATCCTGCTGAAAATATATCCTATCCGTAGTGCTGAAGCACAATCTTGGAATGCATTGTTTGAAATGAAGAATAATTGTACGTGTTAACATTAGCTTCTCATCATATGACAACGGTACCAACGCCATTTTATTCTGTCTCCTTAGCTTGTCTCTTCAGGTACAACGTGCTGTCCTTCATCTACCTCATTTTCCTCCTGCTTATTCCTCTCTTCCCTGAGCCCACATGCACCACCATGCAGGGTAAGTCCATACCAACCACCTCACAACCTCAGAAACATATTTACCTCCACCAAGAAAGAATATGAAAACGTCTCAACACATTTCCATTACACATTGATGCATACAAACAGACATAAGTATACATAAAATATCAGACAACTGAGCGTATTTGAACTCTGTGGATAACCAAAACAACAAAATGCATGATGACTTACCGTATGTTGGACTCATACGACATGAAAAAAAAAAAAAAAAAAAAGATTCAGTTTTTTCAAGTTTTATAGTGTCCAGTGGTTAGCGAGTCGACCTCACAGTGCAGAGGTACCGGGTTCAATTCCAGCTCCAGCCTCCCTGTGTGTAGTTTGGATGTTCTGCCCAGGCCTGCGTGGGTTTTCTCCGGGTACTCCGGTTTCCACCCACATTCCAAAAACATGCAAGGCAGGCTGATTGAACACTCTAAATTGTCCCTAGTTGTGGTTGTGAGTGTGGATGGTTGTTCGTCTCTGTGTGTTCTGCGATTGGCCGGCAACTGGTTCAGGGTGTCCCCCGCCTGCTCCCCGAAGATGGCTGGGATAGGCTCCAGCTACCCCCGCGACCTTTGTGAGGATAAGTGGATCGAAAAATGGATGGATGGAAGTTTAACAGTAAAAATCAAAATGTAACGTTCTTTCTTCATTGGGTACCGGTCATTTTTGCTTTCATCAAATGCGAAGATCTGTAACTCTTGTTTTCTACTCTGTTCTAACATCAAACCTTTCCTCCGGCGATGTATTAGGTCCATATTTCAGTTGCGGACGGTTAACATTGCTTAGTGCTGTCGCTGTAAGCATAAAAATGATCCAGCATCGATCCTGCAGTATTCCAGTTTACTTGAGGAAAAGAAGAAACATTTGAGACTACAAAGAAAAAAAATCCACCCCTGGGTGACTTGATTTGGATTGTCTATGGAAAAAAAAAACCAAAAACAAAAAAAGAGTAAAAGCTTCGTTGGGTTTAATTGCTGAGATTGCATTTCGCCTTTATTGAATGTGTGTGGAAGATGATTAATCGTAATGGTCGTCATTCCTGATGCCATTTAACTCAAACGTTCCTTAAAGTTTAACTCCTCTGAATTTAAAACGACCACTGAGGTTTATTTGGCGCGGCGGTTTGGACTGCGGTCGCCAAGCAGAACACCTCTTCTCGCCGAAGAAAGCACCCGCAGCTCTCAATAATATATAAAAGCATATTGGGGCAGTGTCCAGAGCGTCTCCAGCTGAAATAACAATCAGGAAGTCGAGCAGCACTCCCAGAGTGGACCACTTACATACTCATCAATAGTTAAAGACACGGGGAAGAGGAATATTCACCGATCCCGTTCCCAAGTTAGAAACACATGTTATGTCAGGACAACGGCATATTTGAAGAACGTCCAATATAAGAGCTGTATCAGATTTGGTTTGGTAGCGAGTCACAGCTTTTAAAAAAAATATTCAGCCCCTCAAGCAAGTTTCACTTGACATTGTGAGATGTCTATCATAACTAGTAGTACACCCACATGACTGTAGACAAACCAAGCAGCCATTTGAGTGACATTTGGGCTATTTGCACTGGTTGTCCAAAGATGGACCTGCACAAGTATTTTTCCCATTTTGTTACCAAATTGGAACAGCACACACTAGACCAGAACTCAGCAACCTTTTTACACTCAAAGAGCCATTTCGACCCGCCGGTCTCACTTTGTGTCGTGAAATTTAGTCACAATGGCCATTATGAGTTGACCACACAAAAGTCCCCAAAAGGTCTCAAAAACCAATGGCCCAAAAATGAACAGGAATTTGAGCATTTTGGTTTGTGTGTGTGACATTTGTAGGAGTCCCTCCTACTGGAAATTTTACCGGCACTCTACTAAATTGGACACATGTATAAAATGCAGGTAAGCTGCTAAAATTGCAAGAAATGTGATGAGGCTTGGTCATTGCGTGTGGGTGAAGCCGAGTAGTGATTCCCCATAAATTACGCCCCAAAAGCCAGTTCCCCTTAGCAACATGGAATTTAAACCAAAAAAATGTATGCGTAACATTCAGTTGCTAGCAAATTTGAACCACACATAGGAGACAGATGAAAGAAATTAGAATTCTGGTCATTGATGTGTCGGCAAGGTTAGTGCATGGCCAAAATATCTTGAAATGCATGCCGGTACGCCATGAATGCTTGACGATATCGTGCATCGAATGGTCAAATGATGCTCAAAGGTTGTATAATTCTCGGGAGCAAGCAGTAATTCTTAAGCCGGACAACGCCTTCTGTTTGGGAAACCACTCAAGGATTCTCTTGAGATGATGTCTCAACCAGTTCTAAAAATATAAATGAAGTCAAGATGAGTGTGTTGCAACCAAAGCCTCTGTCCAAAATGGAGAAAAATGATCCGCAGTCAAAGCAAAGTTGTTCCTTTGCAACATTTTGTTTGCAGAAAGTGCCCGAAACACTCCCCATGGTTCCCCCGTTTACAAGCGTTTTTTTCCCCCGGCCTTTGCGGCTGGCTAGGGAATCGCGTCGGGAAATGAGCACAAATTGCTCAAAGTTTTAATGCGCTTGCTCCGGTCTGTTGAGCGGATTTGATAAAGTTGGGCCAGTAGCGCTTCACCTGAGCCAGGGTACTGTAAAACTGAATGTTACTCCCCGTGGGGAGGAGAGGGAAGGACTACTAATTGTCATAAAGTTAAGCAGAAACAACCATTGGAGCTTTGTTTCCACACAGAAGCACACTAAGCAGTCATTTGAACCCGCTCACACCGAAAACAAGCCCCAGGATCTTCATCAAACGACTTCGACTGTTGCGCGCAGTCTCACAGCAACGCCTTCCCCTTCCCAAGTACCTGTCGGTGCGCTATAAAAACAGTTTACAGTACATGTGCACAGCAGCTGTGGCAGCTTTCGGGCATTTGAGGGCAGCCTTCGGAAGATGATGTGACTCGAGGGGAAGGTCATTAGGTGTGACCACGGACCACTACATATTCCATATTTTCAGCGGAGGGGGTCGACTGACTAGCACGACGTGCAACACTTGATTTTTAGCCACAGGATGAGGTGTCGGATCGGGCGAAACCAGTTCTTGACTACCGTAATTTGAGTACCTTGATTTTAAAAAAGGAAAATGAAATCAAATAAAATGCTTGAGGATTTTTTTTTTTTTTTTTAACTGCCTCGATACCCAATCTTCCCAAATACAGTAATACACGGACATTAGTGCCATGGCAAGCTTTTATTTTGAAGTTGTTCATTGTGACCTGGTGGTAGACTTACCTCATCCTGTACCGTATTTTCCACACTAAAAGGCGCGCCTAAAAGCCTTCCATTTTCTTAAAAGCTCACAGCACGCCTTAAAATCTGATGCGCGTTGTGTATGGTCATTACGGTAATATTTTGACCCCTAAAATGGCTCCTTGCTCGAGACATGCTGACAACGCAGAGTTCAAACTTAAGGCGGTCGGTTACGCAGTTGAATACGGAAATAGAGCAGCGGCCAGAGAGTTCAACGTTAACGAGTCAATGTTATAACTTGCTGTTGGTTAAGTGAACTGTGTCGCTACTTTATTAAAATACGTTTTACTGACATCTGATCGTTCTGTTGGTGTTTCCTTGAGCGTAGCTCCAACTAGTGGATGCATTGTAGATTGCGTCTTACATTGCGGCCCGCCCAATGTGTGAAAAAAATTACAAAAGAGGCCATTCATTGAAGGTGCGCCTCATTATCCAGTGCGCCTTTTAATGTGGAAAATACGGTGAGTGTGTGAGTGTGTTTACACGCAAATGTTTTTCTCCCCCTCATTTCCCTCTACACCCCTCGCGAATTAATTTGAGACCAGTCCGAGGCACCCCCTGACTTAGTGCATGAGCAGAAGGGACAATTCTGGCAGGGCTCCTCGTGGCTGCTCACAATGCCCTGAGCATCTGACAGTTCCTGGCCATGCTCGAGCAATCCCCTTACTCATCCAACTTGCCCCTGTGGGATATTTTCCTCATCGAATGGACCATCTTTTGATGACGTGGATAATATCAAGATGGCCGTGACAACGGAATCCTTCCAGGAGAGCCTGAAGGTGTGGCAAAGAAGTCTGGGAAAGCGAGTGCCACTGCTTTGAAGGGCAAATTTGTAGTTCGGATTGCAGATGTATCGTTTGTGACAGGATTCTTGGAAATTACTTGACACAGATCCTGTGTGCTTCTGTCCCCCCAAAAAGTTTTCAAGACTAATTAAGGTGGTTTTGATGGTGATCAAGGTTTTTTGCACTCCGTCCAGGCTACACAGGGCGTCTGCTGCAGTCACTGTGCTTCACCAGTGTGTCCTTCCTGCTGCTGCACATCATTTATCAGATTACGGTCAACAGCCTCCTGGCCGGCAACTCCATCAACTCCGACTTCAACTGTAAGTAGCACGCAGAAGGCCACCATGGCCATCAGCTTTGCTGTCTAAATAGAAGGCAAAGTGACTCACAAGGCTATAAATTGCGTCGTCTTCTCCGCTGTCAGACTTGAGTTTTCTTCACTGCTGTCTCAGTTGCACCCTGTTCACTTTATTTTTCTTCTTTGGTTGGCGTCCGCTTCGCTTTGTGTCGTCTTTGTGGTTCGTTTCTTTTTCAGGGCACATCTTCTACTTTGGTTCTTACAGTATCGTTGTCAGTTTTCATTGTCTTTGGTTCAAGTTGTTTTATGTTTTTTTATTTTTTTTGCATTTTAATTTATTACATTGTACTTAATTATATGATATTATGTGTTGTTTTATGGCCTCAGCCACTTACACTTACTCATCTCTGTTGCTCGGATCATTTTTCTGAACCCTTCTTGGTAGTGCAGCATTTCTTTTCCTCGAGCCCAATCCATCAACTTTTACATACTGCATGTGGCACATACTCGAGTAGTGACGAAGTGAGGGGCTCCAATCAACAGGCGCGTCTGGTGTGTGTGTGTGTGTGTATGTGTGTGTGGCAGGAAAATGACGTGAAAATGTGACGGTTTGGACATGATAAGAAGCCGCCTCCTTCGTTTAGTCAGCTCCACCCATGTCTTTGGCGGTTTACACCCCCCACCCCCCACCCCCAGCCCCCAAACTATTTGTAAATGCACTCACATACACACTCATGCACTATGTTGAGTCAGCACAGAGGAATGACGGATGACTATTAGGGAAAAGGCGGTGACCAGCGGACGACCTATTGGGGCAGCTGGAGCTTGTCAGGGTCTCCCCTGTCCTACTCCCCTTCACAGTGGCCGACGTGTTTAAGAGGAAATATAATTTTTGGGAATTTTATTATTTTTTTAGGAAAGGAGAGAGAGAGAGAGAGGCGGGAGGTGGTATGAGTAACCGCGTCAGAATGAAGGAAGACTCCTTGTTTACGGCGGCGCCAGAAGGAAAAGGGTGTCAAGGGGTTGAATACCAGATTTAGAAAGTTCAGATAAGGGAGGCATTGGAAATGCAGGAAATGACCCAGAAGGCAGAAAAATGCACCTAAACACGACACTTTCACTTCCCCTCATGTTTAATGGTCTTTACAACCGTAATGTACGATACTCGCATCATATTTAATGTCTTCAGGCCACCGATATATCACATTTACATTAGATTTCATGGTCTATACAACCCTTTTGCTCTATACTTAGTTTTTTTCTTTACATCTGTAGTATGATGTTTGACGTTCTATATACCGTATTTTCACGACCATTCGGCGCACCGTGTTGTAGGGCGCAGTCTCAGTAACGGGTGCTTTTTCTGTATTTTACACATACACAAAACGCACTGTATTATTGGGCGCAGCCAGGCGTGGTAAAACATATGGCAGTTTAAACATACGCCAGTTTAAACATACGGCATGCATGCACGCACGCTAAAAACACGTTAGCTTGAAGCATAGCATAGCATGCTAAGACATGCTAAAAACACGTTTTTAACAAGGCAACGGAAGCAAAACTGAGATCGGTTGTACTTTATTTGGCCATCTTACAATGTACTAACGTTTTTCGATCAATCATCACCCAGAAATCCATCAAAGTCCTCATCTTCTGTATCCGAATTGAACAATTGTGCAAGTACCGGTAGTCCATAAAAAACGCTGCTCTCGTTGTCAGAGTCACTCTCGTTGCCGTGTGGCTCCACAGAAATGATGCGTGGCGACTTACACACCCACCCTTCACTGATTGGCCGGCTGCTTTCCCGCACTCCTAATCTCACTCGCAGCCACTTACACACCCACCCTTCACTGATTGGCGGGCTGCTTTCCCGCATGCGTGGCCTCACGTCCTCACTCGCGGCCACTTACACGCCCACCCTTCACTGATTGGCTGGCTGCATGCCTGTTCATGCTCACTTCCGCCTTTTCTCTATATAAACAGCGTGTCGGCTCTCAGTCAGGATTTGGAACTCGGCTCATACACTAGACGCTCCGCATTATAAGGCGTCCTGTCCATTTTGGAGAAAATTTAAGACTTTTAATGGCGCCTTATGGTCATGAAAATACGGTACATCGAATGTAACATAATTACTGTTCGATACAACTCTAACGTACCATACTTAATATTCTCCACATCCCCATTTTACCATATTTAAACACTGATTGTATTTTACACCAGTAATATACCACGTTTACACCCTATGTAATGTATGCCCCCGTTCATATTCCACATTCACACCATATTTTCATCGAAACGAGGGAGGTGGGCTTTCATTCTCTGCAACCCCTGTTGACGATTGGTTTCCGATGGGTACAAGCCCGTCTGCAACAGCACGTTCGCATCGGGCGTCAACGCACCTTCGCATGCCACAGAGAGTACGTGATGAAATGATAACGGCCCACAGCTGCAGATAGCATTTTATGGTGAACTGCAGCTGGATCATTTCATCAATACGAGAATGACTCAGACATTAATTTAAACGTACCAAGCGTCTCTTTTTATTTCAGGGTTTTTTTGTAACTCCAGTGTTATTTTGTATTTATCCCCCCTCAACCCCTTTATGTGTGACATGGTCCAAATTGCTTTCGACTGTTTAATTTCTATCCAACTCTAATGTACCACGTTGCATACCAATGCACCGTATCAGCATCATATTTAATGTTCATGACAACTCATGTAGCACATTTATGTATTTGATGTTCTATAAACATGCAGTATACTGTTCGATGCAACACTAATGTGCTTTGACACTAATATTGTATTTAATGCTCTGTACATCGAAGTGATTAACATTTCCTGACATTTAGTCAATATTGCTTGATCTATGTAAGAATTTGGTACTGTTCTGAAAAAAATCTCAAGATAAGCACATTTCATTTTTCTGAGGACGAGCGGTCCGGGACCCACCCAAAATCTGACCCTCTTTTGTGCCCCTACTCACCAGTTGAGAACCACTGTTCTACACATTTACAGTTTATCATATTTACATTTATTTCACTGATTATAATTCCTCGAGGTGGAATGATATCTCACAGCCTTCTGTGTAACTGTATTTTTGTGTTTAATGTTGTTTCCACGATTACTTTTTGGTGTTGAAGTATGTATCGTCTCCACAGACCACAAACTTGTGGTCCTCTCAGTTAGTGGTTGAACAAACCGCCCCCGAAGGGGTAAATATGTCACGGTGTCCCAGTTAACTCGGCAACGTTTGTGTCGGCACAACAAAGGCAGCAAAGTTGCTCCTGTTTGTCTGAGCACTCTCAATAGGTGGAAACGGACCCCCACTGCTTCGCAGTGACGTTCAGGAACACTTAAAGTACTCGGAAGGAAAGATGACATTCTTCATCCCCTGAGAGCCAGCACAGGAGCAATTTTCAGAAGGATTGTAATGTACATGTATATGTACACAGTATAGGTATATATTGTGTGTGTGTGTGTTTAAATATATGACGGTAACTTATTTTTTGCATATACATGTTAGTCAAAATAATGCTCACTAAACATTTTCTTGACATGCAGGTTCTGCGTGGGAAAAATCCATCCGGCAAATTGGATTTGAGAGGTAAAGATTGTAAGCACAAGTCCAACCACAAATGTGCGTCCACTAACATAAGTGTCCATGTGTTTCATTGTATTTTGCTGAGGACTCTAAAGGTTGGCGCGTGGAGGGTGCGCTCGCGTTATCTCGCAGTTGAGCAATCAGGTTGTCAGGAACCGCGAGACTGACGAATGCCTTGGTGAAGGGCCGAGTCAGCGAGAAGAGAATTCTTCTTGCGCAATCCTGACGTGTGACCGCATTTCGTGTAAATTGGGAGGGGGGGGGGGGGTGTCCTCAAAATTGATGCATCAGAGATGAACACTTTCCGTGCCTTTTCCATAGAATCCAGCATAAGTTGGGAATTATCATCTACTTTCATACAGCGAAACAGTAGCCCACCAACGGATACTAATGATGAAATGGTAAAATAGTCGAGCAGTGACAACTGCTTTTGACGCAATCGGGTGGGAGAAGTGAGTTTGCGGAACGTCGCATTTCTCTTCTGACAGTGAAAAACACCCGAAAAAATCCCGAGCTCGACTACCACCCGCGGTGAAAAATTGCCCCGTCCCGTGTTGTTTCTACTGAACGACAGCACAGGGAAAACGAGAAAACGAACGGCAGAAAAACGGCATCTTTTCCAGGCAGTGTAACAACCCGACAATGATGGTAAAGAGCACTTTGGTGTCCCTCTGTGGCCTCCTGATGAAAACTAAACCCAGTTAGGCTGCCGCCACGTCTGCTTGCTTGTGCGCACTGATCCCGTTAGTTGCGGCTTCCTAGTACGGGAATGTCCAGACGCGCCAGTGTCGCCCCCCCCCGCCTCAACTACTAGCTGCAGAAATTTGTACCTGGGTTCACGATGAACTTCTGCACACCGAGGCAAGCTCCTTTTACTTTTGACTTGCGAGCCCAAACGTGACACATAAATATCGTATTGTGGAAGCTGACTCAACTCCACATCCAGCATCAGTTTGACAGATATAATTCGCAAATTAAATAATTGACCATTTTTTTCCCACCTAAAGTATTTATCCATCGCTACTTCAAGTGTCTGTTCGAAACGTTTTAAGCCTGGTGTCACAAAAGCTATATTTGAAATCCAAACTATAAACTTCAAGTATCTCCCCCGTAAATGTATTTTTGGACAAACCGACATCCACTGAAGGGGTCTTGATGTGGACTTTCTCGATTACGTATGTGGGTAATATAACCTCATACTAAATGATAAAAAAAGAAAAGTCCAAAATTTGTGTGATGGATGGGACGTTCAGGTTTATTGTCAACAGTTCAATTAGGCTGCGTTTGTCAAAAAACAGAAGTAGGAACAATCGTTTGGATGATTAAAAAGCCGCCAATAAACGTTTTTGGAAAGCCGGTCGTCATTTTGGAACAATCATGACGCCTCGTAAACATTCTCCTTAAGTGGCAGCCTTAAATCCCAGCAAGTCACGCCAAGTTCACGACTATCGTAGCTGACGCATGAACTTCTTGTTTTGCTAGTTACCCTCCCAACACACACACATCTTGATTTAATTTACAATGATTAAAAAAAAAAGTCTTTATGATTATATATGGCGCAGGATTTGCCCCGAGCATGTTTCCCCCCCTCCGGTCTCTCGTGATTCGTCACTTGTTTACAGCGATGCATTTAAAGCAGTTGGCGTTGTTTCATTATTCGGTTTCAGTGCATATAAAACCAAAGAATTTAGCGCACATAAAAAAACGCTTGAATAAATGGAAACAATCCCCATGTGAAGAGCTCTTGTTTTCCTCACTGATGTGTTCCAGTCTAGCAAGATTGTCTAATTTTTTTTTTTTTACGTTTCGTCTTCTCAAGCGTGATTGGTGCCGACGCGGGAAACGGCATCAGAGTCTTCGTACCGGATATTGGCATGTGCATGGTGGGCGGGGCCATCTGGTTTCTGTGTCGCAAGCTGGTCCAGAAGAGGCCACCCGAGAACATGGCTCAGGACAACGCCCACTTCCAAGCGGAGGAACAAGTGCGAATTTGATTTTTGCCCCTCGCTCACCCCTGTGTAATCCGGGCATTTTGTGGGGTCGGGGTTGGGGGGTATGCTTTGGAAGTCGCGGAAAATGGCGGAATTCCGCCCACGGTCGTGCGTGGCGTTGTGAATCAGGCCACGGTTCAGCGAGCATCAAAGGAAGATTAACTTGTGACTCTTGTTTGCTTTTTCTTGACTTTTTGCGATCCCAAAATTATTCCAAGAGGACGGATATCGATTTAAATGTAATTTTCTGAAATTAATCATTTAAAATAAAAGGTCAATAAAATGAAAGCGATATAATCTTCCAATATAGATAAAGACATTGTGACATTGTTTCCCAAATAATTAAATAATCGTGATTTTTATTGTTGTGATCGTCATTATTTTTATGATACAGTTTATATTGGATAAATATAACATATTTTTCCATGGTTTAAAGTACTGCAAATAAAATATTACAAATAATATATCAGTATTACTTTATGTGAACTGTTTTGTTAAGCGCTTTGTTACAGCTGCCGCTGTTGTGAAAGCGCTATATAAATCAGCATGTATTGTATTGTATTATATTATGACGAAATAAGACGACATGGTAATTATTTCCCAATTAAGTTTTTAAAACTGCGGTGTCGCCATCTGCATCGTCACTTTTTATCCAAGTTCAGCCATTTATCTTTTTATTTATTTTTTAATACATGAACACTGTTTAACTTCTTATGCCACTTGTGTGACGAGCTCAAGTTCTTCATTGTCACTCAAAGGAAGAAGATGAGAAACCGAGCCTGGAAGACCACATCTTGCTGGAGGAGGACTCGGACGGAGGCTACGAGGCCGAGGAAGACGAAGAGGTGGAGGCGTGCGAGGGGGAGGAAGAGGAAGAAGCCAAGGAGAGCGCCAAGATGAAGGTCCTACGGCTGGTGGCGCAGGTGGCGTCCAAAGTGAAGGAGGTTATCGGAAACCTGATCACCACGGCGGGGAAGGTGGTGGTGACCATCTTGTTAGGGATGACAGGTGAGGCCTCATTTTCCCGCCAAAGCTGCTCGGCGCAATCCATCATCTCGTGTGCGTTTTTTCTTTTCTTTCTAGGGATGATGCTTCCTTCCCTCACCTCGGCCGTCTACTTCTTCATCTTCCTATTCCTGTGCACCTGGTGGTCCCTGCGCCGCACCTTCGACACGTTGCTGTTCAGCTGCATGTGTGTGCTGATGGCCATCTTCAGTGCCGGCCACCTGGTGGTCCTCTACCTCTACCAGTTCCAGTTTTTCCAGGAGTCAGTCACGCCGGAAGACGGGTACATCAGGTCAGGTCCACAGTAGTGCCCTCCATGTAACCCCACAAATGTATCTTGAAACGTACTGAGCAACATACGGACAAACGATTTTACATTGCGTAAAAAAAAACACTGTTCTTGTTTTCGGGATCTTGTTTGATTTTCGCCATGAGATAAATTTAGGAGTTGTGGCTCAAAGATTTCTTTTTGAGTCAAACAACATGAATGGACACACCGTTGTTTGTTTGTATTGTTTTTGTAAAATACACTCCGCTTAAAGCAATATAGGGGCAACGTGTGTTGATTCGCCGTAAAACACCCGGAAGGAGCTAACGCCTTAATGCACGAGTGCCTTAAGCCTTACAAACCATAACATTTGGGGAGCCCGCCGGAGCTTGTTTAAAGCACAGCAAATATTTACTTGTTGTTGGAGACAGGAAGAAGGCAACAAAACGTCAACAAAAGCAGCTGCAGGGTGGATGTATCGGACTCACCCACTCGGTGCGCGCGCGCGGAGAGCAGAGCTTTTAAGAGCTCTACTACAAGCGCCCTTCTTGTTGTATTATGCATGAGGCAGGAGACAATCTGTTGCGCTGTGGTTTGTGTCATAACAACCACATTGTTTCACATCTGGACCACACATTTACACGCATACAGCGCAATGTTTGGAAAAGAATTTTTTTAATTTCGTCAAACACCATAACTGATAATGTGCCCTTAGGGTCACAGTGAGCTGTGTTTCGATCTGCTATCGAAACACAAATGGTGCTGCAACACATGAACACATGTAGACAGACCTTGTAAAAATACTCGCGGGCATATCTTCTTTATCCTCTGCGAGTCACAGTCAATTCATAAATCTGAAATATCTCCTGCTGGCTACCAATCCACACACCCAAAAGGTTGTTCACGTGCGTGTGCCTCTCCTGCAGGTACTTTGGCATGTCACCCATCATTCAGAGCGACTGCGGCTGCACGTGGAAGCTGATGGTGCACGCCAAGCGCAGGTGGCACCATTTTGTCAACCCTGTCATGCTGCTGCTTCTCTACTACACACTAGCCACGCTCATACGCCTCTGGCTGCAGGAGCCTGTCGACCAGCTCACCGTAAGCCCCCCCTCATGCGAACACGATTAATAATAAATGTATTGCGTATTTCCGTAACATTGACACCAAAAAATAATAATAATTAAAGGAAATTTATTATAATTTTTTTATATATATTTGCCTGTCACGCAATAAAAAACTGACCCGGGAGCTATTATGGAAAGTTTTGGGGAAAGATTTCATTCTATGGACTAAAGAATTGGGACATGTAAAACTGATTCAGAAGCCATTTTGAGACGTTTTGGAGAAAGGCTTGACTTTAGGGTGAAAGGTAATGGGACGCATTGCATCAACAAGAAGTGCAAGGTGAAACGAACACAGGAGCCATTTTGAGAAGTTTTGTGGGATGGACTTGAGGGTGGACACGTGAAACTTACAGAGATGCCATTTGGGAAAGGGCTTCACCATAGGTGCACAAGAATTGGGACACGTGCCATTTGCAAGAAGTGAAAAGTGATGCTGACACAGGAGCCATTTTGGAAAGTTGAAGGGAAAGGCTTCACTACATGGGCAAATGTATTGGGACACATCACATTTACAGGAAGTGAAGAGTGCAGCTAACCTGGAGCCATTTTACGGCTGAACAAAATGATCGGGGACAAGTTCGATGCGCAAGAAGTGTAAGTGACCCCCAGACCTGTTTTGTGAGCGCAAGTCTGCACCGTGTCTCGACACAATCTATTGTCTGGAGGGCGTTCCACTGTGGACATTAAAATGTCTTCTTTTAAAATGACTCCATAGTTTGAAGCGTTGCCCCTCTGATCTGTAATGGTGCTCGTTTGTAAGCCTTCCAAGGGCTGTATCCATGTATTGAACCCTTTAGTGTGTCTGTGTCCACTTTAGACGATTCTGATGATAAAAACGTGGCGCGCACATAAATCCACAGTTGACGCGTGTTCAATAATCAGATTATAATGGACCTTGTGTTCTTTTATGGCCGATTCGTTTTACAATTTCTCAGATAGTTTTTTTTTTAATTAGGTCATAAAACATTTGTACCTCCGTCTAGGCTAATCGAGCAAAGCCCCTTTCACACAAGATTAGTGTAACAGTAATGTCAGCACTCAATCAGCATTTCTTAGTGTTAAGTGCATGGAACCGAGGTTTTGCGGTACTGATTCGTTGTGGCCATTTCGCAATCATTTTAGGATTTGACAGTCGTAACATCACCTTTAGAGCAGGGGTCACCAACATGGTTCCCGTAGGCTGTGTTGAAGGCAATCGGCTGCTATAGACAGGACAGATGATTTTCAGCTCACGTTTTTTTTTTTTTTGCGCAGCCGTACCACCGCAGTTTTGAGGGACTTTTATGTGAAAGAGACTCTTATTATTCCTAAACTCGACTAAACTAAACTCGGCAGAAAATAAACCTTTGCAGAAGCTCATGTTTTCCGATGCAAAGATGAAAGACGCCCAGCCTCTATCTGTGTTGTTTCAGGATGACGAGGAGGAAGACGCGTGCGAGGAAGATGAGCCGGTCGGAAACAGGACAAATAACTCAGCCAACAGGAAGAGGCAGATGTGGTGGGAATCCAGGCAAGGCACAGATGAGAAAAATGTGCGTTGATTTCGTAAACGGTTTCTCCAAAGGTATCATAATAATTTAACTCAAGTTTTTGGCAAGTTCAAGCTGCACTTCACGATCTCTTTGTTTGTTCCTGCGCTCAACATACCATTCATAAGATGATTGTCAAGTATAAAACAGATCATAATATTATCATTAAGGTGCAAAGGAGTCATAACCGACCATGTCTCATTTGCTCTTTTTTCCTCTCACCGTAGTTGCTCTGCACTCAGGATGCCATCAGTACAACCGAGGTAACATTTGCAACATTTACAAATGGACTTCCAGTACTTGGAGTACTTTCTTTGCTTGCTTGCTTTGATTATTTACTTTGAATACTTAATTTACTTCTTTGTATACAGTAATCCCTCATTTATCGCGGTTAATGGGGACCAAAACCACCCGCGATAAAGGAAAATCCGCAAAGTAGCGACCAATTAACATAAACAGGTAAAAGCCCGCAAAAAGTCCGCAAACGGTCGGCGAGAAGCTGCAAAACAACAGCGAGTCACATAGAGCAACATATACCATGAATATTAAAAAAAAAACGAACTGCGTGGGAAAACAATAAACGAACCGCGAAGTAGCGAGGGATCACTGTACTCACTTTAATGTATTTACTTTTTGGGATTTTATTTTACTCGCTTTTCTTGCTTTACTTGCTCTCCTTTACTTGCTTTGCTTACTTTTCCCCATCTTCCCCTTGTTATATTACTGAACAAATTGAATTTAGATGTGCTCGACGACTTTGTTTTTTACCAATTGTCCACGCTTTGCTGACTTGTTTAGATTGCTATATATAAATGATATTAATTGTATTTTTTAAATGTTCGATTTAGTGAGATTCTGCGGCGACATCTTACTTATCCTTCATGCTTTACTTTGAAAATAACGACCCCGGATGTGTGTCGTCCCCCCCCCCTAAAACCAGGTTGTGCTAGCCTCCAACGGAACATCCTTTGACTTCGCGTTGAGTGACAACGGTCCACGCTATCTGGACCTGTACGCCACCCCTCAGTACAAAGGGGAGCGGTCCATCGGTCATTGTACAGGTCAGTCTACGGGTAGATGACCCAAGTTTTCTCACGTTCGAAAGGATAATTTGCGTCTGGGTCTGTCGCGCGTCGGAGCAGAGAAGGAAGACATGTGCGCATACGAGGTGAATCTTCCTCCCGTGGACGGGGACCCGCCGTCAGGAGAGGACAAGTCTGAGGGAAGCGAGGACGCCCTGAGGAAGCGAGGCGTGGGCGCCGTGGTCAAAGTCTTCCACTTCATCATGAAACAGAGCTACATCTGCGCACTTATCGCCATGATGGTGAGCTTATTGGTTGTAAACTTAATGAGTTAATGTATATTCAAAGCGTGCGGGAGGTTTAAAAGTCATATGAAAAAAAAATTCCATACGTTCTCCAGGCGTGGAGCATCACATACATCTCGTGGCTCACCTTCGTCTTCCTCATCTGGTCGTGCATGCTGTGGATGGTCCGAGACCGTCGGCGCTACGCCATGTTGTCGTCGCCCTTCATGGTGGCCTACGGCAACCTCTTGATTGTCCTGCAGTACTTCTTCAGCTTTGAGGGCATCGCGCACGTGCCGGGACTCTCCGTGCCCAAGAACAACCACTTTCACTCCATTTCCTCCAAGGTTTACAGCTTTTTCTATTTGCAACTGCTATCATGCGAGAGAGATGTCTGCTTTGTTCGTTGTTGGTCATGGGGTGGTGGTGATCTTGATTATTCAACATTTTTTCCTCCATCTGGTGGCTCACTGCGTTACTTGGCCGCAGTGCAAGCAGATTGCAACCTGACTAACATATTTGCTGACTGCTGTTACGTTCAGACCGAATGTGAAATATCGCAACACGTCGCTAGTCTCGCGCGTTTGTACGCTGGGGTAACTACAACAATTTGGGTTGCTTTCGAGCTCACAAGATGAGGGGCACTTCCAAACTTGGGTTCTTTACTTACAAAGTACTTATGTGCTTTACTTGGGCAACTTATTTAGTTACTTTATGTGGTTGTCTGGTGCATGCATACGGTAGCTAATGATTGTTTTTGTTTTTGTTGTGTCTTGCAGGTGTTGTGTCTGCTGAGCTTCTGGCTGCTGCTGAGACAGACGCTCACTGAGAGGGCAGAGAAGCAAAAGGAGGATGAGGCGGGTCTCTTAGGCGTACAGGTGGAGGACCAAAAGATGAAAGGTGCTTCGAAAGGTGCTGACATTGCGCAGGAATGAATGAATGAGTGATTGACCCTCTGTTTTCTATAGAGGAAGAGGAGCGTGAGCTCGAGGATGAGAAGGACATCATGCACGTGCTGGGCAACATGGTGATGGCCCTGCTGGTCAAGTACTGGATTTATATCTGCGGCGGCATGTTCTTCTTTGTCAGCTTCGAGGGCACCATCGTCATGTACAAGATCATCTACATGATGATGTTCCTCTCCTGCATGGTGCTCTATCAGGTATGCCCACTTCCACCCAGTTCCGACCGGAGGAAACTGAAAAGGCAAAAAGAAATAGTAATGTTACACAAACTAAGTAGTAATGTGACGAGAATGAAGTCAGTAAGTTTAAAGACAACATACCAAATTTTACAAGAGTAAAGTTGCAATTTGGGGAGTAAAGTTGCGATTAAAAAAAAAAAAGTTATCTCATTTGGAACAGAAAGGTGTCATTTTTGAGTGACAAATTAGCCTACCATGCATGATTTTTGGACCTCAGTACTGTGAGGCAGACATGCTTACCAGTTGTGCCACCTAAATATGTACCAAAAATCTGAAACTCTCCTAGGTTAGTTGCTTTTTCGAAAATGTGTGGTTTTATCAGGAACTTTAAGAAAATGAAGATTAGACGAGTCATATTTATACACAATGCACGTCATCACCATATCCTGTACCTGCGCTAAGATGAGAACTGTTAACCGTTCTTCAACCAAAATGTTACTGTGCCTTTGTTGCTTTGCTCCTTCCAAATTGCAAATTCAGTACCTGCGAGGACTGGATGTGCAGGCCGTTATTCCGGTGTCGTAAAAATTGACTGCTTCAAAATCAAATCACCCTAAAACCAAAATGTTCGCGCTCGGTTCCCTTGAGCGTGCCGTGTCACTGGACACATTGCCACTTTTTATGTCTTCCCATTAAGTAGCACACCCCTTAAACGGACCGTTTTACCCATTTCCAGGTGCACTACGAGTGGTGGCGAAGAATCCTTAAATACTTCTGGATGTCTGTGGTGATGTACACCATGCTGGTCCTCATCGCTGTTTACACCTTTCAGTTCAGATCCGACTCGGCGGAGAACACAGACAGGTGAGGTGAACGTCGGCTCCACTGCGACGCATCATCGCCACTCGGAATTAAAGTCCTGTAGACTATTTATTCCCTCCATGCAGTTTCAAGGACCTGGGCCTGGAGAAATTTTCTGTGGCCGAGCTATTCACCAGGATCTTCATCCCCACCTCCTTCCTGCTGGTGTGCATCCTGCACTTGCACTACTTTCACGAACGCTTCCTGCAGCTCACAGACCTCCAGGCGGTGGTGGCCAAAG
Organism: Hippocampus mohnikei; assembly: GCA_026261675.1. Taxonomy (NCBI): domain Eukaryota; kingdom Metazoa; phylum Chordata; class Actinopteri; order Syngnathiformes; family Syngnathidae; genus Hippocampus; species Hippocampus mohnikei. Next base: position 2,308,145 of record JAKGUB010000333.1, on the reverse strand, counting down.
AGGAGAGCACCATCTACAGGTGAGACGACTGTCCTCACTTTTGGGTTATTCCAAGTTGTTCTGCCTGTTATGCAGGCGATTTAAAAATAAATAAATAAAAAAAAAAAATATATATATATATATATATATATATATATATATATATATATATATATATATATATATATATATATATATATATATATTATTATGGTTTATGGTGGTTTATTTCAATCATTGAACAGTAGCATTATGCTGAACAGTTGAACAGTAGCATTATGCTGAAAAATGGCCCAAAAGAGCTATGATGTCATCATATTTTACGTGCGTCTGGTTGCTATTGTAAAGAACTGGTTCAAGCACGGTTCCAGTAGCCTTAAACAGCCCTAATTTTGAGTCACATTTTTGTGTGCTTTGTTGTAATACGTGTCAGTCAGTAGTGTGGTATTTGTTGTCTTGTCTTTTTTTTCCTGTGGGGTTTTTTATTTTTTATTTTTGGCTTCTCTTTGTGTGCCTTGCTGTAATCTCTTTCTGCACCGCCATTCTTCCTCCTGTCGCAGCCACGCTAAAGTCAGCGGGCGTGTGTATCTGATCATGAATAGGTGGGTAAGAGGCTCGCTTCCTCTGGCATCCATCAGCATCCTCCCAGTTCACCTGTAAAGTCCTCTAGTCTCTCCTTGTCCCTCTGCCCTGGGTCCTCACACACTCACGCATCTCACCTGTTCCCAAAGTTCACCATCTGACCTGTCCTTTCTCTACTTATTACTTGACTTGATGCTATGCTCAAGTCAAGTAGGAAGTAGGAGATGGCCCCACATGGTGCTTATGAGGTCGGACCTCTTAGTAAATAAATTGATGACCACAACAGAATATTTACAGATGTGAGGGGCAAATTGTGCGTAGATACTAATTAGGGGTGATACAAATAAAAAAAACCCAAAACAAAACACCTTTTCGAATTGGAAAATCATTTTTATTTGACAAACCAAATCGAATCATTACACGTTAAAATCGAATCGGAAGTTGGAAATATCCGAGTTCGCAGTTTTAGTACCTGATCTGTGCCTACTTAGCATTTTAGACCATGTCACTGCTTTCTGTCTGTTCTTTCCCTTCTGATGACCTGACCTTTTTTCCTTTCACCGTTGACCACCTTACCTTTCACCCCATCCTGAACAAGTACTGTTCCTTTCTTCCAACCTGTCCTTCCCTGAATTACGCCTGTCTCGTCGTCCTTGTTACCACCTGCCCTGCAATAACACAACTCTCCTGTGATTTGGACAGACACAAATGTTTTTCCTGTTCCACTTTGGTAGCTTCCATTGTGCCTGTAGCCCAGATTGTTGAAACCCCCTTGAAAAACTCATTTATCCTCTCGAAAAAGCCCCCTTTTATTTTTATTTTTTTTCAAGCTATATCTGGATGAACAAACCTGTCAACAAGCATGCTCGGACCCTAAAATGACTTGAACAAAAAGCCTGAAGCCTCCCCACAACTGAACCACCTAAACACAACCTGATTCTGTACCTACATTCAGTCTGTTGTCATTGTCAATTTCTCTTCTCACTCTGTGCGACTTTATTGTGCCGAGCAGCATCAAGCAAAAAATAAGTCAACACAAGTAAGTGTGAGCATCCTCCTAATAATAAATCGCGCAGTTGCGTGTGATTGACATGCAGCCAACCCCCTTTGATCAAGTGTAAACCCAAAAATCAAGTCGGATTTTTGTATAGAATGCATAGAGAATGTTGCATTGCTTTGCCTGTTGCAATGTCACGTCACTTTCCATCAATAAAGAGCGAACGACTGCAATAGAGGCCTTGGAGGATCAGCTCGAGTGCGTGTATGTGCCGTCCTGTTTATGGCTCATGAGGACGAAAATGGCAGTTTGATGAGAGCAGTAAATCACAATTCATAGCATGTCTGCAGATACTTGTAATCGTGCTCCATAAAGGTGCTGATGAATGCACATCAGTTCGGTGTAAATATTTATTCGCTGACCAAGGGCAAGAGTAAATGATCCCGGATCTTCATAAACCTAAAAAAAACTACAACAAAAAAGATTCTCACCTTTTCTTTCTGAAACATCTGACAACTAGTAGTGGTTCTTGATTGGAAAAACGGTGCCGTTAATTATTGGCTTTTACTTATAAATAAAAGTGCTCTCATTTTGTCGACCCAATTAGAAATGTATTTGTTGCGCTACACATAACGAAAATAACGACACGTAAAGTGTGATTCTTAAAAAAAACTACCAAAAAAAACAATGATGCAGAATAAATGCATTTAACAGACCCTTGTGTTAAGAAGTGTGATTAAATGTGCGATACCTTTTTAAAGTGATAGCTTTGTCTGTGCGTTAAGGCATTAAGGAAATACTACATACAGAGGTATAATTTAATGCATTTTTAACATGCATGTTTTACTGTAAATTATTAATCAAAACGAATAGGCCAAAGAAACGGATCCTTAGTTGTGTGTACTTGGCCCCCTTAATGAAGTGAGCGAGAGAAACAAGGTTGCAGCACTAGCTATTAAAGAAATGGTCAAGCGTGAAAAAGTGTTTTTAAATGGGTCTTTTCACCCAGAATTAATGAACCAAAATTAATGTGAAGCTGTAAACACACCCAGCCATAGAACGTCCTCATAAGTGCATAACGTAGCGGCGGCATAACGTATCGTGTATTGCTCTTCGTACGTTACTAATCACCAACGTGTCCACCAGACTGGTTCACCCGGAAGGCAGCCTGGCTGACCTCACCATGCTCAGTGCCAGCTCCGCAGACGCCTCGCTGTCCCGGGGCAAGGAAGAGCAGGATGTGCAGGGCGAGCAGACGCTGGTGACGGCGACGGACGATTCGGCCTCTTCGGTTGGCGAGACCAAGCCCGGTAGCCTCTCAGACGCCAGGCAGTCCAGCACGGACGACAGCCAGCGCTTCAGCATGGGCACCGACCCGGAACCCAGCACCGAGCAGAGCTCCGGTATGACTGCCGCGTGATGCCGTCATTTATGCCTGCCTCAAATGGAAAGAAAAATAATGCGTAAAGCACAAAAAACGGCCCTATTTGATTTTTTTTGTGCTAAATCAATAAGTGCTGCTTTGACACCATCTTCTGGAATCTTGGTACCAGATAAACTATGGTGAAGTGAATTGAGGCGCTTCATTTTGACAAAAAGTAGTGCCTCGCTGCCATCTTGTGGCATTTTGGTTCAGAGGACCTACGATGTTAACACCATCCAGGTCCAAGTTGCTCTAAACACAACACAGGAGGGGTGAGTCCCGCCAGGCATCGTTCCAGCCCCGTTACGTTTCTGGAAGTGTGACATCTGTAGGGCAACAACTGCGAAATGTTTTATTTCGTTTGAAATCCACAATGATGCAGTTTCGACCAAGGTTGTGAGGTATTTCCCGCCTGGAAGATTTACAAGACTCGCGCAGACCAAAGTGCACCCGTTAATCACCGTCACCAAAACAGCGGCGGTGCGTCCACCGTGCATTTTTTTTTTTTTTTCTTCTTCCTGTGGGCCAAATTTATGTGCCGTTTAAAGTTCTGCCACCGTGCGTAGCTCAACACTCACTTCAGTCTATTACTTTTTTTTTTCCTCCAAGCAAAGTTGCTGAGTATATTTGAAAGAGCTTCATGTTTGTTGTAAAAAAAAAAAAATCAATTTTGATGCACTTTGATTTTTACTATTCACAACACAGTTAACATTTTAGTTTAAAGGAAGCTTATTCTTGGAACATGATCGTTTTGTTGAAGCAGTGATTTCTCAGCCCTTTTTATTTTAGCTCCTTGGCCTCTATAGAAGGTACAAACACAGAATGGGGGTGACCAACCCCTGTCTACCACCCCGTTGTGTTGAAAGCAATTATCATTGACGGGCAAGTGTTTTATACGTCACACTCGACAGTCATCACACAGGTGATTGTCATTGTAGTGTCGCTGTGTGAGAAAGTCCACGATCCTGTTTCACTGGGTTCTCATTGAAAGGCAAAGGGCGGATAAATATGTCTTCTGGGATTTTTCTACTTTTTTTTTTTTTAATAGCTTGTGGGTACACATCGTGACGCAGAAGGGAAGGAAAAACCAAGTTGCACACTTATTTTTCACTTTCAAAGGTAGTAAAAGAGCCAAGATGACGCCTGTGCACATAGGGCATGCGCTTACATAAAAAAAAAAAGCCACGCAGCTATGTGCTTTTTGGCAAATTGACATTGAAGTCTGTCATTTATGGACCCTCTTGCCAGATAGGCACTCTTGGTGGAGAAACCCTCAAATATGGGCGTTCCCCGTCAAATCTGTTCAGCTGCGCATTCCCATGTTGACTTTAGCAGATTTTCTCTGAATGTGCTCCAGAGGCTGTCGTAAGTCTGGCGCTCCATGAGCGTGAAACTGTGAAACGTTATATTGCATTTCAAGTTTGGATTCAGTTCAACATACATCGCCTCACTTTGTCAGAGACTTAAAGAAAGCTCCCAAATGTTTGTGGGGGCGGGTGGGGCGGGAGGCGATTTTGCTTCAAACATTCCTCCATTTTATAAAACAGTCGCTATTGTTTCCAGACCTGAAGAGCAAATGGCACCTAGTAGTGGACCGGCTCACCGTGCTCTTCCTCAAGTTCCTCGAGTACTTCCATAAATTGCAGCTCTTCATCTGGTGGCTGCTGGAGATCCACATCATCAAGATCGTCTCCTGCTACATCGTACTGGTTTCCATCCGAGAGGTAACGCTAAAGTGCACTAACAACCTGTTTGGATCCATAATGTTGATTTGGGAGTATTTTGTGTCTCAGTGGTGCTTGTCGTGCTAAACCTTCCTGGAATAGGTATAACGTAAGGCTATTTAAATGATTGATTCATCTGCCCATTATTTTGTCAATGAATTGAATGCAAAAAATCACTAAATAATAATTAGACTGCCAACATTGTGCCCGCCACGCAGGTGTCGTTGCTCAACTACGTATTCCTATCGTCTTGGGCCTTTGCGCTGCCCTACAGCCAATATCGTCCCCTGGCATCCAAGGTCTGCAGTGTCTGGACATGCGTGATCATCGTGTGCAAGATGTTGTACCAGCTCACGTCCATCAAGCCGCTCACCTACTCTAAAAACTGCACTATGGTGAGAAATTATTGTCGTTTTGATAAGAATCAAGGCCGCCTGCAGCATTGAATGAGCCTGCGCGCGCGTGTGTGTGTGTTCCCCGTGATAGCCGGCAGCTTACACCACCGAGCAGGAGGAGGAGATGCGAGGCTCTCTGCTCTACAGTGGTCTGGTGGATCCTGCCAAGTGGGTGGGCCTGCAAAAGACTGATGACTTGCTGGGCTACATCAGGGTGAGTGGAAGGCCACAATCAGGCCAAGCAGATGCACCGCAGTTTGTTCATTTGAGGGTCTGTGGGACAACTGGACATTAAAATTCAAGGAGGCAGACTTGTAACAAAAATTAAAAACATGTTTCAATAAAATTCCCCAAAATACAATAATAAATAAATATATGCATAAACAATAACATGAGAAAAATCCAATTGTGTGTGCACATGTCCAGCACAACCTCCTGATCCTGGCTCTGCTGGCGTTCGAGGTGACCATCTACCGCCACCAGCTATATTTCCGTCTGAGGAACAAGCTGTCGCCTCCCGCCGCCCGCATCATCTTCCACGACGTGACACGCCAACACCTGGACGTTGGCATCATCTGCTTCATCAAATACTTCATCAACTACTTCTTCTACAAGTTCGGACTCGAGGTGAATTTGCTTTTCCGATTCACGTCCCGCTAAAGCCCCGATCCTACTGAGCTGCCAACTATTGTGAGTGTTTTTGCAGGTAGAGAATGTTGCGTTCACGTCAGGATTCATTCACGTTCGCAAATCTTCACCAAACGGTTCGCCAACAGTTTTGGGGGCCGGGGGTTCTTGTCAGGAGGAAATTTGGAACATATACGCGAATGTCTGGCGACCAGTTGCGACCTTGAACGAGCATCCGTTCCCTTTGAAAACACTCCCAATTGTTCTCAATGCTGCGTGAATAAATGAAGACCTCACGCTTTCCGTCCATCCGCAGACTTGCCTGCTGCTGGGCGTGAATGTGATCGGCCAGCGTATGGACTTCTACGCCATGCTGCATGCCTTTGCTCTCATCACCGTCATGTACCGGCGCCGCAGGAAGGCCATTGCAGAGATCTGGCCCAAGTACTGCTGCTTCCTGGCCTGCATGCTCACCTTCCAGTACTTTGTCTGCATCGGGATCCCACCTGCGGCCTGTAAAGGTCTGCAAACGCCGTCGCCGCCGCCATTTATTTACTTTTCCGCAAAGGAGCTTTTCTTTTCGATTTAGGCTTTCATGATGTCATTTTAGGAATATATCATTATTCAAATGATGTATTTTATAATACAAATTCTAACAAAACTAATGTTCAATATTGTTGTTTATAATTATAAGTTGTTTAGAACTAATATGATATACACACTAATAAAGTGGCATTGAAATGTTGACTGTAAAAGTGTCAATTCATGATAGAGAAATGTTTTCAAAATCCAAAACGAATACCAGCAGTAATCTAATCAGCAACAACTGAAAGCCATTGTGCAAGTTGCAGTAATGTGTTTGCATCTTTCCACTTTTCAGACTATCCCTGGAGATTCCCAAGCTCCACGACAGACTCCAACGTGGTCAAGTGGCTCTACGTTCCTGATTTTCTCTCCAGGCCTAACCCGTCCTTCCTCATCTGTATGTCGCGGGATTTTTCCTCCACCCCCCTCACCCCCAACACCCTCATTCTCCCCAAAGCCACATTTACATGCCGGTTAAGGTGAGCGTGGGCCTCTTTTCTCCAGACGACTTCATGTTGCTGCTGTGCGCCTCCATGCAGAGGCAAGTGTTCGACGATGAGAATAAGGCGGCCGTGCGCATCATGGCCGGAGACAACGTGGAGATCTGCAGGGACCTGGATGCGTCCTCATTCAGCGTACACAACCCCGTCCCTGACTTCATCCACTGCAGGTACGGCGTTTGTTGACCGTTGAGGGCGAGTATTGTTCTGAAGCGTGTCATGACTCCACTGCAGCCAGTTGTCATGATGGCTTCGAATTCCAATGTTTAGGGTCAAATGTATATGGATTGTTGAGGTCACACGGAGCAGTACAGGCCGAGGCAAGTTACGCATCCTTAGTCGTCCGCAGGCATTGATCGCATATGTTTCATATTGCAGTGTTTTGCTGCACAAAGTGGACATGTCTTTTATTAACGCACTCTACGTCCATCAACAAGACCTCGACGCGAGGTCGAGAGCATGCCACGGCCACTCTGCACTTATTCCATCGCCGTTTCCCCCTCCAGGATCAAATTACGGAGCCCGAGTGGGGGTGGGGGTAGAAATCCATAATCTGCAAAAACACTCTCTTGGTCACTGCACTACTTAGGCACTTTTCCCCTTTGTGCTCTAACTCAATAAATAGCTTTCAAGTATGGAAAAGGTATTTTCACCCATCAAGGCGGCAATTGATCATCCCAAACTGGCTGTCAAATGAACGCTGCTTCCTATGTTTTCACCGCATCCATCACGTGTAATGGAGGCTGCCGCGCACGCGGTTGCGTTTTGCTGATATGTCGACATGCCCTGCGTCATACGACGGAAATGCGTGAGCCCTTTGACTGTCAAGTTTATGTCCAGAATATATCAGAGGGACACAAGTAAATCATGGGCAACAATTCAAAACATGAACAATGTTTATTCTACTTACTTGCGTTTGTATATACCGGTATCGTTTTTAATTTATTTAATATTATTTTATTTGAATTACATGAAAATTGAAGCTATGGTTTTTTGGTCCCACTCGCCCTTATAAATCCCTCTCTGTTCACTTGAGCTCTTCCGGACACTTTGGTAACCCAACGCCCTCAAACTTGGGTTTTAAGTTGGATATTGATTGTAAATTGGATGGGCAAATCAATGCGGTCACCTGAGGCAGCTGACAAACGTTTTCTTTCCTTACACAGCAGTACCGTAATTTATGCCTTCATCACATCTCAGTTGGATTGCTGTAATGCACTTTAATTTGGAGTCAGGCAGCCTTCCCTCAAATGTCTTTAATTGGTCCAAAATGCTGCAGCTCGCCTCTCAAACCCCTCCCGCCCACCTTCCTATACAAAAGGCGGAATCCTATTCATTCTGCATGGTATGTGATCCAAGTTGTGTTTCGAGTTGACACTCAACTGTTCCCTGTAGGTCGTACTTGGACATGCTGAAGGTGATCATGTTCAGCTATCTGTTCTGGTTCGTGCTGACAATCATCTTCATCACGGGAACCACACGCATCAGCGTGTTCTGCATGGGCTACCTGGTGGCGTGTTTCTACTTCCTGCTCTTCGGCGGCGAGCTCCTGCTCAAGCCCATTAAAAAAATTCTCCACTACTGGGACTTCCTCATTGCCTACAATATCTTTGTCATCACCATGAAGAACATTTTGTCTGTGAGTGGATGCAACATGTTAGATTTAAAAAATATATAATTGTAAAATATTTCCTCTTGAATCTCATCAGAATTAATTGTCATTTAGTAGAACCCAAATATATACCAAAATTCTTAAATGAAATGAATTATAATGATTATAATAAATAACAATAAAATAATAGATAAGAATATAATAATAAAAAAATACACAGTTAAAATATTAATATGAATTCTAACAAAATTAATTGCATTTCTATTTTATTAACATGGAATTTTAAAAAATTAAGTATGTACATTATTTTCTCTTACATAATCTGTGTCATATTTGTTTTTAAATCTAATCAACACTCCTCCAATGTCATTTGCTGCACGTGCCGTCATAGCAAGTTGGAATGTGTTTTGCTTTTATGGAGTGTTACCTTGTTTAGAAGAATTGCATGTCGCATGCATTGATCCACTTCTACATTCCCGTTGTTTCCAGATTCTGGCTTGTGGCTACATCAACTCTCTGATCCCCAACAAGTGCTGGCTCATCCAGCTCTTCAGCCTGGCGTGCACCATCAAGGATTACAACATCAACACCAACCAGGAGCATCTCAGTAAGACACCCACACACACTCAGAGCTGATTGTACACCGAAACACACACACATCGACCCATTGAAGCGTTCGGTCCGAGCAGAGGTGGATCAGCGGTGCGAGCTGCCCAGCGACGAGGCGGGCATCATCTGGGACAGCATCTGCTTTGCATTCCTGCTGTTGCAGCGGCGCGTCTTCATGAGCTACTACTTCCTGCACGTGGTGGCCGACATCAGGGCCTCGCAGATTCTCGCCTCCAGGTAGGCGTGGCTCCACCTCGTTGGGGTCACAGAGCCGGGTGGCGTGCTCACTTCTTTTGCGTGTGCTGCGTTCCAGGGGGGCGGAGCTTTTCCAGGCCACCATCGTGAAGGCGGTGCGGGCACGTTTGGAGGACGAGCGTAAATCTGTGGAGCAGCTGAAACGACAGTGAGATGTTCATATTTCAGTTATTAGTTTCATTTTTAGATTATTTTACTTAATTTTGTTTTGGTTTTATTTCGTGTGTTTGGTTTTATTCCTTTTTTTGTATTTTGTTTTGTTTGTGGTTTATTTTAATTTATTGTAATTAGATTTGATCTCTTTTTCCTTTCAATTGTTCTTCTGTTGAATTACTGTTTTGTTTGATGGTATTGTTTGTTTTATCTATTTGTTTTTAATTTTAGTTTTTCGTTTTATGTAATTTGAGTTGGTTTCATTTCACATATTGTTTTGTTTTATATTTTTTTTATATCAGTTTTATTCATTTTCATTTTTGTAATACATCTATTTATATCAGCCCTAATGTTTTACGACATTTTTATTCATTTTGTTTGAGTTTACTATTTTTGTTTTTCATATTTAAAAGTTTTATTTATGTTTTATTCAGTTTTGCTTATTTCTATTTATTTTGGGCTCCTTTTTGACATCAACTTTTATTTTTATTGTTAAGTATTATATTTGCATTTGTTGAGGCTCCCAAAATACAAAGCTAATAAAATTGTTGAATTGTCTTCTTAGACGCCGAATATTCCTGCACTCGAAGTGACATTCAAACATCACGCAGCACTAACCCAATTCAAATATCCTGTTTGGGCCCTCGTTGAAAATAATGACGTATAAGGAGTGTCTCCCGCCACATTAAGTCCATATACGAGCGGCGCTCACCTTCCCGTGTGTCCGTCTGCACAGGATGGAGCGCATTAAGGTGCGGCAGCAGAAGTTCAAGCGTGGCAAGGAGAGGATGCTGAGCATGGTGCAGGAATCTGTGGACGGACGGATGCTTGCCCCGCCCCCTCCCGTTGAGGAGGACGAGGGTATGGCGAAGGCCCGCCCCTGTGCCCGTGTTGATGATGTGAAGCTAACGTAGCCACTCTTCCTTTGACCTTTTACTTTGTGTCGTGTTGCACTGATGTCATTTGTCAAATTTTAGGAGCGCAGCGAACCAAAGCCAAGACCAAAAAAAAGCACTGGTGGAGGCCGTGGGTTGACCATGCTTCCAGTAGGTTGACCCCTCCCCCTCTTATGCTCATTCCTTCGCTCCCATTGGCCCTTGTGTCCTCGACCAGAACGCCGCTGAGAATTCCCACTCCGTCCGAGGGCGCCAAAGGCAACGGCGGCTGTCCTCTGGTCTTTTTTTTAGTCCTTTTCTGTCTCTATTTAAGGACGCTGCTTGACTGTCGCTAAAGTGGCACTTTATATGATCTACTACGTGTGTTCGTAGTGCGGCGACATCGCCTTAAATAGACACGAGATGGAGACGAACGAGAAAAGGACTAACGGCTGGAGGTTGTGCTTTCGTTTAGAATGCCTGAAGTGCCCGCGGTGGGGAATTGCTCACCTGTTAAAATGTTTCCACGCAAAGATATGAAGTCCTGTCCATCTCAAAAGGTTTCATTCTTTGCCCGCAGACATGATGAAAACCATCAGGTGTCACCAGCTATTAAATTGTTACTTTTTCTAATTCAAGTTTGTTAAGTTGAGTTGTTCTAATGACCGTTTGGTTGGTAAATGAGAAACCATCCAATTCTACACTGCCGCGGTGCATCCAGTATTTTTTTTTAGTACATACTTCTACTTTTTGTTTCTTTTGGCGGTAGACAAACAACTTTTGATGCCTTACCGCCTCCTTCTGAAATGAAGTGTGGGGATGGATCATCCTATTTGCCAACCTCACTTAATCCTATTCTTTCCGGCTGTAACAGCCCGCTGGCGTCGGGATCAAATGAAGGCAGTGATCCCAAACATCTTCTATCTAAAACACAACAGCTTTTGAGGACTGATGTGCAACACTATTATCACATCAAACGTTAAGTGGAGAAACTCAATGCATTTTGCATACATTTCAAACTAATAATAAAGATGGCAAGTTTATTGTCGCCTTAGGTTTTGATGCTGGCCCTTTGATTTATTAGTTCACATGCTGACCGCTAAACATCATGAGTGATTCCTGCGCCACTTAATGGTGATGTGGCGTGTGGGCAAAACAAGAAATTAACAAATTGTGTGACGGGTACCAAGGTGCAGATGGAATCGTTTGTTTTCATTTTTTTGTGTTTTTCAAAGGCTGGTTACCTGTTTGGCCATGAATCATGTCAGCTTTTGCAGCCTGACCCACCGCTCCCAATTTTGCCACCCCCGTACCCCCAGCATCCCCCCCCGCCCCCTTCATACCTCCCGCTCAGCCAGTCAATTGCACTTCTGTTCAAGGACACAAGTCAGCCTTGTCGCTTTAAACTCTGCTGCCGACTCAAACACATATCACATCAGCGCTTTGTATTTGTCCTGTTCGATTCGGGGTCTTTTCCTTCCTTTCGGATGTTAGTGTTTTGCGCATCTCCAAAGTAAACCTTGTGCTGTCCCCGTCAGTGGTTAGAAGCGGCGAGTATTACCTGTTTGAAACCGACAGCGAGGATGAAGAGGAGGAGGACGATTTGAAAGACGAGGAGCTGCCGCGGAGGTCCCCCTTCCAGGTGCTTTCTGCATAGATTTCATTGACTTGTTTGCATTTTTTCAGCCCACATGTTCATCACATTTACAGCATAACCCAACATGTCTGCTGTTACACGATGCTCTACTAACCCTCACCACCTGTCTCTTCCCTCCACCTTTTGTCGTCTCTGTCCATCTATGTGCTCTCCGCTGGTGTTTTCCCTCCTCATTCCTCCTCACCCATTGTTTTCTCTTCCACCTCTGCTTGCTCTCTCTACCTTTGACCTGCATCTGTGTCCTGACCTGTCCTCCCTTAACCTGCGTCCTTTGACCACCTTTATTTATCCCTATCCCAATTTCTTGTTTCCCATCTTTCTCTCTCCCTCCACCCGTGTCTTCCCCACCTGTAGCGAGCTATCGGGAAGTTTCTGTCAGCCGTTCTGGCTTTGCCCAAGTCAGTCATAAAGCTTCCTAAAACTGTGCTTCAGTATGTTGTGAAGGCAGGAAAGGTAAACCACAACCGGCTGTCGGCTGTCTCTCCGTTTGTGCATGACCACAAAGGGCCTCCGGCGTCCATCTTGAGTGTTTTGCTGCGACGGCAATTAAGTGGATATGAAATCGTGGTTGTGACCTTTTGCTTGTCTTGATTGTTGTTGTTTTGTGACTTAATGGGTAAGTTGCACGGATTGGTTGTAAAATGTCACCTTTTGAATGCACGTCGCCTGTTTACTCTCTTTTCCACTCGCTTGTGGCTTTATCCATGCAAGCACATTCTTTGTTTTTTTTATCATCTTGTGTCTTACATTAAACTGCAGTTCCTCTACCACACGTGGATCAAAGATCCCAAAGCAGCCCTGAAGGCAAGAGCCAAGGAGAAACGCAAGTTCTGGAAGAAATACACTAAGGGAGGCAGACGCAAGAAGAACAAAAAGCAGGGTAAGTGGGGTGGGGGAGGGGGGGGGCTGGAAACGCTGTAAAATATTTTGAAAAGTGAAGCAGGTGAGGTTAAAAATGAAAAGCTGTTTTAGTGTGAACCTTATGAACTTTGATTTAAAATTTTAAAAAATAACTGGATAAACTCTGAACTCAAAGATTGAAACACCTTTAAAAGTGAATGGGACAAATTGAAAACGGGTTTTTGATTTTTGATTTTTGATTTTAAATGAACTGGACAGGCTTTGAAATTCCTTAATGCGTTCCTGTGTGTGCTGCAGAAGCTCACGTTGGCATCGAGATGGATGATCTGTCCGACAGCCAAGAACAAGATGATAACTCTGGTCCAGGTTGGCTTCTTCCCCCCTCTTCTTCCTGCTCCTCCTCTCATCTTCTCCCAACTATTTGAACCTTGTGCAGACAACATCTTCAAGCGTGTGTTCAACCTCATCAAGTTCACCTGGGTGCTGCTGCAGACCACCGTAGACAGCTTCACCCGCTGGATGAACGAAGTGTGCCGAGAGTACATCGACATCTCCACCGTTCTGCGCATCGAGCGCTGCATGCTTACCAGGGAGGTCAAGAAGGTAAAATACCGTGCGAGCCAGCACCTTGTCCTGTGCTCAAGCATCCTGTCCTGTACTCTCTAGCCCGCTGTACTGACATCCTGTACTGCAGCGCCGCATCCTGTATTATAGTCTAGACTCCTGCACTGCGCTGGAGCAACCCATACTGAGCTTGAGATCTCGTCCTGTGCTTGAGCATTCTGTCCCCGCAATCTGTACGCGGCTTGAATGTCTTGTACTTTGCTACTCGTCATTTTGTACTGCTACTCGCTATAGCAAAATATCGCGCACTCGGCACCTTCCCACACTGTGCCAGCATTGTGTACTGGTCTCAGGCAATCTGAAATTTGCTCGAGCATCATGTACTATGCCAGGACATCCTGTACTCTGCTCAGAGTCCTGTCCTGTGCAAAAGCATCATGTGTTGCTCTCAAGCATCATTTGCGCTCATCCTGCGCTGCACTCGATTTAGTTGAGCAAATCAAGTCTGTTGATAATCCCACTTCTCCTATGCCACTGTCAACTTTAACCAGGGCAACGTGCCATCCAGGGAGAGCATTCACGTATACTACCAGAAGGCCATGCGGCTCAACATGTCGCGGCAGGCCAGCATGGACCTGCTCATTGATGATGATTCGGCGGGGTGCTCGACGAGGGCCCGACGTCGGCAGAGAGGTTTCCAAATGGAGAGCCAGACCTCCACGGCCTCCAGGGACAGCATATCAAGGTACATGATAATTTAGATAAGAAGATAATTTCATCAGACACATCATTTGCTTCACCCGCAGTCATCTCATTTCTTTTCTATATGGCCCAGGCACCAGATGAAATACAACTAAGAAAAAGTTACCCCAATTGACTTAAAATTGAGTGGACAGGTCTTTCCAAACAATACGCACGAAAAAATCTCACGGTCTCTTGCCCAGAAAATGGTCATTTTGTTTTGAACTAGACACCATGGGCAATTTCCAGGTCTCACCAGTCCCAATTAGATGCAGTTATCCTAAATAGATGACCAACCCCCATTTTTAAAATGTATATGTATTTATAGGAATTTAATGTAACACAAGCAGCAGACAAAAAAATTGCCTGGATCCACAAGGAATTGGGAGGACACGTTTATCATTGAAGTATCAAGCAAACGGTCGAAAGAACCATGGCCAAAATTAAACAGGAATTCGGCCATTTTAATTTATAGACCACACCCCTCAGTGCTAACACTCCACCTCATCTTGCTTCTTCCACCCACCACCTCCATTGCTGCATCTCAGCGCCTACACCGAGGCCACAACGCTATTTTCCCGTCAGTCCACGCTGGAGGACCTGGATGGGATGCCCGAGTGCATCCCCAAAACCAGCGAGCGGGCGCGGCCCAAATTGCGCAAGATGTACGGCCTGGATGTGTCCACCTCGTCCATGGACAGCGGTAGCAGCTTCGTGTCCAGGTGCAACCAGGCTCGGACCCAACGCACACACACAAGCGCACACACACGTATACTTCAGTATCCATCCATCCATCCATCTTGTCATGTGCATGGGTTTCATTTCCTTAGATATTATTTACTTGGGCCAAGAACTTAGCATTTGAACCGGCCAAACTTTAAACTGGTTTTAGAAATACACTTTGCAAATGTTTAATTATTAAAAAGCTTTAAATCTTACAAATTAACTTTAGAAACTGGTTTTAAATGAACAGGACGGAAAAGTTTTAAACTGGCTTTGACACTATCGCAAGAAGCTTTATATGTGTTGAAAAACAGATTTGATGGGTTTTAAACTGTTTTAAACATTTGTCTTCTGGTATTGCCGACCTATCAAATCTTATGAGATTTCATGACAGACAGGGCACCACGGAAACCATAGAAGAAGAAGGGGAGGATGAGAGGGATCACCGGCAGGAAGGCCGACGTCTTCCTCAAAAGTCCCAGGATCCGGAGGGGCCTGAGGCCGAGGCCGAGGCCGAGGCCGGAGCCTGCGGCGGATCCGAGGCAGATCCTCCGGAAGCAGCGGAAGACAAGGAGGAAGATCAAGAGGGACAGGAAGTACACCGTGAGGAAGGGAGTGTGCTCTGCAATGACGGACAGGAAGTAGAACCTGAGGAGAGAAGTGTCATCTGGGATTCTTTCATCCAAGATGAAGAGCCCTCTAACCAGCTTCAGGAGGACACCATCAGTGGGAGCGAGGATGGCGGAGGAGGATGTCAGCAGGACTCTCGCATGCCGGGGATCTCTTGTGCACCAACGACACGGACGCCTCAAAGACGTCGGACGCCGAAGTGCCGCCCAGCTACAGCAAAGCGGTCAGCTTTGACCGGCTAGAAATGAGTGACGACGACAGCGACGTGGACAGGAGACGTCGGCGCATATTCACGACCTCAGATAGCCGCTCGGATAGCAGGTCCGACATCATGCTGCCTTCCATGACCACGGAGCTGACCGCCAGCGAGCTGCTGCTCAACAAGTAAGATACAAAGATACCTAGGCTGGTTTTAAAATGATCTTGACAAGATTTAAACTGGATTTAATGTCACCGGGACAAGATTTGAATTTGCTTTAAAATTACCTGCATGAGTAAAGCTTTTCTTTTTTAGTTTTTTTTTTTTTTTTAAACGAGCTGTGAACTGTTTCTAACATGACATTGACACACTTTCAACTGGTCTTGAGATTGATTAGATAAACTCTCATTTATCATTTGAACAATCTTTAAATTGGTTTTCGACTGAAATGGTCAAGCTTTATATTGGTTTTAAATGTTTTTAATTAGTGGGTGAGCTTTAATTTGGATTTTGAATTAAAACTTTAAACATTAAGTCATCTGGACCAATTCTTAAGTGATTTTAAAATGAGCCGGATGAGCTTGAACCTATTTTTAAGTGTGACTCGAACAGATTGTGCTCATGCACACAGTTGTAGCAATATCAATGTACCTAGCACAGTACCCAGAGGAACCCACCTTTGCTCCATCTATCACCAGGATGTTCTATGATGAGGAGCTGGACCAGTCAGAGAAGTTCTACCAGAGCCAGCCACTGATTCTGCAGCTGTGCTATGCCTTGTACAACATGCTAGTGGCGCACTCTGAGATGGTTTGCTTCCTAGTCATAATCATCAACCACATGGTGTCGGCCAATTTTGCCACGCTGGTGCTGCCCGTCACCATCTTCTTGTGGGCCATGCTGTCCGTACCGCGGCCCAGCAAGCGCTACTGGATGACCGCCATCGTCTACACCGAGGTACCGAATAAAACAAAAGTGCTTGCCATTTCAAAGAACATCCAATTTTGATACAGTTTGTGATTGGGACCAAGCAAATCAGATCAAGACAAACTTGACCGGACAAACCTTTAACTGGATTTAAGCTACTTAGTCGTGTCTTAGTGAGTTTTAAAAATATTTTAAGCATTTTTTTTTAACGATTAGAATTATGTTTGCATATTTTATTTTGATTGAGCATTTATCGACAGTGTAAACCTTTAACAGCTAACTATGGACTACTAAACAGATTGAATGAGCATGATCTTACATAAGTGTGTATCTCTTTGCTTGTCAGGTCACCATCGTCATCAAATACTTCTTCCAGTTCGGCTTCTTTCCCTTCAACCAGAACAAGTTACAGAAGGACAACCCGTACCACCCGCCCAATATCATTGGTGTGGAAAAAAAGGATGGCTACGTCCACTACGACCTGGTCCAACTCCTGGCGCTTTTCTTCCACAGGTCCATTCTCAAGGTAAAAGACAGTTTGCATAATCACAGCTCACCTCAATTTTACAAACAGTTAACCTGACTGACAGTGGTGCCTTGAGATACGAGTGACCCGACATATGCATTCATTTCAGTGGGGAAAGATCATTTGAGATACTAGTGTTTTGAGTTGTGAGTTTGGTCACGGAACGACATCAACTCGTATCGCAAGGCTTCACTATATCCTCATCATCATCTAATTTACAAATACAGTTAGCATTAGCCAGCGAGCATAATTACAGCGCACTTCAAATGCATACTTGTGCAGCGCAACTTTACATCCATTACAGGTAGTGTTTACCATTCAACATTTGTGTTAGCATTAACAAGCTAACCGCACTCCAGCATTAACAAGCTAACCGCACTCCAGCCCATATCTAGTTTGTAGTTGGTGTTGGCTTGAGCCAGCTAATATGATCACAGCTCATCACTATTTTACATACACCGCTAGCTTGAACCAGCCAACGTGAACATTTACAATGGATTTCTACTTCGACAGTGAGCTTGAGCACAATCACAGATATTTCCTTTCATACTGTTATTGCAGCGAACTTTTACATATCACTTTTGTTGGTTTAAGCCCCCCTAACATAACACTTGCACTTTATACACGTTCAGCTTTATCCAGCTAACATGACTACCGTACACCTCTATTTTACAGTTAGCAAAATAGGCTAACACAAATGCTATTATTTTTCATATTGATTTTGGTATCGAATGGGGCCACGTGCCATCATAGTGCCACGGCCTGTGGGACGAGGACAACCCAAAGGAGAAAGAGAGGCATCCCGTCAGAGCGAGTCGGAGGATGAGGGGAGCCGTAGGGACGAGAGCGAGAGGGAATCAGAACCCACCTCCGTTGCCACCACCAATGTGTCCTCGGCGGCACGGCGGCGGCGGGACTCCGCAAACACCTTACGCTCCATCAACTTCGGGACCTCGATCGACTCAGGCCACGTGCAGCTGCACCACCCACAGGAGCCCACCTACCAGCGGCGCACTAGCTCGAGTGGGGGTTCACACATCTCACACAGATCTGTGCACTCATCTGCCCGAGCCAAGCGGGGTGAGATCATCTTTTCTGCTTCATTGGATTCCGCCCACCACCACCATTACCACACTGGAGCCCAAAATCGGGCTTTGCATTTGAAGTCTTGTTCCTGACTCACTCCGCAGGAAGTGTCACCTCCCACAGCAGCAGCCACAAGGATGGCAGCGAAGCCAGCGTGCATCAGAAGAGCAGGAAGCAGATGATCCTGGAGAAGTTGAAGGAGCAGCTCTTCAAGGCCAGAGCCTACACCGTCAAGAAGTACAACGCGTTGTCATTTTAAACCAGTCTTGAAAAATTTCAGGCATTCTCTTAGACTCTTCTTGATTTTGTATGCAATGCATTTAATATAGCTCTGTGGGTGCTTTTCAGGTTCATGGAGATCTACGTGCCCATGCGTCAGTTCTTCTATGACCTCATCCATCCCGAGTACAGCGCCGTGACCGACGTCTACGTGCTCATGTTCCTCGCCGATACCGTTGACTTTATCATCATAGTCTTTGGCTTCTGGGCTTTTGGTGTAGGTGTCTCCTTTACACTGAGGTCTTCAGAGGGTCGCGTAAAGCTCACCCTTAACATTTTCATAGAATGGCGCTGTTGGTATCATTGGAAATTGTAACTTTCCATCCCAAATTCCCACCCTACAATATGTTTGTTTTCTTGTAGAAACATTCGGCGGCAGACATTACTTCGTCACTGTCAGAGGATCAAGTCCCGGGCCTTTCTTGGTGATGGTCCTCATTCAGTTTGGGACCATGGTGGTGGACCGCGCCCTCTACCTACGCAAGTCTGTCATGGGCAAGGTCATCTTTCAGGTCTTCCTGGTCTTCGGCATCCACTTCTGGATGTTCTTCATCCTGCCGGGAGTCACCGAGAAGTAAGAATCTACTCGCTTACCGTCTCGTCGTCAAATGTCATTTGTCACGTGTTTATTTTTTTTGCTCTTTCGTACCTTCATAAAGGCGTTTCAACAAGAACAACGTGGCTCAGATGTGGTATTTTGTGAAGTGCATCTACTTTGGGTTGTCAGCCTATCAGATCCGGTGCGGTTATCCCACCCGCGTGTTAGGGAACTTCCTCACCAAGAGCTACAATTATGTCAACCTCTTCCTCTTTCAAGGGTAAGGAAGTCACTTTGCACAAAGAAAATCATCCTCCAAAAATGAAAATAAACAAGCCAATCTTGTTTGCAGGTTCCGTATGGTTCCATTCCTGACAGAGCTGCGTGCCGTGATGGACTGGGTGTGGACTGACACATCGCTCTCTCTGTCCAGCTGGATTTGTGTGGAGGACATCTACGCTCACATCTTCATCCTCAAATGCTGGCGAGAGTCGGAAAAGGTGCCGGAATAAAATGCATTTCCGACATTTTAAAAGTGTAGCCGAGCGAGAAATGCGATTTCCAAGTGTTACTTGAATGATTTCCCGATTGAACTTTTTTTTTTTCTTGTCCCCACCCCTCCAAGATGTCTTATAAGATAATAGTATTAACACCCTTTGGTATTTACCAAGTCGTTTGAAAGAGGTAAAGAAACAGAAGAGAGAGAACAGCAAAAGAAAACTATCTTTCCACCCATACAGAGGTACCCTCAGCCACGAGGCCAGAAGAAGAAGAAGGTGGTGAAGTACGGCATGGGCGGGATGATCGTGATGCTGCTCATCTGCATCGTGTGGTTCCCGCTGCTCTTTATGTCACTCGTCAAGTCCGTGGCCGGCGTGGTCAACCCGCCACTGGACGTTTCCTTCGAGATCACGCTGGCCGGTTTCCAGGTGAGATGAGTAGGAAAAACTTCCCCCCGAAAAAAGTGTCAAGTCAGTCCTGATGTTTGCCTTTTTGGTCCACGGCAGCCCATCTTCACCATGAGTGCTCAGCAGAAACAACTGCAGGAAGTCTCAGAAAAAGACTTTACCAATTTCATCAAACTATACAATGATGACGAGGTGAGTATGGTACCAAGAACTAAATTCTTCCATGAGTATAAAGCTGTCAAATTCACTATCGATGCACACTAAATACAATCGAGATTGGCACTTAGTGGTCTGGACCCAATCTGGGCACGCAGACCAATTCTGAATTAAATAAGGGCAAAAGAAAGTAATCAAGAAATGAAATGGAGAGAAAGACCGACAAAATAATGTGTTCTATGTCTTTTGGGTTTAAAACATTTTCTCCACAATGGCACAAATGTACAGTAAACTTGAAATGAGATTTGTAAATAACCCCCAACCACCCCTTTTTTTTTTTACTTGGGAAAAAAAAAAAGTAAAAGGCCCTCCCCATTTTTGAAAAATAAATCTCTATAATTGTATTTATTTTTTTAATATAGAAACGTTCTCTATTTCACATAAAGGCATTGACAAACTGGCATAATGACAAATAAAAAAGCGATTCGATATTCAACTCAATATTGCATTGAATGAAGTTATTTTTGTGAGACCAGTGCATGTTTGTCAAAAATGAAAATTCCCAAGATGTGTCCTTTTATTTCTGGAGTGGGCTTCCCAAGCAATTTTGATGGTCACATATTAGGCAGAGCGAGTTTGTTGCGTTCGAATTAATTAGCAATAAACTTGAACATGATTTAGTCTTGGGGATGTTTGGGAACCTCTGCTTTAATAAACAGAGGTCTAAATGAGAGTATGTAAGAAAATTGACATTGCAACTGTGCGACTCGTGCCACCAGGAGGCGCTGGAGTGGCTGGGGGGCTACATGCCGGGCGACCTGGTGATCGCGGAGCTGAAGGGCAGTTCTAACTCTCTGTGGACCATCAGCCCCCCGAGTAGGAAGACCCTCATCGACATGTTGGCCCTGGACGAGGACTTTCCCATCACCGTGTCCTGGTCGGTGCAGCGCAACTTGAGCTTGGGCGCCAAGGCCGAGACGGCGTCCGGCAAACGGGTCACCAATCTGCCCAACGACACCAAGAAGGCGCTCGTGCTGCTGCTCTGGGGAAACAACAGCCAATCGCACGTGTGAGTGGACCGATCGCCGAGCTCGAGTGCAAGTCCATCCCGTTCACGTTCTCTTTTGTACGCGCAGGACGCTGAGGAACATCTTCCCGCGCTACATCAGAGCACCCAGCGACTCGGATGCCAAACCTGTCGAGCAGCTTTATAAAGGTAGCGTGCTTTATTTTGGCAATTATACCTCCACTTCCTATCTGAACCAGCTCATGTTTTCTGTGTTCTGATTCAATACTAGACGAGAAGATGTTGAACATCAGTGTGAGCCTGCGGCAAGTGGAGACAGACAATCGTCAGCTTCAGGAGTGGTGGATCGTCAACCAGACGGAGCGCGGCCCCATCGAAAAGAGTCAGAACCATGATGACTGTCTGGAGCTTTACGTCTTCAGTGACCAAGTCAGCCCGCCCAGCCTGGGCTTCCTGGCCGGTTACGGGTATGACCTCTGACCTACATTAAGAGCAGCAGCTCTCCACCTTTATTTTTATCTTCCAAACACAACATTTGATTTTGTTGTTTCTCTCCAAAATGTTAAGATTTAAAAAAAAAAAATCAAAACTGAAGCTCTCCAAGTTTTTTTTTTCAATCACACAAATGCAAAATAAATGTTGATACATTTTTGGGCTTAGGGGTTGTATTCAAGAGAAATAACAGCATGTTTCAGGTACAAATGCCTGTCAACATTTTGAGAGAAACAACGGAAATAAATGGAATTGAAATAAAACTCAAATAAAACTCAAATCTTAGTTTTGGATAAAAATTTAAAAAAACACCGTTTGTTTTATTTTAGATTTAAAATTGGATGCAAATTTAGACCAATAAAGACACTATTTTTATTTCAGTTTCAGATAAATATAAAAACAAACAAAACTTGGAAACAAACACAACAAATATTTGATATAATCAATGTGGGCGTGGTGCTAATGGTATCGTTTCCCGCCTTATGTGCGTGCGCATCGCAGGATCATGGGCCTGTACGCGTCGGTGGTGCTGGTGATCGGCAAGTTTGTGCGCGAGTTCTTCAGCGGCATCTCGCACACCATTATGTTCGAGGAGCTGCCCAACGTGGACCGCATCCTTAAGCTGTGCACCGACATTTTCCTGGTGCGGGAGACGGGCGAGCTGGATCTGGAGGAGGACATGTACGCTAAGCTCATCTTCCTTTACCGCTCCCCCGAGACAATGATCAAGTGGACCCGGGAAAAGACGCAGTGAGCGTGTCTATTTTTTTTTCTACCTGCCTGCCTTTTCCTGACTTTTCAAGCACAAATTTTGCTGGTGCTGCTGTTTAGCGGACGAGATGACTACTTTTTGTGACATTGTACCCTGTAAAAAAAAAAAAAGATTGCCCCAAAGATTTTTTTTTTTTTAATGCTCACGAGGACCTCCTGACAAGGGCTTCCCACAACTAATGAGCACAATTCTTCTTCTCTGATTGGAAATCTTGGAACAGGGATCGTGCAATAGTTTTTCATGACTGATGTGGATGGGTGCAACAAAAGAACAGACACAATTTTTTTTTTTTTGATGTTTTGTTCTTTGGGAGAACCACTTCATGTGTTTTATTTGAAGTCTTAACACACACACACATACACACACACTCTCGTCTTTCACATATTCAGGCTGTGTGATCACTAGAGGGATACAGAGTTCCATATAAAAAGAAAAGAAAGTCTCATAAAATTTCAGAGAAACAACCGAAAGACAAACAATTTGGATGTGTTTTGCATGACAATTTTTTAACAACTAACAATGGTTGGAGAGAAGCAAGAAAAAAAAACCTCTAGGAATTTGGTTGGAGTTTTTAAATAAATCAATTGCTTCATTACGTAAGATCTCAAGTCATCTTTGAATGTTCTTGGGAAAATCAACAACACATATAACAAAAAAGAAGAGTGTAATTGCCTTGATTCAACATTTGTATTTTTTATTAATGTTATTGTGAAAAAACATTACAAAGCTCTTTTTGTTCTTGTTTTTTTTTCTTGTTTCTCTCCAAACTTTGTGATAATTTTAATATTGTAATAACCCACCAAAAAACTTTGTTTGGGATAAGAATTTTATGTGCAACATTCGAAGACAAACACATTACATTTTTTAAAGTCACAAAATGAGAGATTTTTATTTATATATATTGAATCTCTATATCAAAACTTTTTTTTTTAAATATTGTAGCTGGTATTTGGGGTTTTTTTCTCCTCAAATTCTTTTAAAAATGGCACAATGCCTTTTTTTTATTTAAGAGAAACAAAGACAACAGCAGTGAAACAAGACTGAAAAATAATTCGTGTTTTGGATGAAAATCAAGTGGATGGAACGCATAGGAAAGAACATTTATTTGGGAGAGCCACTTCTTTGTCCTTCGTTTAGCCTCATCGCACAATTGCCGCAGTCAATTTTAACTTAACTGTCACCAAGAAAACAAAATACTAACATGCTCTCTAAAAATATTGGCATATTTCTCGTTTTCTGACATCTGAACACACCTAAATAACACATTGGCAACTCTGCTAGTACGCTAACGATGTGCCTAATTTTTTTTTCTTTTCCACATAACACACACGTTCTCAGGAAGCGCTCTTCACACACGTATTAATTGTATGTGTTCGGACACATTGGCTCCGACTAGACGAGAATTTTTTCATAGAACGGCATGACGCGTATGTAATGTTTACTGCACAAGGGATGGCAAGTCGGCCCACCATTGTGATGGCAAAAAAAAAGGATTAAATGGCAAAATGAGCAGGAGGTCAATTATTGGGGATGAAAAGTTTAAAAGACATAAAAAGCAAAGACAAACTATGCATTAGTAGGGCATTGCAGCATGAGAGAAGCACTTCATTATTGTTCATTTCATTACATAAGAGGTGGTGAAAAGGAAGTGAAATGTGAACGTGTATCATAATAAAGGCTGTGACGGAAGTGACAAATAAAATCAAAATGGTGCCTCAGTCCGCTTGTTTGCAGGGATTCGCAGCATTCCTCAACGAGAGAGGTGAGCCCATCCAACAATCATCCAAACCACTTTCTAAAAAAAGCTTCCTGTTTTTTCGTCACGCCGCTGCTCGTGCTTTATTTTCACTTCAGTTTGGGAAGATAACCGATATGGAAAGACAAGAGTAATAAACCCATATAAGCGCAACTAGACATATAAGACATGTCTGCCCTCTTGTGGTGATTAGTGATGTGTCGGTCGCGAACGAGCCGGCACCCTCCCTCGAGAGAGCCGGCTCTCTCTCTCTCTCTCTCTCTCTCTCTCTCTCTCTCTCTCTCTCTCTCTCTCTCTCTCTCTCTCTCTCTCTCTCTCTCTCTCTCTCTCGGGGAAGGGCGAGGTAGGGAGTGCACGCTGAGCGCATGCTCCGTCGCGTCTGCGCACCCACAGACAGACACATACCTGTCAACTTGTACGTTTTGCCCGTATTTTAGACGTTATTTTAATCATTTCAAATCATGTACGGCGTATTACAACTTTTATACCGACCCCCCCCAATTGTGAACCGATCTCACAAAGACCATTTTGGCTCAAATCCAGATCGTCTCACCTGCTGGTAGCCAACGACAATGCTGTCGTCAATCGCTACTATTGTTAGAGCAAACCAGCAAAAGTAATCCTCAATCGTATATTCTTATTTCATCGCTGCGTATGGTAGGATTGATAAAGCATGATGTGCGCATGCGCGGTAAGCCGTCGTAAGGGTTTTTGTTGCTTTGTAAGGGGAATCGTAATTATTTTTATAAGGGCAGCGATTAGCCGAGGTTGACAGGTATGCAAAATGATTTGACTTTCCCAGTTCCAACTCGTCCAGAGGATCATAAACACAACAACAAAGACCGACATGGTGAGACAGCACCTGATAAAGGTACCCAGGGAGTTGTATTTTTTCGGTGGGACTGTACTTGTCATTCCTATTGGTCACCAGTAGACGGCGCCCTTAAGACCTTGTCAACACCGTCGACGACGGGCGCGAGCCTCTTGCGAGTTTGCGGTTGAATTTTACAATGATTCTTCCTGCTGTTAGCTGACATTGGAAAGCGAAATCGGGTTTATTGTTTCCCCTTGCCACTGGCTGGCCCTCTGCTGGAGTGTGAGACCGAAATGTTTCTGACATGTTGATCGATATACAGTGAATACTTTGAAGTTATCGGCCCCAGAAAGTCATCCGATGTTTCCTCCCCAATCTGAAACGAAGTTTTATTTCACCGCGATCCTTTGGGTTTTGCAGGTTCTTCAGCCCCCAGCCCCCTTGGGACCAGCAGAGAGCACCGCGCAAGCATCCAAATGAGACTTGCTTCTCAATTATTCCAGCGGAGTTGCCATGATCAACAAAGCATCTTGAAACAATGAATAAAGTTGGCTTGCACGTTTTGGTAGTGTGCGTAATGGGTGTTTTATTTGCACTTTATTCACGATCGCCAAGAACAGGTGTGTCAAACATACGACCCGCGGGTCGGAACCGGCCCGCAAGGAGATTTGATCAGGCCTGCAAGATAAAAGTGAAAAAATGCATAAAAGACACTGAATGAATATTTGTAATGAATTGCAATTCATGGAATATCCGCTAGGGGGACACACTGTTTTGATCAGAGGAAAAGACATTATTGTTTTGATCAGCGAAGAAGACAACAGCAGCCTCAGTCTGGGGTTAAAACGTCTTACTATACATGGCCGTTTTTTTGGCTAAAAACGCCTTACTACACATGGTCATTTTTTTCATCTAAAATGCCTTACTATACATGGTCGTTTTTTTCGTCTAAAAACGCCTTACTATACATGGTTGTTTTTTTGGAGTTAAAATGCCTTACTATACATGGTCGTTTTTTCAGCTAAAAACGCCTTGCTATACATGGCCGTTTTTTTGGGGCTAAAACGCCTTACTATACATGATCGTTTTTTTCGTCTAAAAACGGCTTACAATATGGTCGTTTTTTTCAGCTAAAAACACCTTACTATACATGGTCAATTTTTTCAGCTAAAAACGCCTTACTATACATTGTCGTTTTTTCAGGTAAAAACGGCTTACCATACATGGTCGTTTTTTTCGTCTAAAAACGCCTTGCTATACATGGCTGTTTTTTTTCAGCTGAAAACGCCTTACTATACATGGTCGTTTTTTTAAGGTTAAAACAGCTTACTATACATGGTCGTTTTTAGTCTAAAAGCGCCTTACTATACATGGTCGTTTTTGTCTAAAACGCCTTACTATACATGGTCGTTTTTAGTCTAAAAGCGCCTTACTATACATGGTCGTTTTTAGTCTAAAAACGCCTTACTATACATGGTCGGTTTTTTCGGGTTAAAACGCCTTCCTATACATGGTCGTTTTTCAGCTAAAGCGACTTACTATACATGGTCGTTTTTAGTCTAAAGCGCCTTACTATACATGGTCGTTTTTGTCTAAAACGCCTTACTATACATGGTCGTTTTTGTCTAAAAGCGCCTTACTATACATGGTCGTTTTTAGTCTAAAAACGCCTTGCTATACATGGCTGTTTTTTTCAGCTGAAAACGCCTTACTATACATGGTCGTTTTTTTCAGGTTAAAACAGCTTACTATACATGGTCGTTTTTTTCGTCTAAAAACGCCTTACTATACATGGTTGTTTTTTTGGAGTTAAAATGCCTTACTATACATGGTCGTTTTTTCAGCTAAAAACGCCTTGCTAAACATGGCCGTTTTTTTGGGGCTAAAACGCCTTACTATACATGATCGTTTTTTTCGTCTAAAAACGGCTTACAATATCGTCGTTTTTTTCAGCTAAAAACACCTTACTATACATGGTCGTTTTTTACGGGTTAAAACGCCTTACTATACATGGTCGTTTTTTTGGGGTTAAAATGCATTACTAATACATGGTCGTTTTTTGCTAAAAACGCCTTACTATACATGGTCGTTTTTCACGGGTTAAAACGCCTTACTATACATGGACGTTTTTCTCGGGTTAAAATGCCTTACTATACATGGTCGTTTTTTTCAGCTAAAAACGCCTTACTATACCTGGTCGTTTTTTTGGGGTTAAAATGCCTTACTAATACATGGTCGTTTTTTTTTGCTAAAAACGCCTTACTATACATGGTCGTTTTTTACGGGTTAAAACGCCTTACTATACATGGACGTTTTTTTCAGCTAAAAACACCTTACTATACATTGTCGTTTTTTCAGGTAAAAACGGCTTACCATACATGGTCGTTTTTTTCGTCTAAAAACGCCTTGCTATACATGGCTGTTTTTTTTCAGCTGAAAACGCCTTACTATACCTGGTCGTTTTTTTGGGGTTAAAATGCCTTACTAATACATGGTCGTTTTTTGCTAAAAACGCCTTACTATACATGGTCGTTTTTTACGGGTTAAAACGCCTTACTATACATGGACGTTTTTTTCAGCTAAAAACACCTTACTATACATTGTCGTTTTTTCAGGTAAAAACGGCTTACCATACATGGTCGTTTTTTTCGTCTAAAAACGCCTTGCTATACATGGCTGTTTTTTTTCAGCTGAAAACGCCTTACTATACATGGTCGTTTTTTTCAGCTAAAAACGCCTTACTATACCTGGTCGTTTTTTTGGGGTTAAAATGCCTTACTAATACATGGTCGTTTTTTTTTGCTAAAAACGCCTTACTATACATGGTCGTTTTTTACGGGTTAAAACGCCTTACTATACATGGCTGTTTTTTTTCAGCTGAAAACGCCTTACTATACATTGTCGTTTTTTCAGGTAAAAACGGCTTACCATACATGGTCGTTTTTTTCGTCTAAAAACGCCTTGCTATACATGGCTGTTTTTTTTCAGCTGAAAACGCCTTACTATACCTGGTCGTTTTTTTGGGGTTAAAATGCCTTACTAATACATGGTCGTTTTTTGCTAAAAACGCCTTACTATACATGGTCGTTTTTTACGGGTTAAAACGCCTTACTATACATGGACGTTTTTTTCAGCTAAAAACGCCTTACTATACATTGTCGTTTTTTCAGGTAAAAACGGCTTACCACACATGGTCGTTTTTTTCGTCTAAAAACGCCTTGCTATACATGGCTGTTTTTTTTCAGCTGAAAACGCCTTACTATACATGGTCGTTTTTTTCAGGTTAAAACAGCTTACTATACATGGTCGTTTTTATCGTCTAAAAACGCCTTACTATACATGGTCGTTTTTTTTGTCTAAAACGCCTTACTATACATGGTCGTTTTTAGTCTAAAACGCCTTACTATACATGGTCGGTTTTTAGTCTAAAAGCGCCTTACTATACATGGTCGGTTTTTTCGTTAAAACGCCTTCCTATACATGGTCGTTTTTTCAGCTAAAGCGCCTTACTATACATGGTCGTTTTTAGTCTAAAAACGCCTTACTATACATGGTCGTTTTTGTCTAAAACGCCTTACTATACATGGTCGTTTTTGTCTAAAAGCGCCTTACTATACATGGTCGTTTTTAGTCTAAAAGCGCCTTGCTATACATGGTCGTTTTTTCAGCTGAAAACGCCTTACTATACATGGTCGTTTTTTTCAGGTTAAAACAGCTTACTATACATGGTTGTTTTTATCGTCTAAAAACGCCTTACTATACATGGTCGTTTTTGTCTAAAAACGCCTTACTATACATGGTCGTTTTTGTCTAAAACGCCTTACTATACATGGTCGTTTTTAGTCTAAAAGCGCCTTACTATACATGGTCGGTTTTTAGTCTAAAACGCCTTACTATACATGGTCGGTTTTTTCGGGTTAAAAGCGCCTTACTATACATGGTCGTTTTTAGTCTAAAAACGCCTTACTATACATGGTCGTTTTTGTCTAAAAACGCCTTACTATACATGGTCGTTTTTGTCTAAAACGCCTTACTATACATGGTCGTTTTTAGTCTAAAACGCCTTACTATACATGGTCGGTTTTTAGTCTAAAACGCCTTACTATACATGGTCGTTTTTAGTCTAAAACGCCTTACTATACATGGTCGTTTTTAGTCTAAAAGCGCCTTACTATACATGGTCGTTTTTTTGTCTAAAAGCGCCTTACTATACATGGTCGTTTTTAGTCTAAAAACGCCTTACTATACATGGTCGGTTTTTAGTCTAAAAGCGCCTTACTATACATGGTCGTTTTTTGGTTAAACGCCTTACTATACATGGTCGTTTTTAGTCTAAAACGCCTTACTATACATGGTCGTTTTTCATCTAAAAACGCCTTACTATACAAGGTCGTTTTTAGTTTAAAAGCGCCTTACTATACATGGTCGTTTTTAGTCTAAAACGCCTTACTATACATGGTCGTTTTTAGGTTTAAAGCGCCTTACTATACATGGTCGTTTTTCAGCTAAAACACCTTACTATACATGGTCAATTTTTCAGCTATAAGCGGCTTACTATTACATGGTCGTTTTTAGTCTAAAAGCGCCTTACTATACATGGTCGTTTTTAGTCTCAAAAGCCTTACTATACTTGGTCATTTTTTTAGTCTAAAACGCCTTACTATATATGGTCGTTTTTAGTCTAAAAGCCTTACTATACATGGTCGTTTTTAGTCTAAAACGCCTTACTATACATGGTCGTTTTTTCATCTAAAAACGCCTTACTATACATGGTCGTTTTTAGTCTAAAAATACCTTACTATACATGGTCGTTTTTAGTCTGGCGCCTTACTATACATGGTCGTTTTTAGTCTAAAACGCCTTACTATACATGGTCGTTTTTAGGCTAAAACGCCTTACTATACATAGTCGTTTTTAGGCTAAAAAGCCTTACTATACATGGTCGTTTTTAGTCTAAAAGCGCCTTACTATACATGGTCGTTTTTGGTTAAAACACCTTACTATACATGGTCGTTTTTAGGCTAAAACGCCTTACTATACATGGTCGTTTTTGGGGTTAAAATGCCTTACTATACATGGTAGTTTTTCAGCTAAAAACGCCTTACTATACATGGTAGTTTTTCATCTAAAACGCCTTACTATACATGGTCGTTTTTAGTCTAAAAATACCTTACTATACATGGTCGTTTTTTTGTCTAAAACGCCTTACATGGTCGTTTTTAGTCTAAAACGCCTTACTATACATGGTCGTTTTTAGTCTAAAACGCCTTACTATACATGGTCGTTTTTAGTCTAAAAACACCTTACTATACATGGTCGTTTTTAGGTTAAAGCGCCTTACTATACATGGTCGTTTTTAGGCTAAAAACGCCTTACTATACATGGTCGTTTTTGGGGTTAAAATGCCTTACTATACATGGTCGTTTTTTCAGCTAAAACACCTTACTATACATGGTCGTTTTTCAGCTAAAAGCGACTTACTATACATGTTCGTTTTTAGTCTAAAAGCGCCTTACTATACATGGTCGTTTTTTCGGCTAAAAACGCCTTAGTATACATGGGCGTTTTTTTCGTCTAAAAACGCCTTACTATACATGGTCGTTTTTTTCGGGTTAAAACACCTTGCTATACATGGTCGTTTTTTTCGGCTAAAAACGCCTTACTATACATGGTCGTTTTTTGGGGGTTAAAATGCCTTACTATACATGGTAGTTTTTTTCAGCTAAAAACGCCTTACTATACATGGTAGTTTTTTTCATCTAAAAACGCCTTACTATACATGGTCGTTTTTTTCGTCTAAAAATACCTTACTATACATGGTCGTTTTTTTCGTCTAAAAACGCCTTACTATACATGGTCGTTTTTATCGTCTAAAAACGCCTTACTATACATGGTCGTTTTTAGTCTAAAAACGCCTTACTATACATGGTCGTTTTTGGGTTAAAACGCCTTACTATACATGGTCGTTTTTAGCTTAAAACGCCTTACTATACATGGTCGTTTTTAGCTAAAAACGCCTTACTATACATGGTCGTTTTTGGGGTTAAAATGCCTTACTATACATGGTCGTTTTTCAGCTAAAAACACCTTACTATACATGGTCGTTTTTCAGCTAAAAGCGCCTTACTATACATGGTCGTTTTTAGTCTAAAAGCGCCTTACTATACATGGTCGTTTTTTCAGCTAAAACGCCTTACTATACATGGTCGTTTTTAGCCTCAAAAGCGCCTTACTATACATGGTCGTTTTTTTGGCTAAAAGCGCCTTACTATACATGGTCGTTTTTGGCTAAAAACGCCTTACTATACATGGTCGTTTTTCAGCTAAAACGCCTTACTATACATGGTCGTTTTTAGTCTAAAACGCCTTACTATACATGGTCGTTTTTAGTCTAAAAACGCCTTACTATACATGGTCGTTTTTCAGCTAAAACGCCTTACTATACATGGTCGTTTTTAGGTTAAAACGCCTTACTATACATGGGCGTTTTCTCGGATTAAAATGCCTTACTATACATGTCGTTTTTCAGGTAAAAGCGACTTACTATACATGGTCGTTTTTCATCTAAAACGCCTTACTATACATGGTCGTTTTTAGTCTAAAAAACGCCTTACTATACATGGTCGTTTTTGGGTTAAAATGCCTTACAATACATGGTCGTTTTTGGGTTAAAAGCGCCTTACTATACATGGTCGTTTTTAGTCTAAAAAACGCCTTACTATACATGGTCGTTTTTAGTCTAAAAACGCCTTACTATACATGGTCGTTTTTAGTCTAAAACGCCTTACTATACATGGTCGTTTTTATTAAAAGCGCCTTACTATACATGGTCGTTTTTGGGGTTAAAATGCCTTACTATACATGGTCGTTTTATTCAGCTAAAAACGCCTTACTGTACATGGTCGTTTTTTTCGGGTTAAATAATAATAATAATAATACATTTGATTTATAAGTGCCTTTCAAGACACCCAAGGACACTTTACGCCTGACTATACATGGTCGTTTTTAGTCAAAAAAGCGCCTTACTATACATGGTCGTTTTTAGTCTAAAAGCGCTTTACTATACATGGTCGTTTTTAGTCTAAAACGCCTTACTATACATGGTCGTTTTTCGGGTTAAAACACCTTACTATACATGGTCGTTTTTAGCTAAAACGCCTTACTATACATGGTCGTTTTTGGGGTTAAAATGCCTTACTATACATGGTCGTTTTTCAGCTAAAAGCGCCTTACTATACATGGTCGTTTTTTAGTCTAAAAGCGCCTTACTATACATGGTCGTTTTTGGGTTAAAACGCCTTACTATACATGGTCGTTTTTAGTCTAAAAACACCTTACTATACATGGTCGTTTTTCAGCTAAAAGCGCCTTACTATACATGGTCGTTTTTAGTCTAAAAGCGCCTTACTATACATTGTCGTTTTTAGTCTAAAAGCGCCTTACTATACATGGTCGTTTTTGCAGCTAAAGCGCCTTACTATACATGGTCGTTTTTAGGCTAAAAGCGCCTTACTATACATGGTCGTTTTTGGGCTAAAACGCCTTACTATACATGGTCGTTTTTAGTCTCAAAACACCTTACTATACATGGTCGTTTTTAGTCTAAAAGCGCCTTACTATACATGGTCGTTTTTCTTCGTGAAAAGAGCCTTACTATACATGGTCGTTTTTGGGGTTAAAACACCTTACTATACATGGTCGTTTTTCAGCTAAAAGCGACTTACTATACATGGTCGTTTTTAGTCTAAAAGCGCCTTACTATACATAGTCGTTTTTAGGTTAAAACGCCTTCCTATACATAGTCGTTTTTAGGCTAAAAGCGCCTTACTATACATGGTCGTTTTTAGTCTAAAAACGCCTTACTATACATGGTCGTTTTTAGTCTCAAAACGACTTACTATACATGGTCTTTTTTTTCTAAAAGCGCCTTACTATACATGGTCGTTTTTGCAGCTAAAACGCCTTACTATACATAGTCGTTTTTAGTCTAAAACGCCTTACTATACATGGTCGTTTTTTGGGCTAAAAGCGCCTTACTATACATGGTCGTTTTTAGTCTCAAAACACCTTACTATACATAGTCGTTTTTAGTCTAAAAGCGCCTTACTATACATGGTCGGTTTTTAGTGAAAAGAGCCTTACTATACATGGTCGTTTTTGGGGTTAAAAGCGACACTATACATGGTCGTTTTTTCAGCTAAAAGCGACTTACTATACATGGTCGTTTTTAGTCTAAAAACGCCTTACTATACATGGTCGTTTTTAGGGTTAAAACGCCTTCCTATACATAGTCGTTTTTAGTCTAAAAGCGCCTTACTATACATGGTCGTTTTTAGTCTAAAAGCGCCTTACTATACATAGTCGTTTTTAGGGTTAAAAGCGCCTTACTATACATGGTCGTTTTTAGTCTAAAAGCGCCTTACTATACATGGTCGTTTTTCCGTCTAAAAACGCCTTACTATACATGGTCGTTTTTAGTCTAAAAGCGCCTTACTATACATGGTCGTTTTTAGGTTAAAAGCGCCTTACTATACATGGTCGTTTTTAGGTTAAAACGCCTTACTATACATGGTCGTTTTTCAGCTAAAAGCGCCTTACTATACATGGTCGTTTTTAGTCAAAAGCGCCTTACTATACATGGTCGTTTTTAGTCAAAAGCGCCTTACTATACATGGTCGTTTTTCCGTCAAAAACGCCTTACTATACATGGTCGTTTTTAGTCAAAAGCGCCTTACTATACATGGTCGTTTTTAGTCAAAAACGCCTTACTATACATGGTCGTTTTTGTCCAAAAACGCCTTACTATACATGGTCGTTTTTAGTCTAAAACGCCTTACTATACATGGTCGTTTTTAGGGTTAAAACGCCTTACTATACATGGTCGTTTTTGGGCTAAAAGCGCCTTACTATACATGGTCGTTTTTAGTCTAAAAGCGCCTTACTATACATGGTCGTTTTTTCGGGTTAAAACGCCTTACTATACATGGTCGTTTTTAGGCTAAAAACGCCTTACTATACATGGTCGTTTTTCAGCTAAAAGCGCCTTACTATACATGGTCGTTTTTGGTCTAAAAGCGCCTTACTATACATGGTCGTTTTTAGGGTTAAAAGCCTTACTATACATGGTCGTTTTTCAGCTAAAAGCGCCTTACTATACATAGTCGTTTTTTCGTCTAAAAGCGCCTTACTATACATGGTCGTTTTTGGGTTAAAAGCGCCTTACTATACATGGTCGTTTTTGGCTAAAACGCCTTACTATACATGGTCGTTTTTAGTCTAAAACGCCTTACTATACATGGTCGTTTTTAGGGTTAAAAACGCCTTACTATACATGGTCGTTTTTGGCTCAAAACGCCTTACTATACATGGTCGTTTTTAGTTAAAACCCTTACTATACATGGTCGTTTTTGGGCTAAAAGCGCCTTACTATACATGGTCGTTTTTAGTCTAAAAGCGCCTTACTATACATGTTCGTTTTTTTGGTTAAAACGCCTTTCTATACATGGTCGTTTTTGGGCTAAAACGCCTTACTATACATGGTCGTTTTTTAGTTAAAACGCCTTACTATACATGGTCGTTTTTGGGCTAAAAACGCCTTACTATACATGGTCGTTTTTAGTCTAAAAGCGCCTTACTATACATGGTCGTTTTTTAGGTTAAAAACGCCTTACTATACATGGTCGTTTTTTTTCTAAAAACGCCTTACTATACATGGTCGTTTTTCAGCTAAAAACGCCTTACTATACATGGTCGTTTTTGGTCTAAAAGCGCCTTACTATACATGGTCGTTTTTTCGGGTTAAAACGCCTTACTATACATGGTCGTTTTTCAGCTAAAAGCGCCTTACTATACATGGTCGTTTTTAGTCTAAAAGCGCCTTACTATACATGGTCGTTTTTAGGGTTAAAACGCCTTACTATACATGGTCGTTTTTAGTCAAAACGCCTTACTATACATGGTCGTTTTTAGTCAAAACGCCTTACTATACATGGTCGTTTTTAGTCTAAAAGCGCCTTACTATACATGGTCGTTTTTGGGTTAAAACGCCTTCCTATACATGGTCGTTTTTCGGCTCAAAGCGCCTTACTATACATGGTCGTTTTTAGTCTAAAAGCGCCTTACTATACATGGTCGTTTTTTCGTCTAAAACGCCTTACTATACATGGTCGTTTTTAGGTTAAAACGCCTTCCTATACATGGTCGTTTTTTCGGCTAAAAGCGCCTTACTATACATGGTCGTTTTTCAGCTAAAAGCGCCTTACTATACATGGTCGTTTTTAGTCTAAAACGCCTTACTATACATGGTCGTTTTTAGGGTTAAACGCCTTACTATACATGGTCGTTTTTAGTCTAAAAGCGCCTTACTATACATGGTCGTTTTTAGTCTAAAAACGCCTTACTATACATGGTCGTTTTTAGTTAAAACGCCTTACTATACATGGTCGTTTTTAGGCTAAAGCGACAAAAACTTACTATACATGGTCGTTTTTCAGCTAAAAGCGCCTTACTATACATGGTCGTTTTTAGTCTAAAAGCGCCTTACTATACATGGTCGTTTTTAGTTAAAAGCGCCTTACTATACATGGTCGTTTTTAGTCTAAAACGCCTTACTATACATGGTCGTTTTTCAGCTAAAAACGCCTTACTATACATGGTCGTTTTTCAGCTAAAACGCCTTACTATACATGGTCGTTTTTAGTCAAAAGCGCCTTACTATACATGGTCGTTTTTAGTCTAAAAGCGCCTTACTATACATGGTCGTTTTTAGTCTAAAACGCCTTACTATACATGGTCGTTTTTAGTCAAAAAGCGCCTTACTATACATGGTCGTTTTTAGTCAAAACGCCTTACTATACATGGTCGTTTTTCAGTCAAAAGCGCCTTACTATACATGGTCGTTTTTAGTCAAAAAAGCGCCTTACTATACATGGTCGTTTTTAGTCTAAAAGCGCCTTACTATACATGGTCGTTTTTTAGTCAAAAAGCGCCTTACTATACATGGTCGTTTTTAGTCAAAAACGCCTTACTATACATGGTCGTTTTTCATCAAAAGCGCCTTACTATACATGGTCGTTTTTAGTCAAAAAAGCCTTACTATACATGGTCGTTTTTAGTCAAAAACGCCTTACTATACATGGTCGTTTTTAGTCAAAAGCGCCTTACTATACATGGTCGTTTTTAGTCAAAAACGCCTTACTATACATGGTCGTTTTTAGTCAAAAACGCCTTACTATACATGGTCGTTTTTAGTCTCAAAACGCCTTACTATACATGGTCGTTTTTAGTCAAAAACTATACATGGTCGTTTTTTCTTTACTATACATGGTCGTTTTTGGTCAAAAACGCCTTACTATACATGGTCGTTTTTCAGCTCAAAAACGCCTTACTATACATGGTCGTTTTTTCAGTCAAAAACGCCTTACTATACATGGTCGTTTTTTCATCAAAACGCCTTACTATACATGGTCGTTTTTTCAGCTAAAAGCGCCTTACTATACATGGTCGTTTTTAGTCAAAAACGCCTTACTATACATGGTCGTTTTTAGTCAAAAAAGCGCCTTACTATACATGGTCGTTTTTAATCAAAAACGCCTTACTATACATGGTCGTTTTTAGTCTAAAAACGCCTTACTATACATGGTCGTTTTTAGTCAAAAAGCCTTACTATACATGGTCGTTTTTAGTCAAAAGCGCCTTACTATACATGGTCGTTTTTAGTCAAAAAAGCGCCTTACTATACATGGTCGTTTTTCATCAAAAAAATGCCTTACTATACATGGTCGTTTTTCGTCAAAAACGCCTTACTATACATGGTCGTTTTTTCATCAAAAAAATGCCTTACTATACATGGTCGTTTTTCGTCAAAAACGCCTTACTATACATGGTCGTTTTTAGTCAAAAGCGCCTTACTATACATGGTCGTTTTTAATCAAAAAACGCCTTACTATACATGGTCGTTTTTAGTCAAAAACGCCTTACTATACATGGTCGTTTTTAGTCAAAAACGCCTTACTATACATGGTCGTTTTTTCATCAAAAGCGCCTTACTATACATGGTCGTTTTTAGTCTAAAACGCCTTACTATACATGGTCGTTTTTAGTCTCAAAAGCGCCTTACTATACATGGTCGTTTTTTCGGGTTAAAACGCCTTACTATACATGGTCGTTTTTGGTCAAAAACGCCTTACTATACATGGTCGTTTTTCATCAAAAGCGCCTTACTATACATGGTCGTTTTTCAGCTAAAAGCGCCTTACTATACATGGTCGTTTTTAGTCTAAAACGCCTTACTATACATGGTCGTTTTTAGTTTTGTCGGGTTAAAACGCCTTACTATACATGGTCGTTTTTAGTCTAAAAGCGCCTTACTATACATGGTCGTTTTTAGTCTCAAAACGCCTTACTATACATGGTCGTTTTTTCGGTTAAAACGCCTTACTATACATGGTCGTTTTTAGTCTAAAACGCCTTACTATACATGGTCGTTTTTAGTCTAAAAGCGCCTTACTATACATGGTCGTTTTTAGGTTAAAACGCCTTACTATACATGGTCGTTTTTAGGTTAAAACGCCTTACTATACATGGTCGTTTTTAGGCTAAAACGCCTTACTATACATGGTCGTTTTTAGTCTAAAACGCCTTACTATACATGGTCGTTTTTTTCAGTTAAAACGCCTTACTATACATGGTCGTTTTTAGTCAAAACGCCTTACTATACATGGTCGTTTTTCAGCTAAAAACGCCTTACTATACATGGTCGTTTTTAGTCTAAAACGCCTTACTATACATGGTCGTTTTTAGTTAAAACGCCTTACTATACATGGTCGTTTTTCAGCTAAAAGCGCCTTACTATACATGGTCGTTTTTAGTCTAAAACGCCTTACTATACATGGTCGTTTTTAGTTAAAACGCCTTACTATACATGGTCGTTTTTAGTCTAAAAACGCCTTACTATACATGGTCGTTTTTAGTCTAAAAACGCCTTACTATACATGGTCGTTTTTAGTTAAAAACGCCTTACTATACATGGTCGTTTTTAGTCAAAAACGCCTTACTATACATGGTCGTTTTTAGTCTAAAAGCGCCTTACTATACATGGTCGTTTTTTTTCGTCAAAAAGCGCCTTACTATACATGGTCGTTTTTAGTCAAAAACGCCTTACTATACATGGTCGTTTTTCAGCTAAAAGCGCCTTACTATACATGGTCGTTTTTAGTCAAAAACGCCTTACTATACATGGTCGTTTTTAGTCAAAAACGCCTTACTATACATGGTCGTTTTTAGTCAAAAGCGCCTTACTATACATGGTCGTTTTTAGTCAAAAAAGCGCCTTACTATACATGGTCGTTTTTAGTCAAAAACGCCTTACTATACATGGTCGTTTTTAGTCAAAAACGCCTTACTATACATGGTCGTTTTTAGTCAAAAAACGCCTTACTATACATGGTCGTTTTTAGTCAAAAACGCCTTACTATACATGGTCGTTTTTAGTCAAAAACGCCTTACTATACATGGTCGTTTTTTTAGTCAAAAACGCCTTACTATACATGGTCGTTTTTAGTCAAAAACGCCTTACTATACATGGTCGTTTTTATCGTCAAAAACGCCTTACTATACATGGTCGTTTTTTTCATCAAAAAAATGCCTTACTATACATGGTCGTTTTTAGTCAAAAACGCCTTACTATACATGGTCGTTTTTTCAGTCAAAAACGCCTTACTATACATGGTCGTTTTTAGTCAAAAACGCCTTACTATACATGGTCGTTTTTAGTCAAAAACGCCTTACTATACATGGTCGTTTTTAATCAAAAACGCCTTACTATACATGGTCGTTTTTTCGTCAAAAACGCCTTACTATACATGGTCGTTTTTAGTCAAAAACGCCTTACTATACATGGTCGTTTTTTCATCAAAAACGCGCCTTACTATACATGGTCGTTTTTAGTCAAAAACGCCTTACTATACATGGTCGTTTTTAGTCAAAAACGCCTTACTATACATGGTCGTTTTTTCGTCAAAACGCCTTACTATACATGGTCGTTTTTTGTCAAAAACGCCTTACTATACATGGTCGTTTTTTCATCAAAAACGCCTTACTATACATGGTCGTTTTTTCAGTCAAAAACGCCTTACTATACATGGTCGTTTTTAGTCAAAACGCCTTACTATACATGGTCGTTTTTTTTTGTCAAAAACGCCTTACTATACATGGTCGTTTTTAGTCAAAAACGCCTTACTATACATGGTCGTTTTTAGTCAAAAACGCCTTACTATACATGGTCGTTTTTTCTAAAACGCCTTACTTAAAACGCCTTACTATACATGGTCGTTTTTAGTCAAAAGCGCCTTACTATACATGGTCGTTTTTAGTCAAAAAAACGCCTTACTATACATGGTCGTTTTTAGGGTTAAAACGCCTTACTATACATGGTCGTTTTTAGTCAAAAAGCGCCTTACTATACATGGTCGTTTTTAGTCAAAAGCGCCTTACTATACATGGTCGTTTTTAGTCAAAAACGCCTTACTATACATGGTCGTTTTTAGTCAAAAACGCCTTACTATACATGGT
The DNA here is from genome assembly GCA_026261675.1 of Hippocampus mohnikei. NCBI lineage: Eukaryota > Metazoa > Chordata > Actinopteri > Syngnathiformes > Syngnathidae > Hippocampus > Hippocampus mohnikei. The sequence goes on along the minus strand of JAKGUB010000333.1, from coordinate 2,268,602 downwards.
CGTTTTTAGTCAAAAACGCCTTACTATACATGGTCGTTTTTAGTCAAAAACGCCTTACTATACATGGTCGTTTTTTAGTCAAAAACGCCTTACTATACATGGTCGTTTTTTCATCAAAACGCCTTACTATACATGGTCGTTTTTAGTCAAAACGCCTTACTATACATGGTCGTTTTTTCGTCAAAAACGCCTTACTATACATGGTCGTTTTTAGTCAAAAACGCCTTACTATACATGGTCGTTTTTTAGTCAAAAACGCCTTACTATACATGGTCGTTTTTTCGTCAAAAACGCCTTACTATACATGGTCGTTTTTAGTCAAAAACGCCTTACTATACATGGTCGTTTTTAGTCAAAAACGCCTTACTATACATGGTCGTTTTTAGTCAAAAAACGCCTTACTATACATGGTCGTTTTTTCAGTCAAAACGCCTTACTATACATGGTCGTTTTTTTAGTCAAAAAACGCCTTACTATACATGGTCGTTTTTCAGTCAAAAACGCCTTACTATACATGGTCGTTTTTTCAAAAAACGCCTTACTATACATGGTCGTTTTTTCGTCAAAAACGCCTTACTATACATGGTCGTTTTTAGTCAAAACGCCTTACTATACATGGTCGTTTTTAGTCAAAAAAGCCTTACTATACATGGTCGTTTTTTCAGTCAAAAACGCCTTACTATACATGGTCGTTTTTAGTCAAAAACGCCTTACTATACATGGTCGTTTTTTTCAGTCAAAAACGCCTTACTATACATGGTCGTTTTTTCAAAAAAACGCCTTACTATACATGGTCGTTTTTAAAAAACGCCTTACTATACATGGTCGTTTTTTCAGTCAAAAACGCCTTACTATACATGGTCGTTTTTTTCGTCAAAAACGCCTTACTATACATGGTCGTTTTTAGTCAAAAACGCCTTACTATACATGGTCGTTTTTTAGTCAAAAACGCCTTACTATACATGGTTGTTTTTTCGTCAAAAAACGCCTTACTATACATTGTCTTTTTTCGTCAAAAAACGCCTTACTATACATGGTTGTTTTTATCGTTAAAAAACGCCTTACTATACATGGTCGTTTTTTCGTCAAAAAACGCCTTACTATACATGGTCGTTTTTTACATGTCAAAAACGCCTTACTATACATGGTCGTTTTTTTCAAAAAACGCCTTACTATACATGGTCGTTTTTAGTCAAAAAACGCCTTACTATACATGGTCGTTTTTAGTCAAAAAACGCCTTACTATACATGGTCGTTTTTTCAGTCAAAAACGCCTTACTATACATGGTCGTTTTTAGTCAAAAACGCCTTACTATACATGGTCGTTTTTAGTCAAAAACGCCTTACTATACATGGCCGTTTTTTCGTCAAAAACGCCTTACTATACATGGTCGTTTTTTGGTCAAAAAACGCCTTACTATACATGGTCGTTTTTCGTCAAAAAACGCCTTACTATACATGGTCGTTTTTAGTCAAAAACGCCTTACTATACATGGTCGTTTTTTAGTCAAAAACGCCTTACTATACATGGTCGTTTTTTTTCAGTCAAAAAACGCCTTACTATACATGGTCGTTTTTTCGTCAAAAGCGCCTTACTATACATGGTCGTTTTTAGTCAAAAAGCGCCTTACTATACATGGTCGTTTTTAGTCAAAAAAGCGCCTTACTATACATGGTCGTTTTTTCAGTCAAAAACGCCTTACTATACATGGTCGTTTTTAGTCAAAAACGCCTTACTATACATGGTCGTTTTTTTGTCAAAAAACTATACATGCCTTACTATACATGGTCGTTTTTTCAGTCAAAAACGCCTTACTATACATGGTCGTTTTTTAGTCAAAAACGCCTTACTATACATGGTCGTTTTTTAGTCAAAAACGCCTTACTATACATGGTCGTTTTTAGTCAAAAAAGCCTTAGTCAAAAACGCCTTACTATACATGGTCGTTTTTAGTCAAAAACGCCTTACTATACATGGTCGTTTTTTCGTCAAAAAAGCGCCTTACTATACATGGTCGTTTTTTAGTCAAAAACGCCTTACTATACATGGTCGTTTTTTAGTCAAAAACGCCTTACTATACATGGTCGTTTTTTTCGTCAAAAAAGCGCCTTACTATACATGGTCGTTTTTAGTCAAAAACGCCTTACTATACATGGTCGTTTTTTAGTCAAAAAAACGCCTTACTATACATGGTCGTTTTTTAGTCAAAAAAGCCTTACTATACATGGTCGTTTTTAGTCAAAAAAGCGCCTTACTATACATGGTCGTTTTTTTTCAGTTTACTATACATGGTCGTTTTTTCAAAAAACGCCTTACTATACATGGTCGTTTTTAGTCAAAAACGCCTTACTATACATGGTCGTTTTTTGTCAAAAACGCCTTACTATACATGGTCGTTTTTTTTCGTCAAAAACGCCTTACTATACATGGTCGTTTTTTTAGTCAAAAACGCCTTACTATACATGGTCGTTTTTTTCATCAAAAACGCCTTACTATACATGGTCGTTTTTTTTCAAAAAACGCCTTACTATACATGGTCGTTTTTTCGTCAAAAACGCCTTACTATACATGGTCGTTTTTTGTAAAAAAACGCCTTACTATACATGGTCGTTTTTAGTCGGTTAAAAACGCCTTACTATACATGGTCGTTTTTTCATCAAAAACGCCTTACTATACATGGTCGTTTTTAGTCAAAAACGCCTTACTATACATGGTCGTTTTTTCAGTCAAAAACGCCTTACTATACATGGTCGTTTTTAGTCAAAAACGCCTTACTATACATGGTCGTTTTTAGTCAAAAACGCCTTACTATACATGGTCGTTTTTTCGGTCAAAAACGCCTTACTATACATGGTCGTTTTTTCGTCAAAAACGCCTTACTATACATGGTCGTTTTTTCGTCAAAAACGCCTTACTATACATGGTCGTTTTTTTCGTCAAAAACGCCTTACTATACATGGTCGTTTTTAGTCAAAAACGCCTTACTATACATGGTCGTTTTTTTCAAAAACGCCTTACTATACATGGTCGTTTTTTCAGTCAAAAACGCCTTACTATACATGGTCGTTTTTTTCGTCAAAAACGCCTTACTATACATGGTCGTTTTTAGTCAAAAACGCCTTACTATACATGGTCGTTTTTTTCGTCAAAAACGCCTTACTATACATGGTCGTTTTTAGTCAAAAACGCCTTACTATACATGGTCGTTTTTTTCAAAAAAACGCCTTACTATACATGGTCGTTTTTTCGTCAAAAACGCCTTACTATACATGGTCGTTTTTTCGTCAAAAACGCCTTACTATACATGGTCGTTTTTAGTCAAAAACGCCTTACTATACATGGTCGTTTTTAGTCAAAAACGCCTTACTATACATGGTCGTTTTTAGTCAAAAACGCCTTACTATACATGGTCGTTTTTTCTGTCAAAAACGCCTTACTATACATGGTCGTTTTTTCGTCAAAAACGCCTTACTATACATGGTCGTTTTTTCGTCAAAAACGCCTTACTATACATGGTCGTTTTTTTCGTCAAAAACGCCTTACTATACATGGTCGTTTTTTCGTCAAAAAAAGCCTTACTATACATGGTCGTTTTTTAGTCAAAAACGCCTTACTATACATGGTCGTTTTTAGTCAAAAACGCCTTACTATACATGGTCGTTTTTTCAGTCAAAAACGCCTTACTATACATGGTCGTTTTTAGTCAAAAACGCCTTACTATACATGGTCGTTTTTTCGTCAAAAACGCCTTACTATACATGGTCGTTTTTTTCGTCAAAAACGCCTTACTATACATGGTCGTTTTTTCGTCAAAAACGCCTTACTATACATGGTCGTTTTTAGTCAAAAACGCCTTACTATACATGGTCGTTTTTAGTCAAAAACGCCTTACTATACATGGTCGTTTTTCGTCAAAAACGCCTTACTATACATGGTCGTTTTTTAGTCAAAAAACGCCTTACTATACATGGTCGTTTTTTCGTCAAAAAACGCCTTACTATACATGGTCGTTTTTTCGTCAAAAACGCCTTACTATACATGGTCGTTTTTAGTCAAAAACGCCTTACTATACATGGTCGTTTTTACGTCAAAAAACGCCTTAATATACATGGTCGTTTTTTTCGTCAAAAAAACGCCTTACTATATACATGGTCGTTTTTTCGTCAAAAACGCCTTACTACACATGGTCGTTTTTTCGTCAAAAACTGCCTTACTATACATGGTCGTATTTTCATCAAAAAACGCCTTACTATACATGGTCGTTTTTAGTCAAAAACGCCTTACTATACATGGTCGTTTTTAGTCAAAAACGCCTTACTATACATGGTCGTTTTTTCATCAAAAACGCCTTACTATACATGGTCGTTTTTAGTCAAAAACGCCTTACTATACATGGTCGTTTTTAGTCAAAAACGCCTTACTATACATGGTCGTTTTTTCGTCAAAAACGCCTTACTATACATGGTCGTTTTTTCGTCAAAAACGCCTTACTATACATGGTCGTTTTTAGTCAAAAACGCCTTACTATACATGGTCGTTTTTTTTCGTCAAAAACGCCTTACTATACATGGTCGTTTTTAGTCAAAAAACGCCTTACTATACATGGTCGTTTTTTCATCAAAAACGCCTTACTATACATGGTCGTTTTTTAGTCAAAAACGCCTTACTATACATGGTCGTTTTTAGTCAAAAACGCCTTACTATACATGGTCGTTTTTTCGTCAAAAACGCCTTACTATACATGGTCGTTTTTAGTCAAAAACGCCTTACTATACATGGTCGTTTTTAGTCAAAAACGCCTTACTATACATGGTCGTTTTTTCGTCAAAAACGCCTTACTATACATGGTCGTTTTTAGTCAAAAACGCCTTACTATACATGGTCGTTTTTTAGTCAAAAACGCCTTACTATACATGGTCGTTTTTAGTCAAAAACGCCTTACTATACATGGTCGTTTTTAGTCAAAAACGCCTTACTATACATGGTCGTTTTTTCGTCAAAAACGCCTTACTATACATGGTCGTTTTTAGTCAAAAACGCCTTACTATACATGGTCGTTTTTTCGTCAAAAACGCCTTACTATACATGGTCGTTTTTTAGTCAAAAACGCCTTACTATACATGGTCGTTTTTAGTCAAAAACGCCTTACTATACATGGTCGTTTTTAGTCAAAAACGCCTTACTATACATGGTCGTTTTTTCAGTTAAAAACGCCTTACTATACATGGTCGTTTTTTCGTCAAAAACGCCTTACTATACATGGTCGTTTTTTTAGTCAAAAAACGCCTTACTATACATGGTCGTTTTTTTCGTCAAAAACGCCTTACTATACATGGTCGTTTTTTGTCAAAAACGCCTTACTATACATGGTCGTTTTTTCGTCAAAAACGCCTTACTATACATGGTCGTTTTTAGTCAAAAAACGCCTTACTATACATGGTCGTTTTTAGTCAAAAACGCCTTACTATACATGGTCGTTTTTTCGTCAAAAACGCCTTACTATACATGGTCGTTTTTAGTCAAAAACGCCTTACTATACATGGTCGTTTTTAGTCAAAAACGCCTTACTATACATGGTCGTTTTTAGTCAAAAACGCCTTACTATACATGGTCGTTTTTAGTCAAAAACGCCTTACTATACATGGTCGTTTTTTAGTCAAAAACGCCTTACTATACATGGACGTTTTTTCGTCAAAAACGCCTTACTATACATGGTCGTTTTTTAGTCAAAAACGCCTTACTATACATGGTCGTTTTTTTTCGTCAAAAACGCCTTACTATACATGGTCGTTTTTTCGTCAAAAACGCCTTACTATACATGGTCGTTTTTTTTGGTCAAAAACGCCTTACTATACATGGTCGTTTTTTCGTCAAAAACGCCTTACTATACATGGTCGTTTTTTGTCAAAAAACGCCTTACTATACATGGTCGTTTTTTCGTCAAAAACGCCTTACTATACATGGTCGTTTTTAGTCAAAAACGCCTTACTATACATGGTCGTTTTTTCGTCAAAAACGCCTTACTATACATGGTCGTTTTTAGTCAAAAACGCCTTACTATACATGGTCGTTTTTTCGTCAAAAACGCCTTACTATACATGGTCGTTTTTTGTCAAAAACGCCTTACTATACATGGTCGTTTTTTCGTCAAAAACGCCTTACTATACATGGTCGTTTTTTCGTCAAAAAACGCCTTACTATACATGGTCGTTTTTAGTCAAAAACGCCTTACTATACATGGTCGTTTTTTAGTCAAAAACGCCTTACTATACATGGTCGTTTTTAGTCAAAAACGCCTTACTATACATGGTCGTTTTTAGTCAAAAACGCCTTACTATACATGGTCGTTTTTTTCGTCAAAAACGCCTTACTATACATGGTCGTTTTTTCGTCAAAAACGCCTTACTATACATAGCCGTTTTTTCGTCAAAAACGCCTTACTATACATGGTCGTTTTTTTCGTCAAAAACGCCTTACTATACATGGTCGTTTTTTGTCAAAAAACGCCTTACTATACATGGTCGTTTTTTCGTCCAAAAACGCCTTACTATACATGGTCGTTTTTAGTCAAAAACGCCTTACTATACATGGTCGTTTTTTCGTCAAAAACGCCTTACTATACATGGTCGTTTTTTCGTCAAAAACGCCTTACTATACATGGTCGTTTTTTCGTCAAAAACGCCTTACTATACATGGTCGTTTTTAGTCAAAAACGCCTTACTATACATGGTCGTTTTTTTCGTCAAAAACGCCTTACTATACATGGTCGTTTTTAGTCAAAAACGCCTTACTATACATGGTCGTTTTTAGTCAAAAACGCCTTACTATACATGGTCGTTTTTTAGTCAAAAACGCCTTACTATACATGGTCGTTTTTAGTCAAAAACGCCTTACTATACATGGTCGTTTTTAGTCAAAAAACGCCTTACTATACATGGTCGTTTTTTCGTCAAAAACGCCTTACTATACATGGTCGTTTTTAGTCAAAAACGCCTTACTATACATGGTCGTTTTTAGTCAAAAACGCCTTACTATACATGGTCGTTTTTTTCGTCAAAAACGCCTTACTATACATGGTCGTTTTTTCAGTCAAAAACGCCTTACTATACATGGTCGTTTTTTCGTCAAAAACGCCTTACTATACATGGTCGTTTTTTCGTCAAAAACGCCTTACTATACATGGTCGTTTTTTTAGTCAAAAAAGCCTTACTATACATGGTCGTTTTTTCAAAAACGCCTTACTATACATGGTCGTTTTTAGTCAAAAACGCCTTACTATACATGGTCGTTTTTAGTCAAAAACGCCTTACTATACATGGTCGTTTTTAGTCAAAAACGCCTTACTATACATGGTCGTTTTTTCGTCAAAAACGCCTTACTATACATGGTCGTTTTTTTCGTCAAAACGCCTTACTATACATGGTCGTTTTTAGTCAAAAACGCCTTACTATACATGGTCGTTTTTAGTCAAAAACGCCTTACTATACATGGTCGTTTTTAGTCAAAAACGCCTTACTATACATGGTCGTTTTTAGTCAAAAACGCCTTACTATACATGGTCGTTTTTAAGTCAAAAACGCCTTACTATACATGGTCGTTTTTTCGTCAAAAAACGCCTTACTATACATGGTCGTTTTTTCGTCAAAAAACGCCTTACTATACATGGTCGTTTTTAGTCTTTTGGGCTAAAAACGCCTTACTATACATGGTCGTTTTTCGTCAAAAACGCCTTACTATACATAATCGTTTTTTTCGTCAAAAACGCCTTACTATACATGGTCGTTTTTAGTCAAAAACGCCTTACTATACATGGTCGTTTTTAGTCAAAAACGCCTTACTATACATGGTCGTTATTTTGTCAAAAACGCCTTACTATACATGGTCGTTTTTACGTCAAAAACGCCTTACTATACATGGTCGTTTTTTAGTCAAAAAACGCCTTACTATACATGGTCGTTTTTTCGTCAAAAACGCCTTACTATACATGGTCGTTTTTTTAGTCAAAACGCCTTACTATACATGGTCGTTTTTTCAGTCAAAACGCCTTACTATACATGGTCGTTTTTAGTCAAAAACGCCTTACTATACATGGTCGTTTTTTCGTCAAAAACGCCTTACTATACATGGTCGTTTTTTCGTCAAAAACGCCTTACTATACATGGTCGTTTTTAGTCAAAAACGCCTTACTATACATGGTCGTTTTTTTCGTCAAAAAACGCCTTACTATACATGGTCGTTTTTTCGTCAAAAACGCCTTACTATACATGGTCGTTTTTTCGTCAAAAACGCCTTACTATACATGGTCGTTTTTTGTCAAAAACGCCTTACTATACATGGTCGTTTTTTCATCAAAAACGCCTTACTATACATGGTCGTTTTTAGTCAAAAACGCCTTACTATACATGGTCGTTTTTTCGGTCAAAAACGCCTTACTATACATGGTCGTTTTTAGTCAAAAACGCCTTACTATACATGGTCGTTTTTTCGGCTAAAAACGCCTTACTATACATGGTCGTTTTTTTTGTCAAAAACGTCTTACTATACATGGTCGTTTTTTCGTCAAAAACGCCTTACTATACATGGTCGTTTTTTCGTCAAAAACGCCTTACTATACATGGTCGTTTTTAGTCAAAAACGCCTTACTATACATGGTCGTTTTTAGTCAAAAACGCCTTACTATACATGGTCGTTTTTTCGTCAAAAACGCCTTACTATACATGGTCGTTTTTAGTCAAAAACGCCTTACTATACATGGTCGTTTTTAGTCAAAAACGCCTTACTATACATGGTCGTTTTTTCGTCAAAAACGCCTTACTATACATGGTCGTTTTTTCGTCAAAAACGCCTTACTATACATGGTCGTTTTTAGTCAAAAACGCCTTACTATACATGGTCGTTTTTAGTCAAAAACGCCTTACTATACATGGTCGTTTTTAGTCGTCAAAAACGCCTTACTATACATGGTCGTTTTTTAGTCAAAAACGCCTTACTATACATGGTCGTTTTTTCGTCAAAAACGCCTTACTATACATGGTCGTTTTTTCGTCAAAAACGCCTTACTATACATGGTCGTTTTTTCAGTCAAAAACGCCTTACTATACATGGTCGTTTTTTCGTCAAAAACGCCTTACTATACATGGTCGTTTTTAGTCAAAAACGCCTTACTATACATGGTCGTTTTTAGTCAAAAACGCCTTACTATACATGGTCGTTTTTTCGTCAAAAACGCCTTACTATACATGGTCGTTTTTTCGTCAAAAAAGCCTTACTATACATGGTCGTTTTTAGTCAAAAAACGCCTTACTATACATGGTCGTTTTTTCGTCAAAAACGCCTTACTATACATGGTCGTTTTTTCGTCAAAAACGCCTTACTATACATGGTCGTTTTTTCATCAAAAACGCCTTACTATACATGGTCGTTTTTAGTCAAAAACGCCTTACTATACATGGTCGTTTTTTTCGTCAAAAACGCCTTACTATACATGGTCGTTTTTAGTCAAAAACGCCTTACTATACATGGTCGTTTTTTCGTCAAAAACGCCTTACTATACATGGTCGTTTTTAGTCAAAAACGCCTTACTATACATGGTCGTTTTTTCGTCAAAAACGCCTTACTATACATGGTCGTTTTTTCGTCAAAAACGCCTTACTATACATGGTCGTTTTTAGTCAAAAACGCCTTACTATACATGGTCGTTTTTTCGTCAAAAACGCCTTACTATACATGGTCGTTTTTAGTCAAAAACGCCTTACTATACATGGTCGTTTTTTCGTCAAAAACGCCTTACTATACATGGTCGTTTTTTCGTCAAAAACGCCTTACTATACATGGTCGTTTTTTCGTCAAAAACGCCTTACTATACATGGTCGTTTTTAGTCAAAAACGCCTTACTATACATGGTCGTTTTTTCGTCAAAAACGCCTTACTATACATGGTCGTTTTTTCGTCAAAAACGCCTTACTATACATGGTCGTTTTTTCGTCAAAAACGCCTTACTATACATGGTCGTTTTTTCGTCAAAAACGCCTTACTATACATGGTCGTTTTTTCGTCAAAAACGCCTTACTATACATGGTCGTTTTTTCGTCAAAAACGCCTTACTATACATGGTCGTTTTTTCGTCAAAAACGCCTTACTATACATGGTCGTTTTTCGTCAAAAACGCCTTACTATACATGGTCGTTTTTTCGTCAAAAACGCCTTACTATACATGGTCGTTTTTTCGTCAAAAACGCCTTACTATACATGGTCGTTTTTTCGTCAAAAACGCCTTACTATACATGGTCGTTTTTTCAGTCAAAAACGCCTTACTATACATGGTCGTTTTTTCGTCAAAAACGCCTTACTATACATGGTCGTTTTTTTAGTCAAAAACGCCTTACTATACATGGTCGTTTTTTCGTCAAAAACGCCTTACTATACATGGTCGTTTTTTCGTCAAAAAAGCCTTACTATACATGGTCGTTTTTTCGTCAAAAACGCCTTACTATACATGGTCGTTTTTTCGTCAAAAAAGCCTTACTATACATGGTCGTTTTTTCGTCAAAAACGCCTTACTATACATGGTCGTTTTTTCGTCAAAAACGCCTTACTATACATGGTCGTTTTTTCGTCAAAAACGCCTTACTATACATGGTCGTTTTTTTCGTCAAAAACGCCTTACTATACATGGTCGTTTTTTTCGTCAAAAACGCCTTACTATACATGGTCGTTTTTTCGTCAAAAACGCCTTACTATACATGGTCGTTTTTTAGTCAAAAACGCCTTACTATACATGGTCGTTTTTAAAAAACGCCTTACTATACATGGTCGTTTTTTCGTCAAAAACGCCTTACTATACATGGTCGTTTTTTCGTTACGTCAAAAACGCCTTACTATACATGGTCGTTTTTTCGTCAAAACGCCTTACTATACATGGTCGTTTTTTTCGTCAAAAACGCCTTACTATACATGGTCGTTTTTCGTCAAAAACGCCTTACTATACATGGTCGTTTTTTCGTCAAAAACGCCTTACTATACATGGTCGTTTTTTTTTTTAAAAAACGCCTTACTATACATGGTCGTTTTTTCGTCAAAAAACGCCTTACTATACATGGTCGTTTTTTCGTCAAAAACGCCTTACTATACATGGTCGTTTTTTTTCAAAAACGCCTTACTATACATGGTCGTTTTTTTCGTCTAAAACGCCTTACTATACATGGTCGTTTTTTCGTCTAAAAACGCCTTACTATACATGGTCGTTTTTTTTTCGTCTAAAACGCCTTACTATACATGGTCGTTTTTCGTCAAAACGCCTTACTATACATGGTCGTTTTTTCGTCAAAAACGCCTTACTATACATGGTCGTTTTTTAGTCAAAAACGCCTTACTATACATGGTCGTTTTTTTGTCAAAAACGCCTTACTATACATGGTCGTTTTTTCGTCAAAAACGCCTTACTATACATGGTCGTTTTTTCGTCAAAAACGCCTTACTATACATGGTCGTTTTTTCGTCAAAAACGCCTTACTATACATGGTCGTTTTTTGTCAAAAAACGCCTTACTATACATGGTCGTTTTTTCGTCAAAAACGCCTTACTATACATGGTCGTTTTTTCGGCTAAAAACGCCTTACTATACATGGTCGTTTTTAGTCTCAAAACGCCTTACTATACATGGTCGTTTTTTCGTCAAAAACGCCTTACTATACATGGTCGTTTTTTTTCAAAAACGCCTTACTATACATGGTCGTTTTTTTCGTTAAAAACGCTTACTATACATGGTCGTTTTTTCGTCAAAAACGCCTTACTATACATGGTCGTTTTTTCGTCTAAAAACGCCTTACTATACATGGTCGTTTTTTTCGTCAAAAACGCCTTACTATACATGGTCGTTTTTCATCAAAAACGCCTTACTATACATGGTCGTTTTTTCGTCAAAAAACGCCTTACTATACATGGTCGTTTTTTCGTCAAAAACGCCTTACTATACATGGTCGTTTTTTCGTCAAAAACGCCTTACTATACATGGTCGTTTTTTTCGTCAAAAACGCCTTACTATACATGGTCGTTTTTAGTCAAAAACGCCTTACTATACATGGTCGTTTTTAGTCAAAAACGCCTTACTATACATGGTCGTTTTTTTCGTCAAAAACGCCTTACTATACATGGTCGTTTTTTTCGTCAAAAACGCCTTACTATACATGGTCGTTTTTAGTCAAAAACGCCTTACTATACATGGTCGTTTTTTTCGTCAAAAACGCCTTACTATACATGGTCGTTTTTTTGTCAAAAACGCCTTACTATACATGGTCGTTTTTAGTCAAAAACGCCTTACTATACATGGTCGTTTTTAGTCAAAAACGCCTTACTATACATGGTCGTTTTTAGTCAAAAACGCCTTACTATACATGGTCGTTTTTTCGCTAAAAACGCCTTACTATACATGGTCGTTTTTTCGTTAAAACGCCTTACTATACATGGTCGTTTTTTCTCAAAACGCCTTACTATACATGGTCGTTTTTAGTCAAAACGCCTTACTATACATGGTCGTTTTTAGTCAAAAACGCCTTACTATACATGGTCGTTTTTTGTCAAAAAACGCCTTACTATACATGGTCGTTTTTTTCATCAAAAACGCCTTACTATACATGGTCGTTTTTCATCAAAAACGCCTTACTATACATGGTCGTTTTTTTCAAAAACGCCTTACTATACATGGTCGTTTTTTTCGTCAAAAACGCCTTACTATACATGGTCGTTTTTTCGTCAAAAACGCCTTACTATACATGGTCGTTTTTTTCGTCAAAAACGCCTTACTATACATGGTCGTTTTTAGTCAAAAACGCCTTACTATACATGGTCGTTTTTTCATCCAAAACGCCTTACTATACATGGTCGTTTTTAGTCAAAACGCCTTACTATACATGGTCGTTTTTTCGTCAAAAACGCCTTACTATACATGGTCGTTTTTTCGTCAAAAACGCCTTACTATACATGGTCGTTTTTTGTCAAAAACGCCTTACTATACATGGTCGTTTTTCGTCAAAAACGCCTTACTATACATGGTCGTTTTTTTCGTCAAAAACGGCTTACTATACATGGTCGTTTTTTGTCTCAAAACGCCTTACTATACATGGTCGTTTTTTACGGGTAAAACGCCTTACTATACATGGTTGTTTTTTTCAGCCAAAACGCCTTACTATACATGGTCGTTTTTTCAGCTAAAAACGCCTTACTATACATGGTCGTTTTTTTCGTCTAAAAACGCCTTACTATACATGGTCGTTTTTTTTAGTCAAAAAACGCCTTACTATACATGGTCGTTTTTTTCATCCAAAAAAATGCCTTACTATACATGGTCGTTTTTTCCGTCCAAAAAAATGCCTTACTATACATGGTCTTTTTTTCCGTCAAAAAATGCCTTACTATACATGGTCGTTTTTTTTGTCAAAAAACGCCTTATTATACATGGTCGTTTTTCGTCAAAAAACGCCTTACTATACATGGTCGTTTTTAGTCAAAAAAACGCCTTATTATACATGGTCGTTTTTAGTCAAAAACGCCTTACTATACATGGTCGTTTTTTCATCCAAAACGCCTTACTATACATGGTCGTTTTTTGTCAAAAACGCCTTACTATACATGGTCGTTTTTTTCGTCAAAAACGCCTTACTATACATGGTCGTTTTTTTCGTCAAAAACGCCTTACTATACATGGTCGTTTTTTTCGTCAAAAACGCCTTACTATACATGGTCGTTTTTTTTCGTCAAAAACGCCTTACTATACATGGTCGTTTTTTGTCAAAAACGCCTTACTATACATGGTCCTTTTTTTCATCAAAAACGCCTTACTATACATGGTCGTTTTTTAGTCAAAAACGCCTTACAATACATGGTCGTTTTATTAGTCAAAAACGCCTTACTATACATGGTCGTTTTTCGTCAAAAACGCCTTACTATATATACATGGTCCTTTTTTCATCCAAAAACGCCTTACTATACATGGTCGTTTTTTAGTCAAAAAACGCCTTACTATATACATGGTCGTTTTTAGTCAAAAACGCCTTACTATATACATGGTCGTTTTTTCGTCAAAAAACGCCTTACTATACATGGTCGTTTTTTTCGTCTAAAAACGCCTTGCTATACATGGTCGTTTTTTTTCCGCTAAAAAAGCCTTACTATACATGGTCGTTTTTTGGGGGTTAAAATGCCTTACAATACATGGTCTTTTTTTTCGTCTCAAAACGCCTTACTATACATGGTCGTTTTTTCGTCTCAAAACGCCTTTCTATACATGGTCGTTTTTTACGGGTTAAAACGCCTTACTATACATGGTCGTTTTTTTTCGGCTAAAAACGCCTTTTTATACATTTTTTGGGGGGTTAAAACGCCTTAGTATACATGGTTGTTTTTTTCGGCTAAAAACGCCTTGCTCTACATGGTCGTTTTTTTCGGCTAAAAACGCCTTACTATACATGGTCCTTTTTTTCATCCAAAAACGCCTTACTATACATGGTCGTTTTTTTCGTCAAAAAACGCCTTACAATACATGGTCGTTTTTTTCGTCAAAAAAAGCCTTACTATACATGGTCGTTTTTAGTCAAAAACGCCTTACTATATATACATGGTCGTTTTTTCGTCAAAATACGCCTTACTATACATGGTCGTTTTTTATCAAAAAACGCCTTACTATACATGGTCGTTTTTTTCGTCAAAAAACGCCTTACAATACATGGTCGTTTTTATTCGTCAAAAAACGCCTTACTATACATGGTCGTTTGTTTCGTCAAAAAACGCCTTACTATATATACATGGTCGTTTTTTTCGTCAAAATACGCCTTACTATACATGGTCGTTTTTTTCGTCAAAAAACGCCTTACTATACATGGTCGTTTTTGTCAAAAACGCCTTACTATACATGGTCGTTTTTATCGTCAAAAACGCCTTACTATACATGGTCGTTTTTTCATCAAAAAACGCCTTACTATACATGGTCGTTTTTTTCGTCTAAAAACGCCTTGCTATACATGGTCGTTTTTTTTCCGCTAAAAAAGCCTTACTATACATGGTCGTTTTTTGGGGGTTAAAATGCCTTACAATACATGGTCTTTTTTTCGTCTCAAAACGCCTTTTTATACATTTTTTGGGGGGTTAAAACGCCTTAGTATACATGGTTGTTTTTTTCGGCTAAAAACGCCTTGCTCTACATGGTCGTTTTTTTCGGCTAAAAACGCCTTACTATAAATGTTAGTTTTTTTCGTCTAAAAACGCCTTACAATACATGGTCGTTTTTTTAATCAAAAAACGCCTTACTATACATGGTCGTTTTTTTTCCGCTAAAAAAACCTTACTATACATGGTCGTTTTTTTCGGGTTAAAACGCCTTCCCATACATGGTCGTTTTTTTCGTCAAAAAATGCCTTACTATACATGGTCGTTTTTTTCCTCAAAAAACGCTTTACAATACATGGTCGTTTTTATTCGTCAAAAAACGCCTTACTATACATGGTCGTTTTTTTCGTCAAAAACGCCTTACTATACATGGTCGTTTTTAGTCAAAAACGCCTTACTATACATGGTCGTTTTTAGTCAAAAACGCCTTACTATACATGGTCGTTTTTAGTCAAAAACGCTTACTATACATGGTCGTTTTTAGTCAAAAACGCCTTACTATACATGGTCGTTTTTTCATCAAAAAAGCCTTACTATACATGGTCGTTTTTCGTCTAAAAACGTCTTACTGTACATGGTCGTTTTTTTCGTCAAAAACGCCTACTATACATGGTCGTTTTTTTCATCCAAAAACGCCTTACTATACATGGTCGTTTTTTTCATCAAAAAACGCCTTACTATACATGGTCGTTTTTTCCTCAAAAAACGCTTTACAATACATGGTCATTTTTATTCGTCAAAAAACGCCTTACTATACATGGTCGTTTTTTTCGTCAAAAAACGCCTTACTATACATGGTCGTTTTTTTCGTCAAAAAACGCCTTACTATACATGGTCGTTTTTTCGTCAAAAACGCCTTACTATACATGGTCGTTTTTAGGCTAAAACGCCTTTTATACATTTTTGGGGTTAAAACGCCTTAGTATACATGGTTATTTTTTTCGGCTAAAAACGCCTTGCTCTACATGGTCGTTTTTTTCGGCTAAAAACGCCTTACTATAAATGTTAGTTTTTTTCGTCTAAAAACGCCTTATTATACATGGTAGTTTTTTTTCGGCTAAAAAAGCCTTAGTATACATGGTCGTTTTTTCGGGTTAAAACGCCTTACTATACATGGTCGTTTTTTTCCTCTAAAAACGCCTTATATACATGGTCGGTTTTTTTTCGGCTAAAAAAGCCTTAGTATACATGGTCGTTTTTTCGGGTTAAAACGCCTTACTATACATGGTCGTTTTTTTTCGGCTAAAAACGCCTTACTATACATGGTCGTTTTTTTCCGGCTAAAAACACCTTTTTATCCATGGTCGTTTTTTCAGCTAAAAACACCTTTTTATCCATGGTTGTTTTTTTCGGCTAAAAACGCCTTTTTATACATGGTCGTTTTTTTCGGGTTAAAACGCCTTTCCCTTCATCAGTGGTGTATATCGTACGGCTGGAACCCGTCCGCAAGGAGGTTTGATCAGGCCCGCAGGATAATTTAAAAGTGAAAAAATGCACAAAAGACACGGAATGAATATTTTTAATAGGGTGCAATTCGTTGAATATCCGCTAGTTTTGATCAGAGGAAAAGACAACATTGTTTTGATCAGAGAAGACAACAGCAGCCTCAGTCTGTAACTGAGACAGACCCAACACACTAAGCCTCATTTCATTTTTCAGAGTTGAAGGAAGATTGTTCTTGGGTCCTCCGTGCCACAAGAGGGAGTCACCTGCTCACCGCCAGAGTCCACCTAAGAGCACAGACCTGCAGGCAACACTTTTTGCTCTTCTTCCTGTTATTCGCAAGGTGCTGAAGTCAAACTTTGAGCCAGCCTGAAAAGTAGGAGACATTTACACTCGTTCAATGCACCATCATGACTACTTTTTTTTTTTTTAATTCTCCCCCAGGCAGCAGTAAACATGATCGGCTTCCTGCTCTCGAAAGACCCAACAGTCTATCTCCCTGGTAAGTTTCATGCCCAACATATCTTTGTCTGCACAAGAAATTGACTTGCGTGTAACTCACGGATGCCTTTCCTCAGGTCAACACACCTGTCCCACATTCTTTTCAAGAGCTGATCAAGAGTTTTTTGTTGTTTTTTTGTTGTTTTTGTCTTGTTTTGTCACATGGTGTTGTTCTTACGTCGTGTGGACCTGAAGTGGACTGTTTTCAGTATTTTTGGCCATGGCATTCGTCAAAGAAGAAGAATCTGTGCTTGGTGGTTGCGCCTTCTCGGCAGCACACGCGTACCAGCACTGATTTCTTGATTGGGAGGAATGTTGTCGCCATTTGACTGTCGTTGCTGGACATCCCCGGGGCGCTTGTGTCTTGCGCCTGAAGTAGGCAGCATTTTCACAGCCCCGCTTTGTTCAGCGAAAAGGTCGGTGCTGATGGACAGTCTGCAGCTGGATGGATGCATGGATTGAGGAGCCGACAATGAGAAGAAGGGAGCGTCAGCGCAGAGCGCCGATGCGTATGTGGAACTGGGAGTCGTGGCTTGGAATTGAAGCGGACTTACATGGGACAGGAGAAGAGAGTCAATCTCTTTTCGTTAATGGATGCTACGGCTTCTTGTTGCTTTCAAGTTTAGCTTGTAGCAGACGTGTGCACATTGCAGCATGACGTATTTGATCCACTGGTGAAAGGACACTTTGATTCGCTCCTCTTTCATCTATAACTGCTTCAGACAACAAAGTGTATGCAGGAAAGTGGTTAAGAGTGCACGATTGTCTGTGTCTCATGTGTTGTTTTGTATTTTGTCTTTTTTTGTTAACTTTTCTTTTGATGGCGGCGCGGACACCCGCAGCGGCTCCTCTTGTTTCATGTTGAGAGGGAAGAAATTTCATCTGTGCTGTATGTTACACATACTGTACATTTGACAATAAAGTTTATCCAATCCAATCACTTCGCCGCCCAGCAACAAGCAGACTGCAATCCAACTTGCAACCTTTTTCCACTGCTTTTGTGATTGTCTACTCTGCAAAAGAAATAAAGCTTGATTACAAAGAACACTTCAACTCAACTTCATTTTTAAACACATCACCACAATCTAACTGGCTGGAATGATGGCTGATGATTCGCTGATAGCTGTGAAAGTGGGTGGAGCATGACAATAACATGCTGTGATTGGTGGAAAGGGGGAGTGGTTTTGCAAATTAGGCGTTTTCTGATAGGTGGGCTCTTTGGGGCGTGGTTATGCAAATTTGGAGCAATCTGATCGGTCGAAACTTGGAAAGTGGGCATGTTTATGCAAATTAGGGTTAGGGTTATGCAAATGAGGGGTCTCACTGCGATTATTGGATGTTAAATTGGGTGTGGTTTGGGGCGGGCATTGCAGCACTTTTTCAAAGTCCCATTTGAGTCTTGAGCTCAGACTTGCACTTGGGTCACATCAGACCTTTTCACTGCTCCCGTCGTTTCACATGACCCAAAAGCTTGATTCCTGGAGTTTCGGGTCATGTGGAGACCAACGGGAACAGTGGAAAGACTGTCTGATGTGACTGAAGCGCAAGTCTGAGCTCAAGACGTCATTCTTTGAAAAGGCTTCGAGTGAGTTGAGGATGGATTTGGTCATGAAAGGCAAGGACTCAGATTCAAGTTGAACAATTTATTGGACAGAAAAGGGAACATGACAATGTGAAAGCATTTGACCAGTCAATCTTTGTGTGGGCCAATTCAAGTTGCACGCACACAAACACTGACGACAGGCCTGAGATGGGAGCATGTGCTTGACCAGCTCATGCGTGATGTCACTGACATCTCATGACACACCAAGGGGGACATGAGCACGTCCGACCTCTCTCACTGAGACAAAAACTAACTGCTGTGTACTCCACAACAACATGATCACACTCTTCTGGTCAAGTTTTTAAATGACATTGAAGTGGGCCAAGTTAGTCATATGTATGTATATATATATATATATATATATATATATATATAAGCGGCTGGATAGCTCAGTTGGCGTACGGGAGACGGGGTTCGAATCCCACTTGGGGCAAAAATGAGCACATAACACCATCCAGTGTGGGTCCTTGGGCAACACCCTTCACGCTAATGCCTACCTCATACAATGATGAGAGACAATAAATCTAATGACATGCCGGTTTGGCCGGCTCAGACGTCGCCCGGCCAAACAAGGTCTGCGTCAGGTGCTGGGGAACCAGAGCACCGTGAAGAAAAATGGGCTACTGGAACAAAGCCGAGATGGGCGAGATGCGATAACATGGCTCTGTTGGAATGCTACTACTCAAGCAACCCTAGTCAGAGGGGTTACATGCAGAGAATGCGGGCTGAATGGTTACTTCGAAACCCACAGTCACGATTGACCACGAAACAACTAGTAGCTCAGTGTTCCAACATCGTCATACGGCAATTGCTGTCACAACTTGAGATTGATGAGGTACAACGCAGGTTCCATGGTGAAGGGCCCCAGGCTGCCAGATCAGAGGAGGAGGTCATACCAGAGATTGGGAGGCAAGCCCTAATGAATGCAGATGATGAGATTGGGAGGCCAACCCCAATGAATGAAATGCTGAGCGAGGCAGCAACTGACCTGAAAGCTAAGATCATGGCGAGGATGAAAGCTGGGCAACCTAGAAACCGATTACAACGGCTATGTGAAGTACCACCTGAAAGTCTCATGGAAAGTGTAAATGCAGCACTGAGAGCGATCCCTACCATAACGATCACGGAAACCAATGAGCTGATATACGCTTCAGCGTCAGTGATCCTAGAAATCCTTGGCTATCGGAGCAACCATGAGACACGTTACCCACCATGGAAAAGACGGTTGGAGGCTAAGATCAAGGCGGCTCGGAAAGATGTGAGTCAATTGACGGAGGCCCAGAGAGGTGTGATGAAAAGGCCGATACCTGAGAGGTACATCCAGATGACCATACCTGAAGCACTCGAAACTGCCAAACAAAGGCTCCAAGCCTTGTCCAGTCGCCTAAAGAGGTACACGAAAGAGAATGAGGCTAGGCGAATAAACAGGCTGTTCGCAACACAACCTGCGAAAGTGTACGCTCAGTGGCAGGGTCCTAACATCAGAGCTGACCCACCAAGACTGGAAACTGAAAGGTACCGGAAAGGCATATGGGAGAGGGAGGTTGCACATAACAGCAGGGCACAATGGCTGGTGACCCTGAGAGAGGAGCACAGCAACCTCCCTGAGCAGAACCCAGTTACCATAACAGTGGAAGACATACAGGAAAGAGTCTCAGATATGAAAAACTGGACAGCACCAGGCCCGGACATGGTCCACACCTACTGGCTAAAGAACCTCACAGCACTCCATGAGCGCCTAGCAACACAAATGAACCAGATGCTGAAGGATGGGACTCACCCAGGATGGCTAACCGAAGGGCGAACAATCCTGATCATGAAGGATCCCTCAAAGGGTACAGTCCCATCCAACTATCGGCCAACAACCTGTCTCTCCACAACATGCAAGCTCATGTCAGGCATCATTGCGGCTAAGATAAGTGGACACATGGATCAATACATGAGCGAAGCGCAGAAGGGCATTGGTAGAGATACCAGAGGAGCCAAACATCAGCTCCTGGTTGACAGAACAGTCGCACAAGACTGCAGGTCCCGACAGGCTGTGCACAGCCTGGATTGATTACAAGAAAGCCTACGACTCGATGCCACATACATGGATCACTGAATGCTTGGAGTTGTATAAGGTGAACAGGACCCAAAGAGCCTTTGTTGTGAACTCGATGAGATGTGGAAAACCACATTTGAAGCCAATGGCAAGCCACTTACCAAAGTGTCCATCAAATGTGGCATATACCAAGGTGATGCACTCTCCCAACTGCTGTTCTGCATAGGACTGAACCCCCTAAGCCAAGTAATCACCAAGACAGGCTACGAATACCGCCTCAAAAATGGACCTACGATCAGTCACCTCCTCTACATGGATGACATAAAGCTGTATGCTAAGAGCGAAAGGGACATAGACTCCCTGATCCACACAACCAGGATCTACAGCAGTGACATTGGGATGTCATTCGGGCTTGAGAAATGTAGTCGGATGGTAACTAAGAGAGGCAAGGTAGTCCGCACTGAAGGGGTCTCACTCCCTGAAGGAACAATAGCAGACATTGAGGACAGCTACAAGTACCTCGGTATACCGCAAGCCAATGGCAACCTCGAACTGGCAACAAGGAAAGCGGCTACGGCCAAATACCTCCAGCGGTTGAGGCAAGTCCTAAGAAGCCAGCTCAATGGCAAGAATAAACAGCTATGCCCTGCCAGTGATCAGATACCCTGCAGGAATAATCAGGTGGCCAAAGGAAGAGATTCAGACCATGGATGTTAAGACCCGAAAGCTCCTAACCATGCATGGAGGGTTCCATCCCAAATCCAGCACCCTGAGACTGTACTCAAGCCGAAAGGAAGGAGGCCGGGGACTAGTGAGTGTGAGAGCCAATGTCCAGGATGAAACATCCAAGCTCCATGAATACATCAAGGAGAAGGCTCCAACAGATGACATACTCAGAGAATGTCTCAAACAATGGGGAACAGAGGATGAGATGCTGGAAGAGGGACCATCATGGGAGGACAAGCCCCTACACGGGATGTACCACCGGACCATAACTGAAGTGGCTGATCTCAAGAAGTCCTATCAGTGGCTAGAGAGGGCTGGCCTGAAGGACAGCACAGAGGCACTCATCCTGGCTGCTCAGGAGCAGGCCCTGAGCACCAGAGCCATTGAGGCCCAGATATACCACACCAGACAAGACCCAAGGTGTAGGTTGTGCAAAGAGGCACCCGAGACGATCCAACACATAACTGCAGGGTGTAAGATGCTGGCAGGGAAAGCCTACATGGAACGTCATAACCAGGTGGCTGGCATAATCTACTGAAACATCTGTGCCGAGTATGGACTGGAAACCCCAAGGTCAAAATGGGAAACAACTCCGAAGGTGGTGGAGAATGACCAAGCGAAGATCCTGTGGGACTTCCAGATCCAGACTGACAAGATGGTAATGGCAAACCAACCGTATATCGTGATCATAGATAAAGGGCAGAGGAAAGCCGTGGTAGTGGATGTAGTGGTCCCAAGTAATGGAAACATCAGAAAGAAGAAACACGAGAAACTCGAGAAATACCAAGGGCTCAGAGAGGAGCTGGAGAGAACCTGGAAGGTAAAGGTGACAGTCGTGCCTGTGGTGGTCGGAGCACTTGGGGCAGTGACCTCCAAACTAGATGAGTGGTTGCAACAGATCCCGGGAACAACATCGGACATCTCAGTCCAGAAATGTGCAGTGCTGGGAACAGCAAGGATACTGCGCAGAACCCTCAAGCTTCCTGGCCTCTGGTAGAGGACCCGAGCTGAATGGGGGACGGACACCACTCGAGGGGTGAGACGAGGATTTTTTTAAATATATATATATTTAAACCTTGAAGTGGACCAAGTTAATTTAAAAATGTGTGTGTGTATGCATATATATATATATATATATATATATATATATATATATACAGTGATACCTCGGCTCACAAACGCTTAAGATCACGAACTTTTCGCCTCAAGAACATTAATTTCGCGAGCATATAATCTCTGCTGACGAACTAGTTTTCGGCGGACGAACCAAACCAAGCGGTCGAACAGCGCCACGGTGGCGGCCACGAGAATCGACGCACGCTCACGCCGTCCCAGTTCGTCACCTCCTTCCTTTGAGTGCGGACGTGGTTTGTGTTTGCTAGACATTTTGGACCATATTGAGTGTACTTTTGCTATTATGGGACCGAAAAAGACCCCGCCACAGGCTAGTGTTAAGCCTAAGAAGACATTAAAGAAAATTACGATCGAATCGAGTAGAAGAAGGAGATCATTGAAAAACACGAACGAGGTGTGGGTTTGTGTGACTTAGCGTCCCAGTACCACTACGCTAATATGCAACAGGTGTCAAGAGGTTTTTAGTCAGCAAAAAGGATAAAGAGTCTCCTTCCAAGATGCAAAGAGAAGCCACACCGGAGGTTGAGTTACCTACAGTCCTTATGGAAGGTGACTCTCCTTCCAAACCGTAACTCCCTCCCTCCCTCCCCCTCCCACTCCATTCCATCAAGCCATCAACTATGATCACAAAGGTAAATAAAACGACTATTATACAGTACAGTTTATTTCTTTAATTTCAATACAATAGCACATTTATTATACATAAAATAAGGTATATTTTGTGTAGTTTTAAGGCTTATTTAGTCAAAAATTATGTTTATGAGGACCTGGGAACGGGTTATTCTCATTTTAATGGTTTCTTAGGGGCGGCCCGGTAGTCCAGTGGTTAGCACGTCGACTTCGCAGTGCAGAGGTTCAATTCCAGCTCCGGCCTCCCTGTGTGGAGTTTGCATGTTCTCCCCGGGCTTGCGTGGGTTTTCTCCGGGCACTCCGGTTTCCTCCCACATTCCAAAAACATGCATGGCAGGCTGATTGAACACTCTAAATTGTCCCTAGGTGTGAAGGTGAGCGTGGATGGTTGTTCGTCTCTGTGTGCCCTGCGATTGGCTAGCAACCGATTCAGGGTGTCCCCCGCCTACTGCCCGAAGATGGCTGGGATAGGCTCCAGCACCCCCCGCGACCCTAGTGAGGATCAAGCGGTTCGGAAAATGGATGGATGGATGGTTTCTTATGGGAAATAAATGTTCGAAGACGAACTTTTCGGCTCACAAACCCTATCTGGGAACCAATTAAGTTCGTGAGCAGAGGTATCACTGTATGTATATATATATATATATATATATATATATATATATATATATTAGAGCGGTCAAACGATTAAAAATGTTAATCTAATTAAAAACTCAACTGTCATAATTAACTCAAATTAACTAAAAATTAATCATGATTGCTCACTCATTTTTTATCATTTCTGAATTTCCTTTTATATTTTTTTGTCCTATTTTCCCCCATTTTAATGCTCTCATCAACATGGAATCATGAATCAGTTTTCTATGTGCAAAATGCAAATATTTACTGAAATAACAATTTTGATTTTCAATTTTACATGAACATTTTTCACTTGGAGCAGTTATTCACACATTATCTCTCACACAATATTACTGTCCATCAACAACAGTGAAAACAATATTTTGTCACACAACAGCTGCTTGAACAGCTCTTTTTAGGGAATCAAAACAGCGCAATATAACATTATAAAGTGCACATCTAAGGTAAACTAGTACTCAGCCTATAATGGATTTAAGCCATGGTTGCATACTTCGTTTTTCTCAAATTTGCTTTGAACACAGCAGTCAGGCTATGCCGATTCTGTTGGTCCTTCTTGCTCGGAAGTCTCTCTACGGTTTTGTGTCGACATCATTTCGGATTCTTGTAATGGAGGCTCTCGCTGGCAATCAGTAATGGTTGTTCAGTTAGGGATTGTCGGTCAGCATGGAAGGATCTCTCGTTCTGTACTTTTGGATCATTTATTGGAGCACTTTGCAGCAGAAGTAGGAGTAGTAGTAGTTGTAACAGAAGTATCAGAAGCAGGTAATAACCTAAACTACACATAAATGCAGTAAAAAAGTTAATATATCTATCTTTCTGCATCGCAATATAAATATGTATATAATTGACATTAATGAATACCTTTATCTAACAATACGTTTAATAAATAATGTAATCAACCCTGATTTCACTATGTATCATTATCGTCATCATTATTCATTGTTTTAAACGTAAGAAACCATTCAACACAAACATAAAGTCGAATCGAACAAAAGAACTACAAGTCCCAATACTCAATCCCGGAAGTGGAGCGCCGCATGAACATATCAAGTCGAATCGAACAAAGAACTACAAGTCCCAAAGGTCCAACCCGAAAGTGGAGCGCCGGCTGCAACGCAATTTACTTCTTTAAACGTCAGATTGCAGACGGACAAACATGACAACTATGCACAAATGAGCTAAATAAAGACACCCCTGTTCTAGCAACATTTTAGCCCACGCTGTTTAAATTGCCGATTGCTTCAGCAACTTTGTTCTTTGTCGTGTCATCCATTTTCTTCGCTTTGAAATGATCCATAGCCGTCTGTCTGAGACGAGGGGGGCGGACTACTCACGTCAGCGGTGTGCTTGGCCATTAATTAAGTGGTATTTCAGACTCGACGTGCTATGATGATAGCTCAGTTTACGACTGCAAAACATCCAGGTCATTTTGGTCTTGTCAGTGGAACAATCTGGCAACTTTTTAAAAGTAAACTTTCCATTCATAAACTATTTAAATATCCGTTTTCGGTGTCTCGCGCTGCCGTGGTTGGCAGAACAAACGTGCGTGGACTTGTGCAGCGCGCTTGATGTTTTGTTTCTGGTTTATTTATAGAGCAACGTCACATCCGCTGTGACGTCTGCCGCGTTAATCTCGCGAGAAAATTTTTGATCCCGATAAAATTCATTTAAATTAATGTCGATAAAAACGCGCTAAACTGACAGCTCTAATATATATATATATGCACCTTTACCGGTGCAGGTGCAGGTGCCTGGAAGGTAAAGGTGACAGTCGTGCCTGTGGTGGTCGGAGCACTCGGGGCAGTGACCTCCAAATTAGATGAGTGGTTGCAACAGATCCCGGGAACAACATCAGACATCTCAGTCCAGAAATGTGCAGTGCTGGGAACAGCAAGGATACTGCGCAGAACCCTCAAGCTTCCTGGCCTCTGGTAGAGGACCCGAGCTGAATGGGGGACGGACACCACCCGAGGGGTGAGATGAGGATTTTTTTTTTATGCATACACACACACATTTTTAAACTAACTTGGTCCACTTCAAGGTTTAAAAACATATTCCAGAAGTGCTTGATGATGCTCGGGTTGTCTGTGTGGAGTTGACACTGTTGTGCAGTACACGAAGCAGAAGTTTAAATTGAGTGAGAGACAGACAGGCGGGCACACGCACTTCCACCTTGTGGTAAAACGTGACATCAGACATCAGGTCTTCAAGCGCACCACACAGTAGAGCTAAGATCGGTCCTAAAAAATCTAGCCCGACCCGACCGGTGTTTAAACCCGACCCGGCCCGAGCCCGATCACTTAACTTGATATGCAGGCCCGAGCCCGAAGCAAACCCGACATTTCATATTTTATTTGTGAGGACTCGGGAGGAGGAGGGGTGATTTCTGATAACAAAGCCTGTCTTTCGTAATGAAATCTAAGTTAAACAAGACTGTATAAAAATGTACATCTCTTATATTTCTGTTTCTGAAGAGATTACATTACCCGACAATTTCCCATCATTGAGTGGACCGGGGATATTTAAGGCCGTCCGTCATTTTGACGGGTTGAAAATTGGGCAGTAAACCACAGCAGCTGTACGTCCTTCAGAATCTATCGCGGCACTTAAAGAGAGAGAAGCAGAGAGACAAAGACAACACTGACGGGACATAGACAGGAAGGAGTTCTTTGGATTGTCATTGCAAGAGTTTAGTACAGTACGTGTTGTGATAAGGCGACTTTTTTTTTTTTGCGAACCACGGTCTCTCGTGGCCAAAACAATTCACGGCCTCGAAAAAAAAAAAAAAGTCAGCGAGAGAGAAACCCGACCCGAACCCGAAGCAATGATTGATCATTTTAGGCCCGACCCGAATTTCGGCTCGGGTCGGGCGGCCCAATCTTACCTCTACCACACAGCTCAGTACTCAAATGCAGGTTGGCGTCCCTTCTGCACGTCCTCCGAGTCTGGCGGCTGCGCCTTTGGCCCAATAATCTGACTAATCTGGTCAGGCAGAAAAACAAAACAAAAGTGGAAAGTCACACACTGTAGTCCATAGAAAAGTTGTTTATTTTTTTCTTTTTAATTTGAGTCATTATTCGTAAAGTGGCAGACTTTTACTTTCAACCCGTCCATTTCCAAACGTGCCCGCACTCGCAATGCATCTGTTTGAGCGATCCACTCGCAGCTCTCTCCCCACACCTCAAGTACAATGAGCATTGAGCAACCTCCTTTCGAAAAACAAATGAACAAAGTCACGGGTGCATTTATGGGAATACTGTAGTTTTGAAACAAATCTGCCCCTCCTGATGTGAAGCCATCACACTTCCACTGCTGATAGCAGCTTTGGTGTGGAAAACATACAGAATAGTATTCAAGTCAAACGCTGTTCGCGATTGCTTTTTGATTGACAGCTGAGGTCTACTTGTCGGCGGCGTGCTCGCTCACTGCCCCTTTGCTGACGTTGTTTTTTACGTTGAGTCACAACAACAAAAAGAGCAAAGTGTCGTAATAACTCTCCCCAATTGTCTACATCTTTACACTCAGAGAGCAACTGCGAAGTCAGTTTAAAATGTTAAAATTACTCACTGAGAACAGGGCTTGTGGACAGCGGAAACACTTGCTCTTTGAACCGGATGTGGTACCGTTCTTGTGCTTGTACTTATATTTTTTCTTGGTGAATTGGATGTCTTTAGTTCATATCGCCCTCTACTGTCCGGGAAACCACAAAGGCGTTTGGCAAGCAATCTGAATTTAATTTACAGTATTAGCCAAGCGTGCAAAAACACAAAACACTAAATTTGGGCATATCTTGAAGAACCAGATTTCAAGGGCAGCTGATCCACTGAGCTGGTGGAAATCCCATCACTACTGGTGATGTTACAATTTAAAACTCCAATCGACCCCTGGATAATCTCATTTTGGCACCGGTAGAATCGTTTTTTATTGGATCCATTTTGTGAACTGCTTATCCTCACGAGGGTCACGGGCATGCTTGGAGTCTGTCCCAGCTGTCGTCGGGTGTTATATCGGCAGGTGATACCATGAACTGGTTGCCAGCCAATTGCAGGGTACAAATAGACAAACTATTCACATGGATAATTTGGTGGTCAATCAACCTACCATCCAGGTTTTTTGTTTGTTTGTTTGTTTGTTTTGGGGGAATATCGGTAGAAAACGTAACACTCGGAGAAAAACCCATGTAGACCCGATCACTGATTCGAACCCACAACCTTTCCACTGTGAGGTGGAAGTGCGAACCAGTTGCCCACAGTATGCAATTTAAAGTATATCACCACAAATATTTCATTTAGTTACAAATTATACTGTTGGTCTGTCCCCAGGTTTTCTTATTTGCTGTTGTTTACTGCATTGCTAATTTAGAAAATGTTTTGAAATATTTAAGTCGGGCGGCCCGGTAGTCCAGTGGTTAGCACGTTGACTTCACAGTGCGGAGGTACCGGGTTCGATTCCAGCTCCAGCCTCCTTGTGTGGAGTTTGCATGTTCTCCCCGGGCCTGCGTGGGTTTTCTCCGGGCACTCCGGTTTCCTCCCACATTCCAAAAACATGCATGGCAGGCTGATTGACCACTCTGAATTGTCCCTAGGTGTGAGTGTGAGCGTGGATGGTTGTTCGTTTCTGTGTGCCCTGTGATTGGCTGGCAACCGATTCAGGGTGTCCCCCGTCTACTGCCCGAAGACGGCTGGGATAGGCTCCAGGACCCCCCGCGACCCTAGTGAGGATCAAGCGGTTCGGAAAATGGATGGATGGATATTTAAGTCAAAATTTTTAAACTGTTGGAATTCAAAAAGGAGAAAGTAAAATTTAAAGGAAAAACTATTTTAGAAAAATAGTCCTGAGGAAATCTAAATATATTACAAAAACCGTTATGGAATATTACATAGTAATATTACATTATACATTGAATATCTATTTTTCACTATTTAGTCATATTACAATGCATACTTAAAACTAAGTCATTTAGAGGAAAAGGAAATATGTTACAAGAATAAAGAGCTAAATTCTCAGGAGAGAAAAAAAAATTAGGCCATAGTTTATGATTTTTTTTCAACATAACTTCACGAGGATAGAATCCAAATTTACTTGGCAGAAAAAAAAATTTATGATGGATACAATTAGAAAAGACAGTAGCGATTGAATCCCACAGAATGGATTGTTTATTCGTCTATGTGCATATCATATATACATCAGATACAATAGCAGTTTCTTCAGGAATGTAAACAGCGGCATGAGCACAAAAAAAACATCCCTCTATTGTGATTTCCTTTAAAAACAGTATGATGACTCAGCATTTTAGGATCAAAAGCTTTAAAATTGATAGCACGCACACAGTTGGGAGGTAGACAAAGAGGAAATAACTGTCTGCAATCTGACCTTTGACCTGTTTGTATTCATCTGCATTGCGTTGAGCTTGAGTCATGCATTCGGGCATTATTGGGATTCTGAATTAATTCAAGATCTACTGCATACACATATTTTACAATTTTATTTTCTCAAGACGCACAACAAATGGACACGTGCACGTGACAATGATTGGAAATGACAGAATTGACATACTTCCACCTTAAATTAAAATTCATCTGCGACACCTACTGATGTATTTGTAGTATAACTTTGTTTTTTTTTTCCTCACAACATGGGCTCATTGCGGCCATGACAGCAGAGAGTTGGTGAAGGTCTTAGACGGAAGGTGGGATAAGGTTAGCAAAGCCCCCCCTCATACTCATCCTCATCCTCAACTGCAGCAGCCGTGTCGCCGCTGGCGCCCCCTGGTGCAGCGGCCTTCTTCTTCTTTCCTCCTCCGCCTGGCACCCGCAGCGAGATGGCCAGCTTGGCATACTGCACATTGCAAACCCAATGTAATATAAAAACAACAATTACAACATCGCCATCTAAAGATTGTCAGCTTTTGTTCAAATGCCCTACTTGGCTGGCAACCAGTTCAGGAAGCTGGGTTAGGCTACAGCACGCCCGTGATCCTCGTCAGGATAAGCGGATTAGAAAGTGGATGGATGGATATGTTTGATATATCTAGTTTATTTTGCTGAGGATAAAGACTACACCTGTATTATTTTGTCTGTCCGCATGTGTTGCTGCCCCATTTGTGTTCAAATATTAACTGATGCCACTCGGTAGCATGTCTCATTTACATTGTGTCTTTGCTTTTTACCGTCTTGGTTATTAATTTATTGTTTTATATTCAGATTAATTATTTTTGTTCCGTGTGCAGCACTTTGTAAAGTACGCTACAAATAGAACTGAGTTGAGTTGACCATGAAGCTAGCAGACTTCGGTTGTTTTGAATCAACCACATGGAATTCTCTTGGAATCGTGCTTATTTTGTCAGTAAGCTTCAGCCTAAAGTGGCATTAAGCAGTCAGTGCGCATATCGGAAACTTTTGCCATGACCACTGCATTTCATGTTCTTACTTTTTGATACAACTGATACAAAGCTACCCACTGGAAGCGCTGATGCGTTGGTGAACGTCGGTGAACTGATGCGTGGCGTAAAACTGCGATACTCACGTCGTTATCCATGTACTTGAGCAGAGGCGAGTTGCACACCCGGTACACTTGATCCTCGTCCTGCTCGTCGTAGCCTTGCAGCAGTGTCTCCATGGCGACACAGTCCTCACTGCCACTGTAACCTGGCAGGCTGCGCACCATAAAAAAAAAACTTTCAAGGGGACATATTACCAAAAAAAAATGTCAACAATTTAACAGCTTCTATTCAATTAGTTGGCTCTCTAATGCCCGCTCACCAAGAGAACTACGCGTGCGCACTGTCATAACAAAATCTAAAGGTAAGCAGAGCCGCAATGTTTTCGGATGTGCGCATTGTCTTCCCTCAAAAGCGAGAGATTTCAACCAGAGAGTGGATGTTAAACGTGATGTGTTCGTGACATTGCTTCCCACCTGTAGCTCTCTCTGACACACTTGTCCGCCGCAACGTAGTCGCCTCGGTGAAGGTGGATCAGCACCTGGGCCGTCGTTTTCTGAACAAAAACACCAATCATTCAGCTGGTGATGATATTTTATACATTATTTTAACCTTCTTTTGCTGTTCTGTTCGTATGTTTGTTGATTGCGTCACTTTGTGGAGGGGAGACTAAATAAAAAGAATGAGCATGACAAAGAATGCTACTGAAATGATCGCTTTTTCTCCTTAAAAAATATATATTTAAATGAAATGCATGCAATGCCAATGTCGTATTATTAAATTGGACCTTGGCCGAAGTCTGCCCTCCAAAAACGAGACACCTTTTTTGGGGGGGGGAAAGAAGAAAACTGACCTTGAAACACATTGGAAAGTTCTCAATCTCCTTGTACATGTTCTTCTCTTTCTGCAGCGCCACGGCGGCCTCATCCAACCTTTGTGCACACGCGTATGGAAACTTTGAACGATTCCATGACCAAGGAAAACGAAACATACGGAGCTGCCACTCTTTACCTTTTTAACCGCACCAGCAGCCTGGAAGCTTTGCCCAGCAACTCCACAGCCTGACGCAGACGGTCCTCATTCTACAGCAGGCATGCGACACAATTAAATAGCAATTAAAACTCATAATAACAAGATTATAATAATAATAATAATAGTAAAAATAATACGGGAGCTTCTTATCGATACCTCAAACACACCAGCGGCCTTCTGGTACAAGTCCACCGCTTTCTCCAGGTTGAGAGGCTCGATCAGCCTGCGCAAATAAAAGGTGCACGGGAGATGACGCTGTATTAAAAGCCTCCTCACAGGACACTTCGTTTGGTACATCTGCGGATTCTAATTACAATAATAATGATTTGAAAAAGTGACATTCTAGTAGCTTGTAAACAAATACTAGGGCTTGCGGAATGCCTGACTCCTAGTCCCTCAAATCAAGCATGGGATTAAACAGCCAGGTAAATATTTTTTGAGAAATAGCTAGTGTCAGGTAAAGTTTTTGCTGTTGTTGTTGTTAGTGCGTTTCATACTGACTTCCCAGCACGGTCCAGTGCCATGGCGGCGGTGTCAGGCGTCCCGTTCTCCATGTACATCATGCACGCCTTCTCGATGTACTGGATGGCCTCTGGCATCTTCTTCTGCTCTTTCATCATCATGCCCGCTTGTTCAATCGCCCTGCGGAATAGACACGTACACATGAAAAAAAAAAAACACGAAACTGCCTCGTGTGTTCTGAAAGGATAAGGTGGTACTCACTTGGCAGCGTGGAAAAGCCTGCACGGGACAAGTTAAGGAAAGAAAACAAATACAAGTGGGGAAAATGAGTGAAGAAAAGGAATGAGTTAAGGATACGTTTTGTTCTCCGTGTGATACTCGGCTTCCTTCAGGTAAGCATCCTTGGCTTGCTCGTACTGCTTGGCGTTCTTGAAGCACACGGCTGGAAGGAGATGAGGCAATATTTAAACGGGGTTACACGTATTCCCAAAATCAGGCCCAATTGGAACATTTTTCCTTGCTTGCGATGCATGTCAACTGAGAATTGTCAAATGTATCTCAAAGATTTTCCCATTTGATAATTCTGTGGTGTGAAGTATTAAGTGGTATTTTTCCTTCCTGACCTGATCAGGGTCGACCGTGAATGCCTCAAAATGTTCCTCATCGGGCCTCATACATTACAAAATCGCGAATTTCCAGGGGTGCCACTGTTGCTGTGTTTTTCAACAGGAGTACTGTACATTACAGAGCACTAAGAATAGACGGGTTCCTTTATGCGTTGTCACTCGTTTGTATTCAACACCGTAGTAAAAATCAGTGTGCTTGTACCCCGATGTACTGCCCCCCATTACCTGCTTTAGCGTATTCTGAAGCAGCACTGTCAAAATCCGGCTTCCACTTTGTCAGGCTTGTCTTTAAGCTGCAATAAATCACAACATTAAAAAAAAAACAATCTATCGCACGCACGCATCCATCTGGCGCATGAAACCACAACAGTGGCCCTTTAGCCCCCACCCGCTAGCAACAAACGTTATTTTAAAGACAGTGTAGCGAAGAGCGGTTACCATTTCTCAGCTTTGGCTATGTGCTCGTGTGCTTCGTTTATTTTCTGGGCAGCCATGCTGTCGTTCAGCGCCTCTGCGAAAGACGTTCGGTGATGGTTCGGAGACGGTCAGTCGTCGGTGTTTGGATGAGCTGAGCCTGAGACTACTCAGGCATGACGTCACACATTTGCGCAGGCGACGGAAGAAGCCGAGGGACAAAATAGAGCGGCTTGATGCCCTTGTCCAAAGGTGCCTTGTAAATAACACAAGAAACTACTGTATACAATACAATACATGCTGATTTCTATAGCGTTTTCACAACAGCGGCAGCTGTAACAAAGCGCTTAACAAAACAGTTAACATAAAGTGAACTAATAAACACAACACACAACATAAATCACGAACATAAAGTAAATTAATGAACACAACACATAACATAAAACACGGACAGTCGTGCAGTCCTAACCACTTTCCCCCTCATACGCTTTGTTGTTTAAAGCAGTTTGAGATGAAAGAGGAGAGAAAGAAAGTGTCCTTTCACCATGGCTAATTATTGTATACTGAACCAAGAAAACCATAAAGTGATACCGTATGACAGCACTAGCAATGTAAACAAGCTTTCCTGCGAAAGAATACATTGAATACAGTACTCAAAATTAAGTGCTTAAGTACGTGTTTGTATTTTTTAACTCGCCTCATCGTAATTGGATGATTGCTCTTCCTACGCATGCCCAATAAAAATTATGGATGATGTTTAAATATGTAACTAAATTTAATTAAAATTACTTTTAAGCGTACTTGATTTCCTTGAAATGCGTTTTAAGAAAATATTTAATTATGATTGTGTACATTTCCGACGGAACCGGAAATAGTTTGGAAAATCGAGTGACGTCACCGTACTTTGGCGTTTCATGGCTGAACAACAACAATCCTCGGTGCAAATTAAAGTTGTCCATATCTCCCAGAGAACTAACCGAAGTTACGATTACTAAAAAGTTTCAGAGTTGTGTTTTTTTCAACTTTTAATCACAAATGTGGATCCGCTGATGGATCCACGATATGACATTCCGCGGAGGGCCGGCGGCGTCAGCGGCGGGAGCTCGTTGAACTTGTCGCCCGCTTTGGGGATTCAGTCTCGCCGCAGGAAGACGCCGCCCAGGCCCGCTGACTTTAAGCTTCAAATCATCATTATCGGCTCTCGCGGCGTGGGTAAAACCAGCCTAATGGAGCGATACACCGACGACACCTTCAGTGAGGCCTGCAAGTCCACCGTAGGTGAGCAGCGGAAAAAAAGTCACCTTCTTTGGGTGTCCTGTTTTTTATCACGATTTACAATCGTAGAACTTTTGTCTATTGGAGTAGACTATAAGCCGGGCTCCGTCTATTATAAGTAGCGAGGATCTCTCCGTAAATTTGTGGTTTTCTCTTTCAACAAAGGGCTTTGGAAATAAATCGTTACATTCTATCATTCAAATATTGAATGTAATGTGACCCAATTGTGTTATGTTTGACCGACCGCTATTTTAAAGTCTAATTATTCCCCACCGCGAATGTTCTAATGTAGATGTTGACAGTCAGAGTTTCTGTTCCTGGTTTGTTGTTTTGAGCCAAACAGCTCAGCACTCAGTCATCAGGGTCCAATCCAAAAATAGTCCCCCGTATGCAGTCAGCTGCCATCCATAATGACGGAGCTCCATTTCTGCCCTGGCATTCTGTTCCACTCACCCAGAATCAATACAATGGATTGTAATCATCATAAAACTGCAGTGCCTTGACTTACGAGTTCAACTTGTTCCCTGACCATTCTGGTCACCCAAAACGGATGTTTCTGAAATCATATTTCCCAATGAAATGAATGGAATCGCCAAGAATCCTCTCCAGCCCTTGTATCCCAATTGGTATGCGCCCTGGCCACTGGGGGGCAGTATAAGAGAGTCACACGGACACGAAAGTTGCGTTACTGTACTTGTAAATTCAAAGTAAAGATAACATCTGTAAATTATTTTTTTCCTTCCGCCTAGGAGTTGATTTCAAAATCAAGACGGTGGAGCTGAGGGGGAAGAAGATCCGGCTGCAGATCTGGTAAGCACAAGTTGTTCAACGCCATCAGTCTTGTGCATGTTTTATCTGTGTCACATCCTCTATCACTTCACTACTGCTTCCTAGTCATGGAAGGTGTCCATTAATGTCGTTTTATTAATAGATGTAATGTCTAAATAACGAAGAGACAACACAGGAAAGATGTATCATAAGATTGCCTTCCATCTACAGTGGTGCCTTGAGTTATGAGTGACCCGACTTATATATTAAAAAAAAAAAAAAAAACAGTGTTGCCTTCGGAAAGTCTGTTTACGAAGGTTTTGAGTTACAAGCATGCTCGCAGAAATTCAGCTCTTATCTCAGGGCACCACTACCCGACTCTTTCATTATGACTACTTACCCAATCGCCAATTTTTTTGAGTGCACTTGATGTTGCATGTGTTGCCACCCTCGCTTGTGTCATTAACACATCTTTTCCTGTCAGCTAACACCCACCCCAGCACCCCCTCCCCACATCTGCACCCCCCCTCCCCATGTGTGTTTTGTCATGTTGAACAGCTGCCATCACAGCCGCGCCCCTCACCACCATCGTTACGGGATGGCGACGCCATCTAGTATGTCTCCCCTCACTGTGACTCAGGGGGGTGCCACAGGTACAGTCACGCTTGTAGGCCATGCCATCAGATGCGTCGCAACTTTGAAGGGGTCATATTATGGAAAATGTTGTTTTTAACAAATCGCATCTGCTCCCACAAGTGTGAAATTCGAATCTTACATTTTTAAAAGTGCCCAACTGCCCAACTGCTGCATCACAGCGGGGACTAATGTGGTACCCGTTCGGGTATTTTGACAGGCAGGTCACAGACATGTTATCAAAACAGTTTGGAACTGTTTTAGCACCCTGTAACCTGATAACATGACAAGCTGCCCACTGTAGTAACCGCTGTCCCCGAAAGGGTTAAATTGTGAAAAATGACATCATACGTCTCCTTTGAAAAGTCCACATTTTGAGTCGAAGCTTGATTGACAAAAGATGCCGTGCGGCTGTCAACGCAATGTAGCTAATAGATTTCGTATGGCCGTTTGAAAGCGCTCCTTCTTGATGACTCAATTTCTGTGTCACTGTGAAAGGGACACAGCTGGCCAGGAGCGCTTCAACAGCATCACGTCGGCGTACTACCGCGGCGCCAAGGGAATCGTGCTGGTCTACGACATCACCAAGCAGGAGACCTTTGACGACCTTCCCAAGTGGATGAAGATGATTGACAAGGTCGCCCATTGCACTGCCCAAATTACGTACTACTAGAAATGTACTGGAAGTGTTGTGTAATTTATAGAGACATGCAGTTAATGGGAACCTATTTGTATGGTCCTAATCAATTGCTTGATCAAAATAACTGTATAAAATTATCATAACGAAGCATAACACCAAATCTTTCAAATTTAAATGTTCAAAAAAGTCTCAACAGTTAATAATAATAATAAAAAATCAAGTTAGTTAATAATTTAATTACATCACAATTGAACAAGATTAAGAACATTTGCAGTTTATTAAAAGTAAAAAAATATCCAAAATACATTTGTATGTATCAAAAGCAGTTTGAAAAAAAACATAACCCAACTAATTAAATACATTAATGATACTTAGTCAAATATTAGAAGGGGCTCTCCTTGCACAACACTGCAAACTACAACGTCAATGAAATAAACTTCTCAATGAATACCTTTTTCTGAGGTGAGTCAAACAACCCCGACTCCATTATTGTGTTTGTAAATGCAGAACTTTCCTCTTGGGTCTTATTAGATAGCCATGTGTGTCCTGAAAAAGAAAAAAAAATAGAAATAATTTATCTTCTTTGCCTTGTACTTCAGTATGCCTCCGAGGAGGCGGAGCTCCTCCTGGTGGGCAACAAGATGGACTGCGAGAGCGATCGCGTCATCTCAAGGCAACAAGGAGAGAGAGTGAGTGTTTAGGAGCGACCTCGTGTCCCTTTCATTAAAAAAAACCCCATCAAGTAACACTTATGCTATTCGAATGCGCGTGTTTATGGGTCTGCCACAGTTTTGCTCTCGGATAAGCGGCATGCGTTTCTGCGAGACAAGCGCCAAGGACAACTGCAACGTCGACGAGATTTTCTTGAAGCTCGTGGATGACATTCTCAGCAAGGTGGGTAGATGTCATGATGAGCTACCCAAAGGCAAGACAACTTGAGCCTCGGAGAACTCCAGTGGGATAACTTAATTTCTGTCATTTTGCAAAAGAGTCATTTTTATGGCTGCAATAAAATTTGGCGATTTATATCTTGGTGATATATATGGCAATGATTACTTCAACCGGATGCTTGTTTTTACAGAAATTGGTTCTACAGTTTTTAGTTTATTCCTAACAGCCGACAAATCTATCAATATTTCACGAATGATGAGAAATAATCTCCACTTGGACTAACATGCTGACGCACTGGCACTCAAGCTCAAGCACTACCTTTTGGTACTCTCTGAATCTTTTATCAATCTCGGAACCTCACTGGCTTGGCTGTTTGTGGAAAGTCAAACAGCTTTGTTTTGTGGGAAAAGCCAATTGTTGCACTGTTTGTTCAAAAACACAAAACACGCTTAGCCCACCATTGCTTACTTCTCCTTGTGTGCTCTGACGATTGTCCTGCGTTTTTGCGTCACTCCAGATGCCGCTTGAGGTTCCCAACAAGGAGCTCTCTGGCAGCTTGCTGTCCCTGCAGCCTGAACCCGAAGTGCCTCCAGAGTTGCCCCCACCTCGCGTGCGCTGCTGCTGAGACCCCCAGCGTCCCGCGCCAAACCTTAGGCACCAACCAGTCAACATCCTTCAGCTCACACGTGCAGTGTACCAAACTGTCCACAAGGGGGCGGCAGCGAATTGGAAATTCCAACCGAATCCTCGCTCACATCCTTCCACCTTCACTTGGACTACCTCACCAGCTGTGCGCTCACGTACACACGTGCCTTTGAGGTCGGGAAGCCCCGCAGAACCCCTATTTTATTTAGGACTCTTTTTCGTACTAATTCAGCTCGACAAAAGCACACTTTATTATGTTTTTGTTTTGTTTTGTTAATGCTGTAATGATGATAAAGTAGCAAGTAGGTGGTTGATATTCCAATAGTATTAGATGGCCAGAATGTTCCAGAATGTGTTTGGGAATGAAGCTGACATGCAAAAGTTGACGGTAATGACAGAAATCAGTTTTTGCCACAGAGACGAGCAGTGTCGGGTCTAAAAGGCCTGGCCGACCCGGGCAAAGAACAGGCAGCACACAGAGATAAAGTTTTAGACTGCTGCAGCAGGGAAGAACAGGGAGGGCACGATGTTTCAGTGCCTCGGCTCACAAGATCTCCTGTCGGTTCGCCGCTGCAGAGTGCATTTATTTTGTGTAGAGCATGCACAGTCAAAACAATGGAAAGGTACTGGTGTGATGTGGTGTGTGGGTGCGTGTTTTGGCTGCGATGGAATGTGTGTGGCAGATAGTGTGTGAGGAAAGTTTTATGTGAACACAGAAAAGCAAGGTCAAGTAATACAATAGGGTGTTGAGAAATACACACAAATATAAGAGCTTACTTTACAGCAGTTTTACAGTGAGGGACAAGCCCTCTGTTTTTTGCCTACCCCAGTATAAATGTGCACATTAAAAAAAGAAACAAATCAATGCACATAATGTTCTTTTCACATTGGGGCCTTTTGTTACAAAACACTATTTGCGATTGTCGGGATCTCAAATGTGTGGTTCAAATCAAGTTGGGCCGAGCCACACACTCTAATGTGTGTGGTGTGCAGTGTTGGGCATCTCAAGTACACTACGCACTGTAAGATCTTGAAACACACGCCCTGATTTATATATATATATATTTTCATTGTCTGCGGTTTCTTTTGTTTTAAAAATAGGAATATGTATGTGCTTTAGCACTGCAAGTTCTATCACCCATTACACTACAAAATGATCTGTTTTCATTTTTGTATCGGTTACCTTTAAGAACGCTTCCTTCTCTTATACCATTTTTGTCTTTTCCCTTCCTCTACTAAGTTTAAAATATCTCCAAGAGGTTCGGGCTTGTCAATGCAATTTGTATTCCTTGCTATTTATAACTATTGTGGCATTTTTGGACTAATGAAATTAAAGATGTCTATATTTATTACCAGATTCGCGTGGTCTCCATTGCTTTTGCCAAATATTGCTTCCTGTGTTTTGCGTCTTCCTTTCGGCATGCGAGTGTTCCTGTTGATATTCGCTTTTTTTTTTGTGTGTGCACGCTAACTTGTTTCTCTTGCTCTTGCCTGCAGGTGTGCAGACAACAACAGTGCCTCGCCAATTATTGCTGTCGTTTATCATCCATTTACTGCAGCAATAAAGCAAGTGTCGTGTTGATTAAGATAAACTGCTGTGTCGACAAACCACATTAGGTACACTCGCTCAATCGAAAGAGATCTGATATCAGGCGTGTTTCCAAATTCTCCCTTTTTGGTGGGTGTCGTTCCATATTACTGCTTCCTAATGAGCTATCCTTAAAATTATATTTAATAATACGCAGTCGGAACTGAAGATGGCACGGCGAGAGTGGCTGCCTTTACAGCAGCTCATATATTTTGTTCTTCTACTTCTTCCTTTCATAACTTTGCTGCTGTGAATTGGGAATTTCTCCATTGTGAGACTAATAAAACATTTCTTATCTTAAATTTGTTGATACAGCTCTTGGATACACTAGTACAGTTCAGTGACGTACCTTCTCAAGAACCAATCAAAATGACTTTTGATGACTGAAAATGTGAGGAATAAAAAAAAGTTAGTATGGAGTCAATGACAGCGATATGTTTTCATTAATGTGTCAAGTTAAAAACGACTTAAGAAACTATGTTATTTGGCTAATGATATAGAAATGAAGTAGGAATGAGAACATACGTATTATGAGTTTCGTTGTACCTGTAATAAGATGCAGATGTACTTCAGGTACCCGTTGAATGAGTCACGTGGTTGAAGTGATCGATTTATGAATAATACACAGCTGAAATCCTGAGTGGAGTGTGCATCAAGTGAACTGAGTATTCGTGTGCTCGAGCGCCTGCCTTGCTTCCATCGAAAACCCACGAGGTAGGCGCGTGTGCGCGGCAAGCCACGCATGCGCCCTGAAGCCAATCACGGGCGTCACACAAACCGCAGCGATTGCGGATCTGACGCGTCGAATCACAACCGAGAAGTAGTAGCAGAGGACCCGAGGGAGAGGCGATTGAGATGGAGACCCGCAACCGAGAGAGAGCCCGAGTCGAGCTACGCCTCAGCCACCAGCATGTCTGCCACCTGCCAGTCTCCTTCCCCCGCTAATCCGATATGACTGCAGTCGTCCTCCTCCGCGGGGACTACAATGACACCCTGGTGAGTGAGAGAGTGAGCGCACACTAGCAGCCGCGGTACAGCGCAGGATGCTCATCTCGAACCAGACCAAGAAGACGCTCCGCAACTGTTGTTCCCGTCCCACGGTGCCGAGGATCGAGCGTTTCCTCCACCACCCTCCTCCTCCTCCTCCTTTTCCTTCTCCTCCTTCTGGTGTATGATGGAGACCTCCAATGGCTCTGCAGGCAGCGACACCAGACCGAGCCAACCGGAGAAGAAGAGACCGAACCGAGTGCCCTCCCCGGCCAGACCTTTCCTGAAGGACGTGCATGCCCGCGCCGCGAAGCCGCCGGCCATCGGACCCAAATCGCCCAAACTCGGCAAGCAGCAGGTTTCGAACCGCGGCTCCAGGCGCAACATCACCGCGGCGAAAGAGAAGCCCGCCGCGGCCGCCAGGAGTAGCGCCAAGGCCGGACTGGCCAAAAAGCCCAGCAGGCTGCCCGGAGCCGAATTTAAAGCGACCAGCAGTCCGATCCTCGCCAAGGCCAAGAAAGGGAACCTCGTCCCAGCGTGCCCCGGCCATGGCTCTCCAGTCCGGGTACCGACCGGTCTGGTTGGCCAGACCGACAGCAGTTCGGATCTGTCGGACTGCCCGTCCGAGCTGGCGCCGGTGGCCAGCAGCGACGCCGAGTCCGGTACAGGCTCCAGCGATAAGGATCACCCGGGGGCAGAGCGTCCGTTTCGGACCGAACCACCTGCCACGGCGGCTACTCCGGTGCTTAGTCCCGCCGCTAAAGCAACGATGTGTGTGGTCCGGACCGGTCCGGAGAAGAAACCCAAAGGACCCGAGGAAGAACTGCTGAGGGAAATCGAGGATTTGAGATCTGAAAATGATTATTTAAAGGTAAGCGAGCGTGACTCTCGTTGCTTTATTTGAATCTTAATTGGCTGTAGCAGAGTTTCCCTCACTCATCACTCGTGGGACACTTCATTAGGTACACCTGCGCTCATCTAATGAGACGAAAACGATGATAAATGCTCACTTTCGATTGACATGGTCAGACAGCTACGTGACCGCAATCCACAAAATTGTGTGACAGGTTTTTTTGTGCATCATCCTGCAAACAAGTGGCAATGAATGGTCACTTTTGATTGATGCTGTCAGAGGCATATGCACCAATCTGCAAATGTGTTATATATATATATTTGCTTATCGTTGGGATTGTAGTAACCAAAAATATTAACAACAGTGCAACCACACTAATAACTGACCCCAAGACGGACTGAAGTCACCAATCAACTCCATGACGTGACACGTTTTTACATTTCTATACAGTCTAATAACCATTTGTTAAGTTTTTGAAAGAAAACTTATTTCAAGCGTAGCAAGTGTGCAAAACTGGCAACATACCAGTAAAAAGATTCGAGACTTATGTCTCGGCTAATATTTGATACTTAATACTGTTCAATCAAAAGTCAGTATTCACCGCCATTTTTTTTGGTTAGCATTAGCAGCAATTAACACTGGAAGTGGGGGCTCATGGGTCAAGAGAGAGAGAAAAAGGAAAAGAATATTCAATTGTCCCTCAGAAATTAATTCATGAATCTCAGTGGAAAAATTCAGACATGCACAGTACAGCAAATTAACATTGTGTGCAGCATATAACAGTGTGTGTGTGTGTGTGTGTGTGTGTGTGTGTGTGTGTATTGGCCTTGGTGACAACATTGTGAGTGGTTAATCAGCTTTGCTCTCCGCATTAAAGCTGCCCCGTCCCTGACGACTCGCGTGTCCCATGTGTACTTGGGTTCAAGCGACCTCCTGCGGGGCCAGCTGGTCCATCCCAACACGCGCGCGCACACACACACACACACACACACACACACACACACACGCACACACACGACTCAAAGTGTGCATGAATGTCATTGATGAATCACCTCGCAAACACCAATTTTACGCTCAGAGGCCTCAACAATACCACTGGCCTATTCTCATCATGCCAAGAGCTGTTTCTAATATTTTGACGACTCCCATGTGGCTGAATCAGCAAAAATAATAGGAATATATTGTTTAAAAAAATGGGAATTTAAAGGTTTAATAAGTGAATTTTAGAGGTGTAAAATAGAAAATACAAGCCCTGGTTTGGATCATAGGGAATGTTTTATTTTAATCGTTATTAATCGGGCACAAACATGTATTGTCATTCGCAGCTTGAAAATGCAGGACTCGATGTCAAGACATTTTCAGGTAAAATAAATTCTTTAAAACGATATAAAAATAATAAATGGTAAAAAGTTACTCCAAAAAAATATTTACTGTTTTGTTTGTTTATCGTTTGTTGCAATACAGTATGTATGCATTAGCATGTAAAAAAAATGGTGTCCAAGTTTAAATATTCTCCAACATCTACTGCTTAGCTTTCCGTCTATATTAAATGAAACATTTTCCAGCCTTTTGCAATGCTGTGCAACTAACTTAAATTGTCCTCTGAAAGAAATCAAATTGATTATGCCACTGGAATTGATCTGAAAATGACGCCTGCGGTGTTCGTATTCAGGGCAAAACACATGAAGTGAATGCCTCACTTTATATCCACTTAAGGATGTGTATCTCACTACTTTAAATAGTGCACCGTAAACCTTTGAATTTCGTGAGGAAGCTCACTGAATCAATACTGCTCGTTTCTCGGACAGCAGACTTATGTGCAAATGTGTTTTTGAATGAACTCCTCATTTTATGACGTGTTGTTCAAGCGAATGTTGCCAGTTAGAGTGCAATGAAGTCACATCATTGACGAAGATGAAGAGCATTTAGCTGACCATCGAATCAATAACGGGAAGCATAAGAAGGTAGAAGGCAGTTCATTGTTTAGACTTGACATCATTTATGAATTAGAATGTCAACCCAGTATGGAGGAGACCTCTGCGCTACCGTTCCACTCCGAGCCTGTTGGTGGCAGCAATGGGCATTACAAAATGGATTCCAACTTGATTAAAAGAGGAATTAAAGCAGCAAAGCTATTTGAACGGGCCCTTGTAACTTTATTATTTGACGCTATTGCCAAGCCCAAATTAGACAGTATGGGCAAAAAAAAAAAAAAAGCTTCCATCTTTAACAGGTAGTTAGCCAAAATACGAGCGCTGGAATTCACCCAAAATGGCTGCCTTGAATTATAATCTTGTAATGTCCTGTTACGTTGGATGTTAAATTTTGTTTCATTCATTAAATCTGGTGTTGGGAGTAACTACGGGACGGCGCTGATTGAATTTTGTCAGGTTAAGTGTGAGAACACCTCAAAAAACCTTCGCTTTCAAATTCCCGAGTCGAAATTTCGGCATGTTGGGCTCCTGAAAAAGGTGATTCCTCCGGCAGAAGAAGAATAAGGAATAAAAATGTCACGAGTGACAGAGGTGGCTTTGATCAAGTATGCAGAATGGAATATAAAACTAGAATATAAGAGAGCGCACCTTTGGGGATTACATGCTACTACATGCTTGTGATTAGAGAGGTCTGCTAGCGCCGCTACTGATGATGTAACTAAGCGTCTTAACTCTGTGGGATGCACTATTATTTCATGTCTCCTTTCGGCATCAAACTGTGCTTCCACGTGCAATTTAGGATGACATCTTGAGAATTGCTTAGTGGGAGTGCAGGAGGATCGCCGCAATCTTTTATGAAGCTTCCGCATGCTCAAGGCAAGAAGGTGGAGAAAAGTCAATTGATGAAAATGAATTGGAAGAGCGCA
The DNA here is from genome assembly GCA_026261675.1 of Hippocampus mohnikei. NCBI lineage: Eukaryota > Metazoa > Chordata > Actinopteri > Syngnathiformes > Syngnathidae > Hippocampus > Hippocampus mohnikei. The sequence goes on along the minus strand of JAKGUB010000333.1, from coordinate 2,224,609 downwards.
GAGATGACACTGGTATGACATTCATGACGATGAATCGACATGAAGAGCCCAGTGACGCAACACACACAATATAACACGAACTGCGAATCGTTGCTCTGTATTCACTAGAAAACTCTTAAAAGGAATTGGAAGATCGTGGAGCTTCTTTGTAAGATGACCGGCTGATGACCATGAGAAAACATTGCGGTTGCAGGACGAGGCGGAGGAGCTGCGGGCGGAGATGGAGGAGCTGCGCGACACCTACATGGACGAGGAGGTGTACCAGCTGCAGGAGCTGCGCCGCGAGCTGGAGCGCTCCAACAAGAACTGCCGCATCCTGCAGTACCGCCTGAGGAAGGCCGAGCAGAAGGGCCTGCGCGCCGCCCAGACGGGACACGTGGACGGGGAGCTGCTGCGCGGCCTCGAGCAAGACCTCAAGGTGTCAGACTTTGTGTGTGTCAGTCTGTCTGTCTGTATGTATGATGAACTTCTGTGTTCATTTATGAGTGACACCACGGGTGAATTAACTATCTGTAAAAGTTCGGTTGTACCCAGCATAAGATAAATCTAGCTACGATGGAGTCATGGATTAGTGAAAAATAGATACTGGAAGACTGACCGTGGTGACCATGTGACCCCAGGTGGCCAAAGACGTGTCGGTCCGTCTGCACAACGAGCTGGAGAGCGTGGAGGACAAGCGGAGCCGAGCCGAGGACGAGAACGAGCAGCTGCGGCAGAGGATCATCGAGGTGGAGATCTCCAAGCAGGCACTGCACAACGAGCTGGAGCGGGCCAAAGAGGTCAGTGGATATACACTACATACCCCGCAGCAACATATATATATATTTTTAGGTCATGTCACCACAGGTTTCTAGACAGAAGTCAATAATCGGTACGCCCAAAATCCCAATTAAAAAAAAATTGACATACAGTAGTCCAGTCACCCTCGCTAGGCTGTTCCCTTGACTACACAGCGACAAAGGACGGGGAGAGTCGGCATGGACAGGAAATCAGACAGACACCCCCCCCTATCAATCCTCCCCAGTAACAAACAAGAGCTCGACATATAGTAGCAGGGAGGGAGATTCTGTGTGGACAGCAAGCCAGACACTTAGAGAATGATGGTGCCTTCAGATTCCGGCCTAGCAACAAACAAGATTCAAATGTCTGTCTGTCTTGTTGCTACTTTTGTTTCCTCTGCCAAGGAAGCGACAGTTTTATTCAGGTTTCTTTCTAAGTTAGCCTATTTGTGGAAGCGGTGTAGTCATGCGAATGTAAAGTGCGCGTGGATTGCTAAGAGGGAGAGGAACATTTAGCATTGCGACTGCATCCTGCGTGGGCTGACGTTCGGAAGGGTGGGACTGCAGGATGACTCTGAGGAAGTTTGCTGGTTTTGGGGCTTGGTTCTCCCTTAAGGTTTGTCCCACAAAAACAAACGCTCTCTCCACCCCCCCTCACCCATAACATCCCATAACATGACAAAATGCATACTCACCGGGTGAATAATTGCAAAGACAATCTAATTGGACGCAATGGAAACTCAGAAAATTGATTGTGCTTATTGTTTATAAATGACTCACTTTGGGGGACCTCCTGCAGTCACACAATTTGGTGGAACTTTCTTTTTAAGCTGCAAAGCATACTGTGAAGCAATCCATGTTTTACTTTTTTATGGGGGGCGGTAGTGTTATTGAAGCAAGAAAACACTCTATTGACAGCACAGTGTGTGCAACAAACCTTCATAATATATATATATAATTTTTTCAGCTGACACAAACTTAAAACGTGAATTGCTATTCACGTGAGTCGTCGCCGTGTTGAAAACATGAAATGACACATTCATGACGCGGGCTTTGTGCGTTGTGTGCGTGCCATACTTTGCCCACACTTGGGCGTAGAAGATCTGTGCATGTGGCGCATATAGCTCACAAATTGGATGACGACAATTTCAAATTCGAGCATGTATTGCTTATCAAAAGCTGGTAGAAGAACACGAGGGAGTCTCGTTGACCCAGTTAGCATGTGCTGCTGTGTGTGTGTGTGTGTGTGTGTGTGCGCGTGTGTATGTGTGTGTGAGACTCCGCCAATGAATGCCGAGACTCCCTGCCGCAGTGGCACACATACACTGCACGCATCCTCCCTTTGAACATAAATACACGTCGAGCATTTATAATTAATTCAGTACAGCGCCACATCATCACATCAACTTTTTTAGGCACTGGTTTGTCATACGATATTTTACCCCGGTCATATTAGCGTCTGGGATTTGTGTTTTTTGTGGGATGACACAGAGTTATCTTGACACAAAGGCACGCGGGATGACGTGAAACTGTCGCATTGTTTTACATGTTGGGATTTACAAGCTGGTTTGAGAGGTTCTGCGGCCTGTTGATGTTGAGCCTTATCTCGTCAAATAAATGTCGGGAGACGACATCCTGCGGCTTCACGGGCTTGTTAATGCGTCACAACATGTCATAGGAAAATCCCGGATACAAATGGAATAGTAGTGATGACGCCAGAAAAATAGGATTGGATGAGAAGTGATTGGGTCTCGTGAAGGGGCCTTGCTGCTCGCTGAGACGTATTTGTCATCTTTTGAATGAAAAGCTCCAGGTTTGCTTCGAGTATGGAGGAAGAGGAAACAAAATATAAAGGCAGGGCAGGGTCTCGAGTGTTGAGGCTCCTCCACTAGCTACTTACTGTACAGCGAGTTGGAGACCGCTTCAAAGCGTACGCCGGGCTTCTTTTTTTTTTTTAACACCTCCATAGCCTACATACAACATCGCCAAAATATCTTGCTCGGTTTCATCTGAAATCACCGCACAATAAATCCAATGAAAATCCACTGAAATACTATTTTAGCAAATGGGAAAGCAGAAGAAAGTCACTTCCGGAAAAGACCACAAATAACAGCAGAATAAAGCAAACGGGGTGGGGGGGGGGGTGTATTTCCCTCCATTACTGTGGTTTACTTAAAGGAAGGCCTCATTGATTTTACGTGTGGCTTGATTGGTAGTGTGTAATTAGTTTAGCTTGGGAAAAACCCACATAATATCAGAACATTTTATTTTACTTTTATGGCAACATTTTCAACACGAGACCTAACGTGTGCAAACTCAATACTGTACAAGGCAATAGACACACATTGGACAACGAAAAAATGAAAAATTGAAAACATTTGCAAAGGCTTGACCAGAAATGGCAAACAACGTGCAAAGTGGCATGTTATTCCACAATTTAATTTTTTAAAAATGAGGTGCATATGTTCAGTATCCTTTTTATACTTCTTTTTGTTCCGATTGATGCGTTTGATGCCATTCGTTTCAGACAGTTTCCTGGTAGAATCCACTGTCTCCATTTTCCGTATTGCTAATTTCCACTCCACTCCCCAACCACAAGGCCCCTCCCACCTCATTAAGCGACTAATTGTGAGCCATGGGACACGCAAGAGAGGGGGGTGGCGCGGGATGGGGGGTACGAGGGCGACCCCATTATCAACCGGCTGGATGCACCACAACCCGACAGCCGCTCTCCCACACTCTTCAAGTTCAAGCCACCTGCACAAGTAACCCTCTGTTGTCTGGCGCCCTTTGCTATTCTTCAATTGGTTTGGACACAATAAAACACTGAAAACAGATTTGGGGGTGGGGATTAATTATAATGATTCCCCTTTGCTCCATTATATGGTCTTTTTCCCAAGTGACTTTCTTCTGCTTTCTGGTTGGCTGAAATGAGCTTTGTTGTTTTGACAGCAAAATGAGTTGGGGGGTGAATTAACGGCGCCTCTGTTTGCCCTGTAATGTCATTCATGCAAGCGTGGACCCGTGCCAAGGCATCTGTGATGCTTGTTTGTGTCCTTGAGTTAGCGTTGGACAATAGATCCCAATGATGCAATGTCACTGGACATTTTAAAGAAAGGGCTTTCTAGCCACAAGATCAAATATCAGCGAAGACCGCTCGCCAGCTGATGATCGGTCACGCTCGCGGTGACGCTTGAGACATGTCCTCGTGAGACGAGAGTCCACGGGTCACAGTTCTGGTTGCGTCATGATGCTCTGACCACGTCTGTCTTTTCCTATTAGGATGATTAAATTTTCATCATGTCACAAAGTAAACATAATGGCAAGTTGTCAGGTTCGGCGTTTGTTTTCGCTTGAACAGTCCCAAATTCTCAAGCAATCTTCTTCAAACTCGATGTCAGGCTAGCACTTCGGTGGTTCTTCAAATCTCAATTTAATCCCCAGACAATGGAGAGGATATGGAGAGCGGATTGAAGACGTTATTAAATAACAGTACTCATTTATCTTTCTAGTCAGCTCTTATCTTGATAAATTTGGTCTGCTACTTAACATTTTTGTTAATCCTCCGTGTGCTTCGCAAATTTCCAGACATTTATCATTTCAAAACTTTGAAAACTTTTCTCTTGACTTAGCCACAAAAAAGTACTTCATTCCACTGAATTAACTTCATGACTGTCGGCGCTCAAATGTACCAGCATGCAGCGAAGGCACCGCGAGATGCCATCAAACGCTTGGCAGTCATGCTGTCTGCCAATTTAGCGACCAGCACGATGCATTCAAGGACGAGTTGGCTAGCACACACACACACACACACACACACACACACACACACACACACACACACACACAACTTGTTTTATGGAAGAGGCCCAAAAATGAGATTGTGGAAAGAAAAGCCATGATGTCATCTACTCGTCTCAGTTCCTTTCTGGGGAAATTCCCACTTGTTATGCCTACTAGTTCTGACAAAATGTCCTGTTGCCTTGTGGTGGTTGAGTTTCCCATGCGCAGCCTGCCGTGTCATGTGTGTGTGGCAACTCCATCAGAGTGTGTGTGTGTGTGTGTGTGTGTGCGTGAGCCAGAGAGGGTACACTCGCCCATCACCTCACCTCGCTAAGCCGCCGCTGACCCAGGCTGGGGAGCCGACACGCAACAGAGGTTGGCACAATGGTGTCACGCAGCGAGGTGGTGGTGGACCCCCAAAAAAAGCAGGCAAGAAGGGGGAGCAGTGTGTATTTGAAGTAGCGTATTGATAAAACACAGAAAACTAAATCCTAAACAAACAAAGTCCAAAGTATCAAACAAAAATCACGACTGAAGATAAAACAAACAGTAACCGAAACATGACTGAAACAAACCTGATAGCAGCAAACAAACAAACATGACAGCAGCAAAGAGCAACAATGACCCGACAATGAGTGCTCGGGCTGGGAGTCATTTTAAAGCACTAATTATATAACGACCAACAGGTGTGCAGCTGCAGGGGGAGCACTACAGTGCCACCTGTTGGTCACAAACCGAAATATGACAAATGGTGCTTTAATGGGCTGTGTTAATGAATGTGTATCAACACACACCCCCCTCAGGCAGGCGCTACAGATCCATGCGCACCAAATCCAGCAGACACTTGAACAGCTTCTTCCCTCTAGCCATTAATTCCCTAAACAGTCACTGACGTAGTCACTCTTCTTGTGCAACAAATATTGTATCTCTCTAAAATGGTTCAATGATTTTCTGCACCAACTGTACAAACTGTAATAGTATTGTATTCTACCACTGATCACTTTAGCTCTGCTTGAAACTATGGTTCACTTACATTATGAAATGTCCTTCCATACCAATTTGTCATGTTCTTGTTTATGATGATACTAATGCAGCGTGTATACCGGAGACAAATTCCTTGTGTGTTCTACATACTTGGCCAATAAAGATGATTCTGATTCTGATTCTGATTCTGACACACACACACACACACACACACACACACACACACACACACACACACACACACACACACACACACACACACACACACACACACACACACACACACACTTTCTCACTTATTCAACACACTTACGTGTGTTGTCACAGTTTTATGACTACACTTGTAAAGCAGTAAACAGACATTCATCATCTCTAATAACTTCTATTACACATGGCCACAAACAAGCATACAGTAGGAAACACCAAACCCATCGAGTAATTTTTCATGGTTCGCTTTCACGTGAACTCAGTTGCACGACTTCACATTTTATCAGCGACATGGACATGTTGTTTACAAGACGCTTGCCTTGGTGGGGGGGGGCTGACCTTGAAGCGACCTCGGGGAATGCAGCATCCCGCCTGTCTCGCTGAGAAATGTTATCTCTTCTGATGCTGTACGCACAACACACACACAGACATGACATTATATTTAAACACAGCCAGATTTCTTGCACTAGTGCACCTGCATCAATAATATTGAATTTCCGTCTCACTGCATCTTTTACCTGAACCTGCTGGAGTGTATATTTAGGTATGGGGGGTACCATGGATTTTTTTAGATGTTTATTTTTTGTAGGTCTACATATGATAGATATCACTGGTAAGTTTCACGTTTCTATGTGAAATTGTTTTTGGAGTATGGGAAATCCCTCCTCCTGGCGATTTCTTAGAATCAGCAAAGTCAGCAAACTTTACTGCCACGCTCCACCCACAAGCAGTGACAAAAACTCAAAACACTTCACAGTTTAGCATTGCCAATCTGCCTGTTAAACAAATCTGGTAGCAATCAGGCTAAATGTCTGTTGTTAAATGAGATTTTGAATTGGATTTAAATGACCCTAAAATGTCTGTTTTGAACCAAAATAGCTGACTGTTTCATTTCATTTCATCGGCTCCTCAATAATTTTTTTGTGCCTCTGCTCATGATAGAAATTACTGTTAGATTTCGCATCCCTGTGTGAAGCCATTTTTTCGGTTCGGGAAATCCCTTATGCTGGCGGTTTATTTGGGGTACGGTTAATAAAGATGAAACAACCGCACCGCATGCTTGGGCCCCAATGATCTGAGTAGCGTTTACATTCACTCAAGTACGTGAGCGGTATTAATTAATCTACTGAAATGGATTAGAGTCCGCATCCGACTCTGCTAATCGGCCTCAGAATAATTTAGAGCGACACTTATTCCGCTGTTGCGCGTGAGTCTTAGAGGCGAGCTTTATCTACATCCAGCCGCCCTCAAAAGCTCCTTTTGTGCGGCCATCCCGCCCCCTTTTGGGGAGCGCTCCCCCCACTCCCGCCCCCGTTAAATCCCATTAGCGGACTGCAACGACAACACTCCTGCTGCTGCAGTGTCCTCCTTATCTCTCGTCTTCCACACACGTTTGGAGGCAACACTGACAAGCTAGCCCGCGGTAGTGCTGACGATGTTACTTGTTGGTTTGTATGCTACAAGCTAATTTGAAGGCGCCGAGTTAGTTGGGGTGAAAAGTAAAACCCGTCTTCAAACCTTTGGCTTCTCTTTGCCTTTCTGAGGCATTAACCTGGTGGATTTTTAATTAGGGAGGTACCTTGTAGCAAAAGCGTAGAAAATAGACCTGTCTCGAGATGGAAAGCTGTAGTATGTTAGCTTGTCACTTTTTTCTTGTATTGCATCTCAGACCAGCTTCTTCAACCTTTATATTGATAATTGAGCTTTCAGAGCAAGAACAATCTTGATTTGGAATGATTTAGATAAATGTCACCAGTAGCTCATGCTAAGGTCAAAGGGATGGATGTTCCTTGTCATTGCAACCCAAGACACACATTTCAGCCCATCCTCTTTAAATTGTTCAGGGTTATTGAACATTCATAGCAGGAACCCTATTAATTTTAAACTTTTGTAGTATACTACAGTAAACAATGTCTTTCTTTGCGTTGGTCAGGGATCCCCAAGCTTTGTCTAATCCTGCGTCTACCCAGACAGACAGATTAGCTCTGTCACCGTGGCGAGGAATTAGAACAGTAGTGGTGTTGGAGACGCTCAGCGGGGCGTCAAAGTGAACATACGCGAGCCGGCTTGGTCGTGTGACCCACTGTGTCTTCGCTAAACATGTTGTTTTCTTTTGGAAATTAAATTGGACCTTTGGAAGGCATGATGTTGATGGATGGATCAATAACAATGGGTGTAGAAGCCTGAATGGACGTGAATGAATAGATGCTGGGCGAATTATTGTTCCTCTGGACGGATTGTAACTGGGAAGTCAATTCCTTCAGTCATCTCGTTACCTCTGCGTCCCGCGTCCTACTTTTCCCGCGGGACACACAGTTCCAAATAATGTGCGTTTTTGGGACGCAAGAAAATTTCTCAGTCAAAACCAAAAAAAAACTCCGGAACATACTTTTTTTCCAGCTACGCAGTGTCGCAGTTCGACAATCACCGCCATTGTTGTTTTGATCTCGCGTGACGAGATTTCCGTTCTCGCGAGATGAGATTGGCGACATCGGCATTCAAACTTGTGGAAAGCAGACGTTTGCCAAGTTGTGTAACGTTAAAACAAGGGTTGCGAAAGTTTATTGCGGAGATATCACAGAGGAAGCAGCTAAAGTTGGATAGTTTTTTGCGATAATAAGTTGACTTTGAGAAAGCCTTGCATCTTTGGAAACAGAGTAAAGAGAAGAGAATTTATGAACTCAAAGACTGAACCATGGGATGAAATAAGAACCTATTTCTTGGCAAATCTTGTATGCCTGAATTAATTACATTTTTGCAGCATTTGTTTATAAGAAATAAACTTATTATCAATGGATATTGTTGTTGTTTGTGTTATTACCATCTGCAATTGAATAAGTAGACCATTTCAGAATTTGCAATTTGGGACTCTAAATGCATAATGGAACTCATACTTTTCTGATCAGCGAGTCCCTGGGACTCATTGGGGTTAAAATGTAAAATTATCACTGTTCCTTGTGTGTTTTTTTTTGCATGGGAAAAGTAAGTCGCAGGCCCCACGCAGTTTGAGTTCATGTTTTGGTCGTGTTGCTAGGTGGACGTTTCCTCCCTGCCGCAGAGCCACTGACTGAGTCAAGGTTTATTTTTGATGTATTTATTTTTGGGATGACGAACTGGGGCCTAACCCTTCTGTTGGAATTTTAACCAATCTAAGACACGAGTGAAGAAGTATTCACGTTATTGTCATTCACACTTTTCACATGCATATTCATGAGGTTTTCGAGGTGTCGGAAGTGGTCTTCAGAGGAACTAAACCTAATAGAAAGAGAAAAAAACGGTCATCCAGATGTTCCTCACTTGGCCTGAAAGGAGGTTTGAACACGATGATGCAGGCTCAGACCATGGTCACAGTCTCATCTCTGGTTTGCATTAAATACATGAAAGACTTTCATCCATCATCAGACGTTGACCTGACGACGGAAACGTTTAATGTTACGCAACCTTCTCGGCGAGGATTAATGTTCTGGTGCCTCCCGTCTTTTACAGGATTATTATTGATAAAATCTCAAGCGGATCTCCGTTCCTGAGTGTCATCCATTGCTCTCATTTCCTCCAGTCAATACGGACTAAGAGTCTAATGCGTTGGTTTGTTATGAAAAGTCCTGATTCACTCTTGGGGTTTTTTGTTTTTTTTGGGGGGGGTGTTTTGCAGACTGCATTGAGGCGACGAGGGAGCTCATTTAAGGACAAAAAAACCACCAGCCAGGTATGTGTAAAACAATTACATAAAATATTTGATTTTATTTTTCAAATTAAATTCGTTAAGTTTTAATTCATTTACTGAATTTCATGTTATTTATTTTAATTTGTTCATACTTTTGTTTTTTTAAACATATGGACTTAAATAATTATTATTATAAATTTTATTATGATCATTATTATTGATAAATATTTTCACTTATAGATTGTACCCGAGGAGAAGTCCGCAAATTCTCTGCTTTCTGAGCTTGTATTAGAAACATAGCAAGATTAACACTTGACACTTAGGGCCCTATTTTCTTGCAAATCGCATATTATTTTGGTGCCCAGCATAAGTTTAGCGGAAAGTGTGTATGTATGGGTGGTGTTTTCTCTCTTTGGGTATTTTTGGAGACGGGCACAGGTAGAAAGGGGAATTTGCGCCATTTCAGTCACCAAATTGCCAGGTGCGCTGGAAGGGTATTTAAAAGATTTTTTTTTTTTAACGCCCAATCATGTGCTGCAGCTTTTTTCCAGAAATGTTGTGGGTTCCCTGTCTGAAAGAGGTACAGTATGGATTTAAAATATGTCTATATAAGTCTAATTAAGAGTTTCTCGCCACTAGGACGACAGCGCTGACCTCAGATGCCAGCTCCAATTCGCCAAGGAGGAGTCAGGCCTGATGCGTAAAAAAATGGCTAAACTGGGCCGGGAGAAAGATGAACTGGAACAGGAGCTACAGAAGTACAAGTCGGTCTACGGAGACGTGGATAGTCCCCTTCCCCTGGCTGAGTGCTCCGGCGGTGGCCCTCATTCAACCCGCGAGGCGGAGCTGCGACTGCGCCTCAAACTGGTGGAGGAGGAGGCTAACATTCTGGGAAGGAAGATCGTGGAGTTGGAGGTTGAAAACCGCAGCCTGCGGGCCGAAAACGATGACATCCGTTGCCAGTACGAACGAGACTGCTTCGGTAGGGAGCCTTTCTCGAGCATGCCCTCATCACCCTATGGCGGCGATGTGCTCGAGTCAGCCGGCGAGCTCCGCCGAAACCTCCAGTTTGTAGAGGAGGAAGCGGAACTGTTGCGTCGCTCCATCTCAGAGATTGAGGACCACAACAGGCAGCTTACTTCAGAGCTCAACCGCTTCAAGTTCAGTTCCGGGCTGGTAGGCGAGGACGGAGGGGAAGGAGGACTATTTAAACCCGCTAATGGCTCCAATGGAGGGATGATGATAGAGGAGCTGAAATCAGCCAGGATGCAGATTAATGACCTGAGCGGAAAAGTGATGAAGCTTCAATACGAGAACCGAGTTCTTCTGTCCAACGTTCAGCGTTGCGACCTGGCAGCGCACCTGGGCCTGAGAACAGGTAGTCCGCGAGACAGTGATGCAGACAGTGACGCCGGCCGCCGGGAAGTAGCTGAAGACGAGGAAGCAGGGCGACTCCTTCTCCTCCAACCCAAGAGGGAGGGCCCCATCGGTGGGGAGAGCGACTCTGAAGACCTCTTTGAGAAAACCACCACCACCTCTGGGTTTGGAAGTATCCGACCGTCGGATGGCATCGACCTTAGCGCTGCAGAACTCGCCAACCGCCGCCGGGAGGAACGAGAATCCTTTGCCAATGTGAAAAGAGAGGCAGATCGACTCGGCAAATCTGTGGACCGTCTGATCACTGACACGGACAGTCTGATCCTGGAAGGGAGGCTTCTGGTGACGATAGCGGAGGGTTCTCAGGGAGGAGGTGACTCCCAAGTCCTGGACACCATCAATACCCGCATGAAGGCTTTCCGCACCGAGCTGAACATCTTCATGGAGAAGCTGGATGGATTGAGGGAGAGAACAGATGACCTGTCCCCGATGCCAAACCTCACAGAGTCCAGCAGCTTCCTATCCACGGTCACTTCCATGTCCCGGGATTCTCCCATCGGCAATTTTGGGAGAGACCTGATGACGGACATCCAGGTAATTTCAGTTCGGTATAGTATACCATTTCTGTATTGTTGGCTTTCACCTTGCCTTAGGACATGGCATTATTTTCTCAGGGGGGTACCCCACTTCTCACCCAAAGTCAGATGGGTTTAGGTTCCAGCTTACCCGTGAACGTTAAACAAAATAAGGTAAATCAAGTCCAATTTCCATTGGACTGCGATTGTTTTAAATATTTACTTTTTACGTTAAATTGAGATTTTATGATTCCATTATGTTTTGTTAATACTGCTGTCGTTGTAAATGACTCCTCTCAAATATCTGCTTTATGTCGATTTAACAACCTACCTTTAAGTGTCCATACATTAGATGTCCATTTCCGTCCAAATCAAGGCCAAATCAAGGGAGTGGTTGTCTGGCATCAGGCCACCAGGATCCCACATAAAGTTGAGGGTAACCTTAGAAGTCATAATAAATGAATAAAAATATGGACTACTTGGTGGAAAGAGGGTTCTTAGCCAGGTGGTGAGATGGTACTCTTTGCGTTGTTGTGTTTATTACTTGTCAGAGTTTGATCATTTTGAGGATTCGCCATGGTAAAAGGGGGTCCATTTAGTTAACTTCGAGGTCTTCAGAAGAATCATGTTCAGACGCCTGTTGGGAGCCACCCAGCTCTACCACACTGGCACCGCCTACCCTCTGCCCCGCCTCCGCTATCATGTCCTGCCGCCGCCACATCGCCATCTACATCTCCATGCACATGCTCCCCGTAGAGCGCCACCTCGCTTGCCGCCCGCACGCACGCACGCACTGCCTGCCCACTTGGCCGCGATCCGAGCGTCTTTTCACTTGAGTGCATGGTGGATCGCTTCCGAACAGGCCTGCCTCTTATCTCTGTGGCTCTTAATGGGCGTCACTGTTTTGTGTGTGTACGTTGTCACCAAGGAGACAAACATTACGTTGTGTGTTGGCAAAGAAAAATAGGCTCTAAAGCAGGACTGCATGATGAAGGGAGCTTGTTGCCTTTCTGAATGTTTTCCAACCGCCCAGGCTGAGAAGGGAAGCTGCCTTCATACCCTCCCACTCCTCGTCCTCCTCTTCCTGCACAGCTCACTGGCTGAGTCCCGGTGGAGCTGGGTGGATTCTGCACTCACAGCTCTCACAAGTTTGAAGCATTCAGGCCTTTTGTCAGCCTGACCTCTGCCAGGGTTGAAGAAAAGAGGGGTGGGGAATCACCATATTTATCTGCTTGTTTGTCCAGTCATACCTTAACTTAGCAGGGCACTTTTTTGTTCAAAAAGGACCGAAAACAACGGGATGGTATACATTTTTGGGGGGGGGGGGGGGAAAAAATTCCATGATGAGTCAAATAACAAAAAAAGAAGACAAACCCTTCAAACAAAGATGAAGTCACTGGAATATTTGTGTTTGGCTAGCACACAGGCTATGTCCTAGATCATGGAGAATGACATCAGGACATATGACGTTACTATTTATTTTCTCATGTTGGAGAGGGTACTGATCCACCCTCAAAAGTCAAAAAGAGACCATTTAAAGTTGTGGAGTCAATTGAGTTTGTGCTTTCTTGTCCCTCTGTTTATTAGCTTGCAGACTTCTTCCTGGTTCATGGACATTGGACACTCCCATTTGTTTTGTGGGGGACGATAAGATGTTTTTTAACATTGTGACTCTAATGTAAAAAAACTGAAAATGAATTGAATCGTAAATCTGCATATTTTTGGGCTTGGTTGTCTGTTTATTTGGTAGCTAGCGGACTACTTTCTGATTCACGGACAATGACTGAAACAGAGTTAAGTTTGTACCATTTGTCTCCTGCTGTCGGAGGGACGATTATATCGTGACTCAAATATCAAAGATAGAAGCTAGGAATAGCTAAGTTAGCTAGGAGGCTACTTCCTGGTTCAACGAGCATAACATCATATGATAGGAGCGAAATGTTGGTTCTTGGGCAGGGGTAATGGTTCCATAGTGACTCAAACATCAAAAACAGAATGAATTCATCAAAGTGAAAAAAGTAGGGTCGATTCATTTGTCAGCTAGCAAGCCTACTTTCTGATTCAACACGATTTTTGACACATCCACTCATGGTACAGTGAACCTCCTAAAATGTTTAGAATTACTTATTTGAATAGTTTAAAGTGAAAGATACCACAAAATAAATGGTTTACAGGTTATTTGATTAAAAATAATAATAAATGCACCAGTAATGTCAGGACACTGGCATGTATACTCGTTGGAAGCTGTAAAATAAAAACAATCTTGACTTTACTTTCTTATTAAGGCTTGGGAAAATATTCCATGATGCTTTTTAGGCTGCTATCACGGAACTCCATCAGATTCAGTGGGGAAGTTAACACCGTTCACAGCCACTCTAATTTTCAAAGAGATTCATTGTGAGAATGAATGTTCTTGCCTACGTTCTTAGGAAGACCATACTTGGCGAATTCACAAGACCTTACTCGCCATTTTTCAAATTGAGAAAAGGCCTCTCTCTTTAGTTTGGCACTTATTGCACCCTTTTTTGAGCATCTTGGAGGGAGCAACTGAACAGCCGCAAACTTCTGAAAAAATGGGTTTGCGAATGGTGAATGCTGGCTCCCTGGGGGTTTAATGAAATTTAAGTTGTTGTGTCAAGAATGTTTTTTCCCCTTCTAAATGGTGGCGCTTTAAAATGAAACCTGCAAAAAAAGCTGACTTTAACGCTATCTCCCTGCTTTGTACAATACACAAGCATGTTGAGCGGCCATTTTGTTGTTCCTGACCACCTTTATTGGCGGGCTCGCTTGTCGCACTGCACCTTTTTTTGCCATGGTTATTTCTCAAGCCAGCTGCTTTGGTTTGGACTCACGTGTCCGTCATTGCATGCGCTTCATAATGAGTCTTCTGCATTCTTTCCACCCTGAACCACCTGAAATTCCCCGTCCTTCTCACCCGCCCCCTTCCTCCTTCAGATGTTCCAGCCCGCCATTTTGTTCATCCTCATTCTTATCCTGTTCTCATCTCTGTCATACGCCATCATCTTTAAGTTGGTCTTCCTCTTTGCGCTCTTTTTTCTACTCTAGTCCGTTTGTTGTCTTTTTAGTTGCCCCCAGTATGCCCTTTTCGCTCTTATTCATCAGCCATTCACTGTTTTTTTTTCTTTCTGTGTCCCGCTGGAGGTCTTTCTTCCTCACCCGCTTTGTTTTCCTCTTGTCTTTATTGTCCACTTGCCACATCACCACAATCTCCTCCACCACCCCCTTCCATACCCTCCTGTACACTTCCTGGACCCCCACCCACTCCTCCTCACTCACAGTCCGGTCAGAGGGATGAGCTGGAGTGGCGCGTAGGACAGGAGCGAGGCGTGGAGCCCTACAACCAGAGCAGGGGAGGTGCTGCGGGACTCGCTAGGTACCACAGATCACTGGTTTTAAGAACAGAGGTCAGTGACGCCCACCCCCCACCCCCTACTTGATCCCCTCTACCTTTATCCTTTATCCCTTCCCTTTCTGCCTGTGGGACTGTGTGGGAACTTGGACCCCTGTTATTATTTTCTCAATAACCCATCAAATTCAAATCAAAGAAATATATTTTTTAAATTCTCTCCCAAATGCATTTAAAAGCATTTGTATTGTAAAAAAACAAAACAAAACACAAAATATAGTGTGCATATACGTATATATATATATATATATATATATACACATACACACGTATATATATTTTTTCTCAAAAATGTACATTTATATAAAAATCAATTGTATAATTAGGCACCTTTAATTATATCATTGATGTTTAGAATATACATTCCTAAAAATACACAAACATATAGTATTATATCATATATATTACATTAAGCATATTTTGTTAAAAAAAATAGATTCAAAACATCAAACTTTAGAAGTACAGCTATCATCTATTATTATTGTGGTTAAATGCATTTATAGAAATTAAGGCCTGCCCCCTCAACCCCGCTAAATGTCTCATCACGAATGGACACCTCGTACGTTCCACAGTTAAGTTAATAACATACGCCTGGGCCACCATGTTAAAATATGATCATTGCGTGGACCTAAAAATATGAATATGACATTAAAATAGACGATTAAATGTAACATTTAAATGGGTTTCTGAAAACTGGATTATTTATATTCCTCTTTGTCTAGTGACTTTCTTTCTTCATCAGAAGCTCAGTCACCTTTTGACAGTGTCAGTTCACTTCAAGAGTACAATAGGGTCACCGTGATGTAACAATTACAGCACATCTGCGTGCGCTTCTTCCGTAATCCGAGAGGTGGAGAGGGATTGAGTCCGGGATTAGTTCTGATCTTGTGTGGCCGACGTTTGCCCGACACACCAGCTCAAATTGTGGCGTTTCCAAACCTCAAACCTGAGGATCATTATCCTTAATTCGCCTCTTATGTCTGTTTCTTTGCTACAGAAAAAAAAAATGCCACGGGTCATCGTGACCTGCTGCATGTTTCCAGTTAACCCTCCACCCACCCACAAAAAAATACATCTGTACAAATCTGCACATGGTGTTAAATTCGGGTGAAATGAAGTGTCTTGTGTTAAAATGTTCATTAAAAGTTTCAAATAATGAAAACAGGTCGAGTTTAACTGCAACAACAGAAGAGTTGAAGGTCTTTCTCAAAATGTTAGGCGTACTCACACGTGATAAACATCTCACTCTTGTTTGCATGCAGCTGCGGGAGGCGCCTGCTCTTGACGTCCAGCTTCGTCTCGATCATGACCGACGGATGAGAGTCGCGACGGACGAACGGGACATTCCGGTCGTCTCGCTGCCGCAGGTATGAGCATTTGCGACATGAAAAAAAAAGTGTGATTAGCACTCCGTAGGCTTCTGTCCCTCCAATTTTACATTTGTTTACTTATTTTTCTTCCCAGTTTACGCGCTGACATTAGATTCCATTTGCGGTCAGTTGCTAACCAAAACAGCAGCACCTACTGAGGCATGCAAAGTCTGAGTCTGTAAAAAGCGTGAATGAAGAGAGGAGAATGCAAAGAGTCTGTTAGACTCGAGTCGAGTATGAACTCTTTACTTAGCAGTATCAAAAATTATCTTACATCATGTGGAGTCATTAGCAGGTAGCCAATGGCCATTAGCAGTTAGCTTTTAGCAGTTCGGCGTCCCCTTGTCTTTAGCAATAAGCGGCGTTCCAGTTGACAGTGACTATGTGTCATTGTAGTTATTTTTCTTATATGTATCCGTATATGTTGAAATGTGATATTTCAATCACGGTGTCCATTCAACTTGTTTTCGCAGGTGGACGAGGGCTTGCATCCGGAGCCCCAGCGCCCGCGTCTGGAGCTGCCAGGCCTCCTGCAGGCTCCGGAGGTTTGCTGGGCTCAGGAGCGATCTGCACTACAGCAAGAAGTTCGCCTCTTCCAACGCAATACGGCCATCTTCTACATGAAGCTCAAGTCCATCCTGGCACGTTGGAGGCTCGGAAGCAGGGACGGCGCGATGCCCGACGACGGCTCGCAGCCGGAGGTGAGCCGCCTGAACATTATTTGGCAGGAAGTGTTACAGCAGGAATTGTATGGTGGCGATTAACTCAACTCACTTCAAAAAACTTGCAAGGAAAAAAAAAAGGTTGTTTATACCTTATTACATTTTTTTGTAATCCGCAGTAGAACATGGGTTGGTTTCACCCACATCACCTATTTTGGACTTAAAAAAAGAGAAAACAAGCTTTATGAAAAGGTGTTACCGGTGCTCCTCATTGAGGACAATTGACGTCAACGATGCTCAAAGAGTTACTATGCATATTAAAAAAAATAAAAATTGAGGGGGGGGATGCTGGAACCGATTAGTGGTGTTTCTGTTTATTTCAATGGGAATAGATAATTTGGGTTATGAGTAAATTGTATCTCAAGGGACCATTGTGCTTTTAGTGTAATGCCCTAACATGTAAAGGGAGAGCCACAGTCAAACTATTTTGCGGGATCATTCTGGTGTTGTGAACATTTTTGTGATATTTATTCATCAATGCAGGCAGAGAAGTCAGAGGGTGTCTCTGAGCTGGGTGGGATGATGCAGCAAGTGGAAGCCGAAGGCGGGTCTGCTCTCCCGTCAGTGTCACCCAGTGGACATCTGCAGTACCAGCATCAGGTAATCCCAAAAACTGGACTGTGGACCAAATCGATGGAAAATAAGGACCAAAATCCTGAAACAAAGATCTAAATATCCCACAAAAACAGGACGAGATGGAACAAAGTTGTCGATCACTAGTTAACCACCCAAGTCTGTTATTTTTTACTTGTATATTGCCTGTAGGTTTTTTTTAAAGCCAGATGTATATATTTTTGGGCCGTGGCATCGTCTAAAAAAATGAAAACAAATCAAGACACTAATTAAATTGGTTTTGAAAAATAGAGGATAAGTAGTTTGGATAATGGAGGGACGATTTTAAAACTGGAAAGTTTTAATGATCGTCTGTTTCTTTTTGCAGATACACAATCATTAACCATGCTAAAATGTTCCTTAAAAATGTAGTTTTTTTTTTTTTTTTTTTTAATTACTGACACCCACGGTCTTGTAGTTTGGGGAGAACCGGCGAATGCTGCAGGCGCTGCGTACCCTGCTGGAGCAGTTTCGGGAGGAGCTTCGCGAGGAAGAAGCGCGGCGCTGCCAACTGCAACAGGCCTACGCGAACGACAAAGCCACCTGGGAGGTGAAATGGGCTGAAATGAAGTGCCAGCTCGCTCAGGTACGTGCAGATGGCCTCTCAGCCGAGAAGCGGCCGAATGCGGCGAGAAATTGGAGCGTAATTGGTAGGATAGCCACTCAAATTAAAGGTATGAAAAATAAATATTTGAATAATTTATTATAATTATAACCATTGTATATCCATCCATCCATCCATTTTCCGAACCGCTTGATCCTCACTAGGGTCGCGGGGGGTGCTGGAGCCTATCCCAGCTGTCTTCGGGCAGTAGGCGGGGGACACCCTGAATCGGTTGCCAGCCAATCGCAGGGCATACAGAGACGAACAACCAACCACGCTCACATTCACACCTAGGGACAATTTAGAGCGTTCAATCAGCCTGCTATGCATGTTTTTGGAATGTGGGAGGAAACCGGAGAGCCCGGAGAAAACCCACGTAGGCCCGGGGAGAACATGCAAACTCCACACAGGGAGGCCGGAGCTGGAATTGAACCCGGCACCTCTGCACTGTGAAGTCGACGTGCTGACCACTGGACTACCGGGCCGCCCTACCATTGTATATTTCTTAACAAATAATTGTGATTTTTTTTCTTAATCGTGATTCACACTCTTTATTTGGCCACATTATTGTTGTATCGTGCAAATGGCCCATTGTAGGACACTGAACCATTTCCGATACCCGTAGTTTTCTCTCTAGTGATGATTTACATGATGTCGCATTTGAGGACATCATGTAAAAAGTACCAAAAAAACACAGCTTTGATAATGTGCAGCAATTGGAACCAATTAAGTATTTTTTTTTCTGAGGGATTTTAGGAGGGCGATTATCTAACTGAGCTGGGTTATAATCTGCGCGGTTTTACACACTCAGTATCCTTCCACGGAGCCGCTTCGAGGTCAACAAGCGCCTCCGTGGGAGCTAATTGACTTAGCTCGCTCGAGTAGCATCCTGCTCTCTGTTCTGCTGGCCTGCACAGTATTAACAGTTTCGTTGTCAGCGGTCGACTTAAGGCACACATGGGTTTTAATCACATATCATGTAATTCCCTTTGTTTGATGTTTAGTTTGACAAACTTCAAATGAGAGTACCACTCAATTATCTTTTAAATAATCGTTGCAAAAAAATTGGCCGAACAACAGCTTGCTTCTCGAAAAACGGATAAATTGGACACCTGGGCAGATCTAACTAATCGCACACTGAAGGCGTGCGCCCCAGTTTGTGAAGGCCCGCTTTATATGTATCAATCTGCTGGTAGCGGAACGAGTTCAACAGTTGAGTAATAACCACGCGTGTCGCACAGGTGGAGGAGGAAGCACGAGGAAGAACGCGAGGCCAAGCTCAGGGGCTCGAAAGTGAAACGTCATCCCGAGACCCCGAGTGGGCCCTGAAGCAGGAGCGCGAGGAGCACCTCCGCCTGTTGGCCGAGAGCCACAACACCTCACTGGACCTCCGCTGGAGGCTGCAGCACGGCGAGAAGCGATGGAGTCGCGAGAGGGCCGAGCTGATGGAACATTTTGAGCGGCAGAGGCTGGAGTGGGATGGCGGTACCCGCGAGCTCCATCACAAGATGGAGAGGGTTAGGAGTCATTTTGGGTTTTTTAAAATTTTTATCCATGCATTACCGAGTCGCACATCCTCACACTCACAATCCAAACGCCGCTCTGAAATGTGGAGTTTTATCATATACATTAATTACTCGGGAACATAACAGGAAACAACTGTGCATTATTCAGAAAGAGTTTCAATACTTTTGTCCCTGTGTCAGCTGCAGAGGGAGCTGAACTGCCGGGGAGGCGAGGGCACAGAGGACAGCGGGTCATGCAATGGTGCTCGCTCCCCGCGTTGCCCACGTTCTCCGCAGTCCTCGCGGTCCTCTGCGCCCATCACGGTCCTGCCTGCCCGCTCCCTCTCCGACTCGGACACCTTGCTGGCGGAGGAAGGCGGGGCTGCCGCCGTGAGGCTGGGAAGCCCGACGGAGAGCCCCTTTCTGGATGCTCTTTCTCTGGATCCCCTCGCCAGCTTGGAGGTGCCCCCGCCCTGCAGGCTGGCGAGTGAGAAGCGGTTCCCCTGCATGAAGGAGGTAAAAGTGTGCAGCTTTGGAGATTGTCCTCAATGTCCGCTCAGTAACTGTAGGTGCGAATGTGCCCTGCGATGAGCTCGCGGCCAATTCAGTTAGATTTTCTGCGACCTGAAACAGGATAAAGTGGTGGAAAATGGATGTAGAGATGAAAGACAGACTCTAAATTGTCTGTATGTAACTACTTGGGAGATTATGGTCAAAACATTATAAATTAGCCTGATGGGACTCCAACTTCCCTGTGAACATTATTGTATGTATCCTCTTTGTGGCACACCTGTAACTGACAAGCGGCCAGGCCAGGGTTTGGATTGGGTTGGGCTCTAGTCACCTCACAATATTGAGGAATATTAAGAGTCTAGAACGTGACTGGATGGATTGTGATGGCAATTTTTGTCTTCTAGGCCCTCGATGTGATTTCCGAGAGAGAAGGAACGCCGGAGATGTACCCTGATGAAGAGATGAGCGGCGGTAGTTTGCTCAGGTGAAATTGCGTCCGCAACATTCACATCTAAACAGGATAACCCCACAATAGGATGACTTTGAGTGCATTTCAACTCAGAGTAATTTAGAAGACCCTACAAGAAGGGTAATACTTCCAGGGGTCCAGGATTTTTAGGTGGAAATCCGTTTTAATTGTAGACACCTTGGTGACCCGAATCATGACGGTTTTGGAATCTCTTTGTGTGTATTGCATCCAGAGCCAAGTCGGTATGCTCCATGAGCGACTTCCAGCGTCTGATGGACAGCTCACCGTTTCTCCCCGACAAGATGCGCCATGGCGAGCGAGGCCAAGACGACGTCACTCCTCCTCTTTCACCAGATGACCTCAAGTACATTGAGGAGTTCAACAATAAGGGCTGGGACTTGTCGTCATCCACCGCCGCCAGCTTTGCTTATGATGCATGGACCAACAAAACCTCAGAGACGCAGGGGGTCGAACCGGTCATGGAGTCCTTCCAACCAGCCTCCTGGTTCCTCACTACCAGCGCCGGCCTGACCACCACCAGCACACTTAACAGTCGGGCAGGTGCGGGAGAAGACGCGTATGGGGTCCACATCCTCCACAGCCCCACCAGACCTGGTCCAGAGCCAGACTCTGACCTCCTTTACACAAAGGGGATCAAGGCGAGAGGCGACGGAGAGGCGGCCGGCGGGTCAGATGAGGTATTCACCGGTGGAAGGTGGCCATGTGGTCTTCTGGAAGCGGGGGGATTAAGGACTTCCCCCAACCAGTCCCCCATTTGCCCCACGGTGGGCTACGCCTCCTCGCTGGAGCTTCAGCTCTCTCGAAATATGAGCGATGATATGAAGGAGGTGGCCATTTCGGTGAGGAACGCCATCCGCTCCCCACCGGGGCCCGTGGTCCATGACATAGCCTGCCAAACTAACGGGTTCACCACGCGAGGCACTCAGACCATGCAGACCATCAACGTAGGTCTGCAGACAGACCTGCTGAGGAACCTGACCAACAGCCCCCACCGCTGCCTCACCCCAAAAGGAGGCGGCACCCCCATTTCGTCCCCATCGCGGAATACCAGGAAGGTCCAGTACTCGCCAGTCATCCAGAGTAAGTTTGAGCGGCCCTGCTGCTCGCCAAAGTACGGCTCGCCCAAACTTCAGCGCAAGATGTCCTCATCCAACAAGGCGGAGATGCCCAACGCCAGCCGCGCCGCCACCCCTACAACCCCCCAGAAGGGCAACAGCGAGTCGGCGTGGGCGCGCTCCACCACCACACGGGATAGCCCGGTCCACACCACCATCAACGACGGTCTCTCCAGCCTCTTCAACATCATCGACCACACGCCCGCCGTCTACGACGGCATGCAAAGTTCAACAAGTCCCCCAGCCGCTCCCGCCCTACAACTGCCCCCGAGCCCAGCCCCGATCCCAGAAGCGCCAGGGGCCGCTCCCCCAGCCCCGTGCAGCTGATAGTGGAGACACAGGGGGACCGCAATGCCGAAGTGGTGAGCATTCGGCAGGACCTGTCGGCGCCCCCGGGGTACACGCTGGCCGAAAACGCCGCCCGCCTCCTCAATAAAAAGCTGCAGGACGAGAGAAGGATGCAGGCAGGAGGAATAGGAAGCAAGATGGCCGAGCCAGAGAGAGCACAGCCTGGAGGCATGGAGGTAAATAGAGGCCAGAGCCCTTTTTATATAGGAATAGATGTCAAGGAAATATGTTGAAGTGATATTCTAGTATCTGGTATCTGTGTTTGAGTAGATGGAGATTCTTCTGGGGTTCTTATTTTAATTTTAGGCCCAACATTTCTATGATCTTTGCTGGGACTTAAGTCTCACTTGAATGGAATGCTGAAACTTCTCCCGACCAAATGAATGTGTCGGCTCAGCCGAGATATGAAAGGGATCATGCTTACAAATGAGTATCACGATTCGTCATAATTTGGGATTAGCCCAAACTGATTTTGATCAAATTGCGGATGATCCCTTTAAAAAGAATCAATCATCACTAAAGGAAATGAAAACAACAACAAAAAAGATGTGGGGTAATCATCACGGATGCATCATGAATCCATCGAACATACAAGCTTCACATTTGGTAGCAATCGAACCAAATTGCTCGGAGTTTGTTCTTAAGAAGCCGAGGAAAAGGGTAAAATGACCGCAAAGTGGCCACTTAAAAATCCAAATGGCAGATTTCGGATATGACTTTTGCGTAGATCTACTCATAATCGACGTTGCCATGAAATTTTATGATGCTATCAGTGAGACAAGCTTTGGGGCGAAAATCCACTGGATTTATCCTCCTCAGACAGCGGACGGCAAACTCGAGATGGTGTCAGTTCCGCATTGAACAGTATGTTTATTATTGTGCGGTTTGAAGATTTCTAACGCGACTCTTTTACAGCATCATGATTGGCCGTACCTGCGCCAGCACTTCTGTTGTTTATAATCCCAGGTCACCCTCTCGTCTTCCTCCTCAGTTTAACCCCTTCCTGGTTTGTCTATCCCTCCCTCAACCCCCCAAACCCCGCCCCCTCCCTCTTTGCTCCAGAAGCACACTGTCATACTAACAACTCCATGGGGACTGTAAGTCTCCACGATGTAAGTTCCCTCCTCCTCCTCCGAGCCACATGGAACACCATCCTCATCATGGATCAGTCACCTTGTCAATCATTTGAATGCATGCTTCACAGGGCCACGGGCAGAATGAGGGCAAAGGTTCACATGTGACATCAGTCCCCCTTTAAAGGACCGTGCTGTTGTTTTGCTGATCATACAACATGGGTCTTAATGTGTCCAAATTTGTACTATTATTATTAAACGTCATATGATTTCATGTTTGGGGGCGAACTGCAACATGTACTACAGTTGTGCCTTCATTCAAGAATTCATTCTGTGACCACGCTTGTAAAACACATTTTTTTTCAAATGATCTTTCGCCACCGACAGGGGCACAGACAGAATTTTTTTTCAGTCGGGCGGCAAAGGGTGTTTCGACGACTCACTAAAGGGTGGCTGTAGAATAGAGGCGCACACACACACACACACACACACACACACAAAACTGCAATTTAGCAACTCAGAGATTACGAGATCCGCTTTGGCTATGAAGTCATTATTTATCGTACATCCACAGTCAGGGATTCACAAAATAACACCCACATATAAACCAACCTTGCCCAACACTTATAATACAAGCGGGGGGGAAAAAGCAACGTTTTGCTGAGTTCTAAAGAATCTTGAGATTCTAGAAAATCATGTTACTTTCACAGGATTCTACTTTTTTGTGCAAAGGCTAACTTTTTCTTGTTTCGCCAATGAAAAAAAGAAACATTATTCTTTGCAAAATATTGCTTTTTTTCCTCTTGAAAAATATCCCCATTCCATGTTCCTCCTTTTCTCTGGAAAAAATATTCTTGTTTCTTGAGAAATATTACCCTCCCGGAACCCCCACCGCCCTTGAAAAATACGGCTTTATTTTGGAGAAAATATGGTTTTATTCCCATATGATGACCAAAATGTTGATTTTATTGGTCAGAGAAAAATCATTTTTTCTTCACCAAAATAACAATTTGTTCGAAAATAATAAGAACCCTCCCCAAAAGTCTGACGGCAGTGTTATTTTCCATATCATGTCAATAAATTGTGGCTGCAATTTTGCCCGCGCGACTATTAGCGCCCTCTGGAGCTCAACACGATACACAGCCACTGCAGTATGGTCCTTTAAAGTAAAAAAATATTCCAAATTTATTTTGGGGTGTTTATTACGTTTCATGACAGGTTGTGACGTGCTCCACTTGAAGTCTTTTTAAAATTAACTTTTAATTACAAATGTATTCCCACATTTACCCTCATCTTCTCGTTCCAGACAACGGGAAGTATTCAACATCTTGTTATTTGTTATCATTTTACTCAACACTGTGAGTGGAAAAGTCCATGTTAAGACACATCGCTGGCCTTTGCTTAGAAGAAAGATTTTTATTTATTGACAAAAATGTGCTTTAAACGTAATTTTAGTCAAAGGTCGTAAAGGTGTTTTAAGGTGGATTTTTCCCCCCCCTTTGTGGGTCACGTTTTATTGTTTTCAGTGTTCAGTTGCATGGTCTGTGTTGTTGTGCGGGCAATGTGAAGCCCACTCCCACCACCATATTGTACTGATGAAACTGTCTTCTGAAATCAACACGGGAACCGATTGAGTCAAATCGGTGTCCGGGAAAATACGCTTTTCGAGTCTTAAAAAGGAATCCAGAGTTCAACACTTCAGCTCAGCACGCTTCAACGATTAACTCCATGTTTTGCTTTTTCACACCTATTTTTAAATGGACAAAACAACAAAAAATGTCTGTCTATATCAGGGGTCTCAAACGTGCGGCCCGCGGGCCAACTGCGGCCCCCAGGATGATAATTTGCGGCCCCCGTCTTAATATGAAAGATTAATATTAGTGCGGCCCGCAAGATTGATATGAATGACTCTTGTGTGCGGAGCTGAACGAACCAATCACGTGAGGTATTGACCCTATTCCGCCCCGCCCATTTTTTAGAGGAAATAAAATTTGAATATGGGGATGTGCTCTACTTCACTGAGGTACGTTAGCTCAGGAGGGGAAACGTATTGAAGAGATTTTTGGAGTTGAGAGCAAAAGTAAAAGACTTCATGGAGAAGGACGGGGTGGCTTCTTTTGAAAATTATTTTATTAAATTCATTATTTTGTGTTAAAAATAAAGATATTTGAGAACATTGGAATGATTTATCAGCGCTTTTCTTGTGGAAACCCTGATGCGGCCCAGCCTCACCCAGACTCTGCCTCCAGTGGCCCCCAGGTAAATTGAGTTTGAGACCCCTGGTCTATATGATATTCCGGGGAAAAAAAAATCTTTTTTGGGAAAATATTCTTAAAAAAAAAAAAAAATATTTCAAAAAAACTGTCAAAAATATTTATAACAACAACATTGTTCACAAAAATGTAAATTTTTCACGAATGGGAATGAGTCGACCGGGGAGTTGTCGAGGGAGTTCTTCACACGGAGCCCATTTCCCCCCTAGATTGACTCTGGTGTGTTTGAGGGACTTTTTTTAAAGCCTATCAACAGGGGATACACACATGGCTAAAAAAAGAAGTGATCATTGTTCCCAGATTTGCATTGCAGTCATAAAACTTGAAATCAGTTTCCTGCAAAAAGACACAAAAAAAAAAGGAGTTAGCCCATTTTAGTTGTCAGTGGCCAAGTCATGTTTTTAGTACATTTGCCTCCTTTGTCATCCTTTCATGGGTTCTGGACCATCTTTGCCATCCACAGGACCTCCCTCGCTCTCCTGTGGCTCCACCCTTGGAGTCCCAATTCCTGCGCCCGGCTCGCCCGGCTAACCGCCGCCCCCCCTCGCGCTGGGCCAACCTCTCGCCGCCCTCATCTTCGGCATCCGGGAGGAGGTTCACCTTCCCGCCACCGGGACAGCGCGTGAGCGAACTGGAAGGCGACGAGTCAACGTGACGCTCGTCTTCTACCTCTGATATCCCCCTCCTCCTCCTCATTCATTCACTCTCCAAAGTAAGACTGAGAAGCTCACTGGTCACCTGAGAAACACCAGCTGACCCCTCAGGGGGGAGAAAAAAAATAAGACAACTTCTTGAAATGTACTGTAATCATCTCCAACAAAGTAGTACAAATCATCACAACTGCATTTTCATGTAAGGTGCCTCTTCAGACTAGAGTTCATCTTTCGTCCATACTAAATGTCCATCCGAGGTGCCTGTTCCCACTTTTCAGTTCCTCACTGGTCAATGTTTTGCCGTGCATAGTTCCTATTTCTCACTCGAATGTCAGACTGCGTTATATCAAAATTTCAATTTCTGTGGTGCGAAGCAGCATATGATGTCATTTTACCGCCGCCCGTAAAGGTTGTCCGTCGTCTGTATTTCCCTTTTCAAAAACGAAAACACGGGTGAAGAGAATGACGAATTATGCATCTGCGAGAGGCAGTTATCCGTCCAATATTTGCATGACACTAGCACTTTAGTGCACGTACAAGATGAGCACTAGTCGCGTTATACTGAAATGTTTGTGTGGTTTTATTTTATTTTATTTTTTTTGGGGAGGGGTTTCTATAGTGGATATTGAACCTGTTGGCATTTGTAAACCCGTAAATCTGCACAGAATGTGTTGGATATAAAAAGAAAAATTATGTTTTAGATGAGAAGCTATGTGAAAATAATCTATAGTCTTATGTAAATAGTCGATTAATGTCATTAAACATGAATGCGTATTTACAAGATCACTGTATCTGATTGTCTTCATTATAATTTTTTGGGGGGGGTGGACTGTGTGCGCGTGTGCGTGCTTTATCTCCCCAACAGAGGATTTAAATCAGAATAACATAAATGAGGAAATCGAGGATGTTTTATTAGGTACGCACGCACACAAATATGCTTCCATTCATTCATTTTCTAATTCGCTTATCCTGTCTACAAGCAGGCGAGCTGGAGCCTATACCAGCCGTTTTCGGGCAGTAGGTAAAAAGAAAAAAAAACACATGCCCTCTTGCACTCTTAAGTTACCAACATGAATAATTCAGCGAGCCCGGCTGCATGCTGGGAGTCGCCGCTGGCGCCGAGGGGGGGGGGGGAGTACGCCCCACTCTTCAGCGCATCCGCACTGAGAGGAGCCCACCGATTCTATTAAATAATTCACCAGAGCTCCCCGCTCCCCGCTGATGCACTCGAAATATGCCGCACGCACGCCGATATGATGGCACAGCAGCCATAAAAAGGACCACCTTCATCATGTGAAGGTCACACTGATGCATCCTTCGAAACAGGGCGACTGTGACAGAACTCAGCAAAGCTAAATCATCAAACATGTTGACTTGGAAGTCGAAAATGAACAAAACAAGCCATTTAAAAAGACTTACACTTTCTCTAAAGGAAAAATCCATGTAGTTAACAGGTGTGTGTGTGTGTGTGTGTGTGTGTGTGTCAAATCTTGTGATTTTAAATTTTCCAAAACCAAATACTTTCCCTCACTACTGTATTCGGAACCTATTACTGCGCAGAAAATTATAACTTCGAAATATATTTAGTTTTATTTCTAAAAAAAAGGATGAAATGTAAAAGTAACACACAAGAGACGAGCAGTCCTCTTCACACATATATTTATTGTAAAAAATACATATAAAAACAATTTCTGAGACATACAAAAGATTGGAGCTTTAGAAACAGTATATCCAACAGACAAAGACCAGCCGTTTTTTTTAATGCATTACATATTTACAATTCAATAAATAAAATGACGCCTCTGCTGTGTGTGTTTGTTTGTTGTTTTTTTAAAGATTGTCCCTATAATGCTATGATGAAAGCTCTGATATCTAACAGGTGTGGGGGACTAGTTCTCAGGGTCTATTTATACAAAATCCCATTCTCAGTTGTGTTCTCACACACACACACACACACACACACACACACACACACACACACACACACACACACACACACACACACAAAGCGAGCTTTTATAATTAGCATTGGTAAAAATTTGAGGTATTGCACCACACAGCTTGAGAGGGAATTAAATGAGTGGGCTTGGGAGAGTGCCCGCCCACTTTTGGAAAACATACACGCGCACACCTCAAGAGTACACATCATAAATTATCAGCACATCAAATGTAACATCGAATGAGCCTCTACAAATAGGCGCGTGTAGGCGCACGCGCGCACACGCACACACTCACACACTCACACGAGTTTGGCATTACTGTATTACAGTTTTCAACATGTTTTAAACATGCACAGGGCTACCCCTAGTGGCAGGACGAGTTGTAGCACCTCAGCAAGGGGCCCAATTCTGAAAAGCCGTTTTGAGTATTTATTCCATATCCCGGCTATGCAGATCTATTGGTATGCGCTTCACCCTCAGGAGCAGGAAAATTCAGCACACTAATAGAATGATTCTTACTAGTAAAATTCCCCCCGCTAGTGGTATAAGACCTTCAGACGGATATTCTTGTTATCGAAGAAATGAGCAAACGCCTGGAAAGCTTGAGGTCCAAGTTTTTCTACTATAAACTTGATTTATTTAAAGAAATATATTTAGAATGAATAAATGTAAATCAGATGTATTATTTATATTTGATCAATATATACTTTATGATGGTATTTATTAGTTATTAGCAGTAGCTATGCCTTTTTTCCCCCCCATTCATAGGACAAGAGGGTGAAAGGGCGTACTAGAACATGGGCATCTAGGCTACCCAATAAATACTTTCCATATTAGGCCAAATGTGGCACAAGTAGTGGAGGTTACTAGTACCTGGACCTTAAGTTGGATCTTGAATAAATACTCAAATGGCTTTGAACACCAGAGGGGAGGATCGTTTTCCCCCAAATCAAACCTAACCAGGCAAAGGCAGAGCACACACACATAGAAAGGCTTGAAAACAAAGTCATACATCGAGCTGTTGAGCTATAATCATTGTTGTTATAATGATATCATACTTTCCAATAGTTGCCATTATAAAAAGGTAGCGTTGTCTCTTTGAAGCCGATACGTCCCGTGGTCGAAAACGGCAATAAAAAGCCGACTCCAGAAAATGTGGATGTGGTGGGAGGGGGGGCTTCAGGAGAACGTTGCTGGGCGTCAAAAAGCAGTACCATTGCCACGTGTAACAGGACGTAACAAAACCAACACAGAATTCTGGGTAATTCACATTAAACACTCACTCACTCACTTGCAGTCCATCCTCATTGAAGCACTCGAAAGCAACTGAATCAAGAAAGCTAGAAAGAAAGGGGGAAAAAAAAGTCCTTGAAGGACAAAAAGTGCTCAAATGGGTGCAACCCCAGCGCTAAAGGGAGCACTAACCAACCACGCCCCCCGAAATGTTTAACACTTAAACCCTGGGCAGCAACAAAACCCGTCCCCTGGCCACCCTAGCCGTAACACTTTTACTCAAAAAATAAAAATAAAAAATACACAGGATGCGACCTTTACTCCTCATCATGGGGAGAGAATACATCGTCGGACATCAACCCGGCAAAGCGAGGGGTCAAATCCAAAAGCAGCCATCGTCTTTTTTTTTCTTTTCATTTTAAAGTTTACATTTTGTTGCGAAATGGTCTGGACCTACAGGAGGAGGTCCGCGCCGCCTGGAGCTTCTTTATGGGTTGGCGGACATATTTCATTTTTCATAAGGAGAGAGTGTTGGCGTGTGGTCTCCTGTGAGGACCAAAGAAGTAGAGTGCGGAAATAAGGATGATGGTGCATAGTCAGGCAATTTTAGCTCTTCGCAAATCAAAAAAACGTTTTTTAAACACATATGACATAACACTGGAAAAGATCATGGCATTCAAATTTGTTGCCGTCCCCCTGTGATGCCTGACTGACGGGGAGTTTTATTGCACAGTCTTCTGTGGGACCACCAAATAAATTCAATCAATCAAAGAAATAAAGTGGGTTTATAAATTGCAATTAAGGCAAAATGCAAAGAAACACAGTGGTACGTTCAGGTCGCAAAGGGGTGTGGCTTAGTGATTGACATCATGGGGCTCACAAGTTATGTCAGTGCTGGCATTTTCTCCATGCTCCTTGCAAGTGTTTTCATTTTGTAATTTCGGGTTTCGTTTGCCACCATTCGATAAACGTCTGAAAGTCATTTGGTGACGATGGCGCCACTTGCCCGATAGAGCGGGGGGGTTTGTATCTGAAACTTGCACTTCACTCAAATTTTGCCTCACGGCACAAAGAGAAACTTTGGCCTACCTACCTGAGTCATTGCGGGGGTGGGGGGTCACGTGACCTGGGAGTCAGTCTGAGGGATGCTCAGGGCAGCAGGGCTTCACCTTGGCCCACGCGTCGATGCAGCTGCGGCCAGACGGAATTGGTTAAGGTGGCTTTCTTAGAATGTGCCTCTCACATTTCATTCTCAAACAGAGATTGTTCCGATTTATCGTACGATCACAAACTACATGTGACAAAAACAGCTCATTCGCAGCACATTTGAAACTAAATGGTGGTCCGTTATTAACAAATATAGTCGGTACAAAATGCTCAAAGATGTACAGATCGTTATTTTACCACTTCATTTTTCAAGTGAATCGACTTTCACGGCAAGTGAAAGTGAAAGGGAGTGAGCGAGTTTCTGAGTGAGTGTGCGAGTTAGTGAATCAGTGAGCGACTCAGTGAGTGAGAGAGAGCGATTGAGAATAAGAAGAAGAATAAGACGGGGGCTCACGTTGACAACCTCCGCGTGGTGAGCCCTGGTAATCTACAAATCTGTAGAGCGAATGTCAACAATCAGAGACAGCAACTCCCTCCGGGGTGGTAAAAGGATAAACCCTCGGCCCCGGAGAACTGTGAGAAGAACCGGCCCAGAGCACGCGCCCTTATCAGAGCATGCAAATCCATCAGTTGCATGGGCCGGAGTGACAATAATGCAGCTAAATGTGGAAGGCCTTACTAAAGCAAAATGTGCAATCATAGAACACCTTATGGAAAAGCACAATGCAACAGCAATCCTCCTGCAGGAAACCCATTCACTGGATCATTCCAAACTCAAGATCTCTGGTTACAACCTGGCTGCTTGCACCAACAGCAGCATACATGGAATAGCCACTTTTGTGAAGGACTCTGCCACCTGGAACCCGATCAACTCATCGCAAAGTGACAGTGAAGTGGAATGGACGGCAACGGAAATTGAAGGCACCACCGTAGTCAATGTGTACAAACCACCAAGCACAAAACTGCAAGGCAATTCCATTCCTGCCTTTGCCTCTCCTTGCATATATAGCGGAGACTTCAATTCCCATAGCACCACATGGGGCTACCAAACCACTAACCCAGATGGTGAAACACTTGAAAGCTGGGCCTCAGCCACTGGCGTGCAACTGCTCTATGATCCAAAACAACCGGACAGCTTCTACTCCAGAAGATGGAACACAACAACTAACCCGGACTTGGCCTTTGCTGACATTAATGGACCCATTCCAGAGCGGCTGATCCTCAGTCCGTTTCCCAAGTCACAGCACAGACCATCACTCATACTCCCGGCTAACCCAATCAGGCCAATACCAAGCAAAGCTGTGAAGAGATGGAACTTTCGAAAAGCCAACTGGCCTAAATTCAGGCGCTTAGCTGATAAGATCTGTCACCTACCAGACCCAACATCAACAGACCTGAATACGTCTTATATGTCGTTCTGTAAAGCCCTACACAAAGCCGCAAGAAGAACAATCCCACGCGGTTACCGTCACCAACTCATACCAACATGGGACGAGGAGTGTGACAGCCACTACAAAGATTTCCTGTCTGCCGCAACCAGTGAAGAAGCAACCAAGACTTCCACCGATCTAGTGCAATGCCTTGACGCGAAGCGTAAGAAACGCTGGGAAGACACGGTCCAAAACATAGACTTCACTCACTCCAGCAGAGTAGCTTGGAAGACCTTCAATCGCCTCACAGGACGCAGCTTTCAACCCAAACGCTGCCCTGTCACTGCCAACTCGATTGCACATCAGCTATTGGCTAACGGTCAGTATAAAGAGACTGACAAAGCCCATGATCTCCGAGTGAAACAAGAATGCACCAGATTTTGGAATGCTCCAAGCGTTGATGGCTTCCTCTCAGCTCCCTTTTCCATCAAAGAACTAACCTCTGTCATCAAACAGATCAAGACTGGTAAAGCTCAAGGCCCTGATAACATCCCATCTGAGTTCTTGAAATACTGTGGCCCAAAATGCATGAACTGGCTATGTAAATACCTCTCAGCCTGCATGAAGCACCAGTCTATACCTAAGATCTGGCGGAAAGCTACTGTGGTTCCCCTGCTGAAACCACATAAACCTCCCGATGACCCAAGGAGCTACCGCCCTATCTCACTGCTATGTGTTCCGTATAAGATCTTGGAACGACTTCTCCTGACCAGACTTGACCCAGTGGTTGACCCCCAGCTGCCTAAAGAACAAGCTGGCTTCCGACATGGACACTGTACCACCCAGCAAATAATCAAGCTGACCAGTAATATCGAAGATAGCTTCGAGAAGGAGACAAGGCTGGAGTCATCTTGGTCGACCTAACTGCGGCATATGACACTGTATGGCATCAAGGCCTGATACTGAAGCTTCTCCAGATGATTCGGACAAGCAAATGGTACGCTTCTGAGCAATATTCTGGCAAACCGAAGCTTTGTGCTAAAGACCAGCGACGGACAATGCAGTCGACCCGCCGCTTGAGAAATGGAGTACCACAGGGATCATGCCTCTCACCTATGCTCTTTAACATTTATATCAGTGATATGCCCAAAACCAAGTCTCATCAATATGGATATGCTGACGATCTTGCACTGTGCTACTCCCACAAAAGCTGGCGCATGGTGGAAAAATCACTAACTGCTGACATGGCACTGATATCGAATATCTGAGAACGTGGAGACTTAAATTGAGCTTGGCAAAGACTACCATCACACCTTTCCACTTAAACAACATGGAATCCAAGCGCCAACTCTCTGTATACCTGCATGGGACTCCACTCCCACATAACCCATCCCCCACCTATCTAGGAGTGAAGCTCGACCGACAGCTCACATATAAACAGCACATAGATGCTCTTCGTGCCAAAGTAACAGCTCGAAACAATCTGCTGAGGCGCCTAGCTGGCTCGTCCTGGGGTGCAAGCACTCACACACTCCGTACAAGTGCCCTTGCACTTGCTTACAGCACAGCTGAATATGCAACACCAGTGTGGTGCCGAAGTACCCATTCAAAGAAGATCGATGTTGCCCTCAACGACACCATGAGGATAATCACCGGATGTTTGCGTCCCACCCCCACAGAGTTCCTACCAGTATTGGCAGGCATTGCCCCAGCCAGCTTACGTAGAGAAAAAGCTACCTACTGTCTTGCTCAACATGCTGTGCTGGACAAAAACCATGCCCTAAACCAGCTGATCGCTGAGGTACAACCTGGAAAGCGCCAAAGGCTAAAATCTCGCCACCCTTTCCCTCATCATGCTGCAGAACTTCATGACTCCAATTTTAACATCCTGGAAGCGTGGAGAAGTAGTTGGGATAAAACTGCAAGACCCAACCAGTTCATGGTCCAACCTAACACCGAACCCCACCTGGCTCAACGCTACCCGGAAAGTCTGGGTACGACTCAACCGCATAAGAACTGGTGTAGGCCGCTTCAATGTCAACATGTTCCGTTGGGGTCTCGTCGAATCACCATTCTGCGACTGTGGACCAGAACCCCAAACTGCAGAACATCTCATCCACTCCTGTCCCATTCATCGACCACCGGATGGCAATCTGAACCTCACAGAACCTAACGAATCTACTGTCCAATGGCTGCAACGCCTGGACATTTAACACCGCAAAGCTGCCCTCATACGAGAGAGAGAGAGAGAGAGAGAATAAGACGAACTACGTGACAGTAGTGACAGCGTTTGACAAAGAAAGAGAAAGACTGTGGGAGGAAGGGAAAGCAAGAGAGCCATGAGTCAGTGAGCCAATCGCTGAAATTAAAAGTAAATGAGACTGCCTGAAGATAGGGAGAGCCGTGAGAAGGTTCCAAATGGCAACATCCTGCGGGGGTGGATCTGTATTTCATCAGTATTTCGTTGCGAATCGCCCAAAAAAGGACCACACCTTTTTACATATGCTTAGTCCAAGTAGAAACTTGTGTGGAAACCTCACATCTGCGCGCGCACGCACGCACGCACGCACACACACACACACACACACACACACACACACACACACACACACACACACACACACACACACACACACACACACACACACACACACACACACACACACACACACACACACACACACACACACACAGGTTCGCGTGACGTAACTCTCCTGCCTGATGTGCACATGTGCATTGCCTAACCACATCAACATTTCCTGTGAATCAATAACGAGTAAGCTAAAACCTCCGGATACAAACCAAGCTAGCGCTTTTACAATCGTTGTAAAAGTGCTTGAAAAACATCAGGTTAAAATGGAAGGCCACACACGCCTTACCATCATAGGGGATAAGAACAACCGTGTGCATTCAGACAGGAAAAAATATATATATTTCTAAAGTCACAAATGTCTAATATATACTTACTTTTTTAAGTCAATGTTTGAATAAAATAGCTGTGTGTACATATATAGCCAGCAAGCATCCGCATTGTGACATGCGATATTTTCACAGAAAGAGGCTGAATGTAACTCCCCTATGAAATCAGCCTTCAAAAGCACCCCCCCCCACCCATTTTGCAAAAAGTACGAGTAAAAACCTTGTTTTGAAATTTTTAACCACAGAAAAATTAAAAAGATGTTTTTTTTTTAAAAACGAATGGCATCTCCGTGTGTATGATGTATGGACAGTATGTGGGGTGTGCGCATGCATCGGGTGAAGGCGGGCGACCGGTTCTTCAAGCGAGACCCCCAGAAGTGTGCGGTAAAGGTTAGCCAGCTAAGGAGCGCGAATTAATCAGCTAAGCAGTGTATGAAAGCCTCCGTCAGGATTTCAGCGGTAGAGAAAGTGTCTGCGTGTGTGTCGAAGGGAGGTGAATTGCCCAGCTAGCATTAGCGCTAGCTAAGATGAAGACAGTCAATGCGGATGGATTTAAGGGACCAAAAACAAAAAAACACCCTGGGTTCCGCTATTGGCTAGAGTCCCAATTAGTGTGACGTGAGTACATTTGTTGTTGACGCAAATCCATTCACTCGTCAGTTGCGGACGTCAAAACGAATGGTGTCCGGGGCGTGTTTAATTTTGTCATGGGCTAACCGTAGAACACAATGTATCCAATTACTTTGACTCATCCAAGGCGCTTGCCGTGTGTGTGTGTGAGTGAGTGAGTGAGTGAGTGAGTGATTATTGTTGCCAAGTCAAGAGCAAGTCGTTACCTCTTGTGGTAGACGCAGAGGCACGCCAGCCTGGCAATAGTCTCGCCTTGCACCAGATCCTCCAGACAGATGGAACACTCGCCGCTGTCTTTGCTCAGCACATCCGCTGGAGACGACGCGCTCATTGTTAAACGATTGGTTCTGATTGGCGCGAGGATTTCAAGAGTAAAGCGCAGACTTACTGTTGTAGGGAAGCGGCGGAGACGTGAGGCAGCTCAACAGGTGATCTTCGATGCGACCGCCCGGGAATGGCTTGGAGCAGAAAGGACAGCGGATATCTGCACACACACACAACAATAGATGGCGCTTTTGTGAGTGAAAGTAGTTGGCGATAGACACTTTCACATGGACTGTATCTGAAACGCTGAAGCTTCACCTGCCCTGCTTGCGCTGAAAGAAACTGATGCTGTAAAAAAACACTTAACAAACAATACGTCTGGGGGGACGTATAAAACAGTTGCCTGACAACGGCAACAGGGTGGAGAAGTGTCGGGTGTTTAACTTCACACTTCGGTCCTGACCTTTCTGGCATTCCCCTGCACTCAGGCAGCGTCTCGCCTCCTTTACATTCCATCCAAGGCTCTTTGACGTTTTTTGGTGTAGCGAAAATGGACAGATTTGTAACGGAAGATCTGGCTTTTTCTGCCTGTGCTTTCCACACAGAAGCCACAAAGGCAAGGGATATTTCCATCGCCGTTTGTGCTTTCACAGAGCGACAGCGCGCAGCCAGACGACGACAGCGGCTGGCTGACGGCGCATGTGAAATGGTTGTCTGTCAGCAACGATTGCGCACAAATGCTTTCGGGACACACAAAGAAAAAATTAAAATATAAGTTACATGAACAAAGCTCAACCATCACTTTCTTCTTGTACTGCTACTATAATGTCAAGCTTATGTTTATACTCCACGGCAACACACTGCCGCTAGAAAGCACCACGAGCACAGCTGGAACATCATGGTTAGGTTTTTTTGTTTTTTCCCTCAGTATGTTTATTTTCCTGTTGGTCTTTCAAATTATATTTGAAGTTGAGTTTTCAATTCAATTATTTTTATTGTTAAATCAACAAGTTTCCAGGTGATGGGCAGTTATCATCTTTGCCTTTTACACATAACCCAGCAAAGATGAGATATTGTTTCAACCGTATATGCTTTCGCACAATAACACCGCAATTTTTAATCAGATAATTATGTCAGCATCCGGAGTGATGTATAAAATAGTTGTCAGGACAGCAGCAACTGCTTTTGACGCAACAGGGTGGGAAAAGCAAGCGTCGGGTGTTAAACTTCACACCATTGCCCCAACTTTCCAACATTCTCCGACGCACAGGTGAACGTCCTGCCTCCATTATGTCACACGGAGAAAATAAAATGGTCTAAATTTAGCCGTTTTCCCCTCCATGTCCTTCTTTTCAATCGTTGAAAAAAAAAAATATATATATATATATATATCAATATATATTGTTAGACAGATGGGAAATACTTATACTGCGATATACTTTTTAGTTATATCGACCAGGACTACAACACATAAACTGCAGTTAACAGCAAGCCAACACCACACTTCCATTTGCTGACATCTACACCACCCAGGCTCTATCTTTTAAACCCATACACAGATACTACAGTCGAATGGGATGGCGTGGATGGCGATCCCAAGTGGACAAAAACAATACCTGCACTGCACATGCATGTTACTTTGTTTAATACTGCAATAAATATATATTTTTTATTAATCCATGGGCTAACCGTAGTATGCTCTATACAGTGATACCTCGGCTCACGAATGCTTTAGCTCTCGCACTTTTGGTGGCGGCCACGAGAAGCTGACACACGCTCACGGCGTCCCAGTTCGTCACCCCCTTTCTTTGAGTGCGGATGTGGTTTGTGTTTGCTAGACATTTTGGACCATATTGAGTGTACTTTTGCTATTATGGGACCGAAAAAGACCCCGCCACAGGCTAGTGTTAAGCCTAAGAAGACATTAAAGAAAATTACGATCAAGTAGAAGAAGGAGATCATTGAAAAACACGAACGAGGTGTGCGTTTGTGTGACTTAGCGTCTCAGTACCAGTACGCTAACACGCAACAGGTGTCAATGAAGAGGTTTTTAGTCAGCAAAAAGGATAAAGAGTCTCCCTCTAAGAAGCAAAGAAGAGAAGCCACACCCGGAGGTTGAGTTACCTACAGTCCTTATGGAAGGTGACTCTCCTTCCAAACCGTAACTCCCTCCCTCCCTCCCCATTCCATCAAGCCATAAACTACGATCACAAAGGCAAATAAAACGACTTTATTATACAGTACAGTTTATTTCTTTAATTTCAATGCGATAGCACATTTATTATACATAAAATAAGGTATATTTTTGTGTAGTTTTAAGGCTTATTTAGTTGAAAATTATGTTTATGGGGACCTGGGAACGGATTATTCTAATTTTAATGGTTTCTTATGGGAAGTAAATGTTCGGAAGACGAACTTTTCGGCTCACAAACCCTTTCTGGGAACCAATTAAGTTCGTGAGCCGAGGTATCACTGTATACTAAAAATATTTGATGGTTGGAGCCCTGGCCAGATTATCTGTTATGGTTGTGATGCAAGTAGTTACCAGGATTTTTGAATGAAAGAGGCTAACATGATGGGGTTTCAAGGTCCAAAGTTCCCGTCATATGTGCACAATGATCCACGGACGATGCAGATGGTCCAAAGGATTCCCTCCCGGCCTACATTCTTCCGCGCCAGCATTTCCTGACCCCATTTCCCCTTCCACATTGGCTGGAGGGCCTGCCCAGGAAAAGCCGAAACGCACACGATGGCGTGCTGTCCCATCTACTGCCTCCACATGGCTCTGCTGAGAGTGAAACTAGGCCTTTCTTTGAGGAGATGCGTCAACCGCTTTGTGTTTCAACTGGCAGGCCTCCACCATGACAAGCGTCACCGTGGCCGTGTGACATGACCGTATGGTGGTCTTGCATGTCATTCCATCAAGTCAGCGGCTCAGTTTACACAATACGGCATCTGATGATTCCCCTCATCATAAAAGCACGAGAAAAGAGATTATCTGCACAAGAATGCAAGTTCTTCAAATCTGTTTCGGTTTCACATGTCGGTGGACATTATGGACAACAGTCTTATTCTTGTTTGACTGTGCCAACCTAAATGAAACTGGTTGCCATACAAATCTAATTATTTTCTCACTCACACATGGTCAGTTATTCACTTTTGCTCATAATGAATCAATTTATTGGAGTTACTAAATTGTTTAATTATTTAAAGTACTGTAAACTGTGATTTAAATCAGATGTGACTTAGGTGCTTTAATTATATTTATTTTAATTAACTCTTAGGTTATGTTCGTTTTTCTTTCAGACGTTGCATTTTCTGGGTGAGGAATAGCCTCCTCATCAATGTCGATCAAATTATGAACAACATAACTTTTCTAAATAGATTCATAGCCCGTCTTACGTCGACAGATGATTAATTCTTAATCAGTGTTCTAAGAAAACAATTTGTATTTTAGCAGAAATAGACCTGACGCCTGTGAAAGGCGCTCTGCTCTTTGAATGATTTCTGTTCCTTACGTTCAGTATGCAAAATAATTCATGAGGAGTTTCACTTTTTTTACTTTTATGAGATTTTCCATGATAGCCCTTCAAGACCATCAGGTTCAGGAACTACGGGAATGTGGTGGAAACACAGGCAGTTCTCAAAACCGTTTCAATCTCGCTCTCTTAGGAGCACTGGAACC
Organism: Hippocampus mohnikei; assembly: GCA_026261675.1. Taxonomy (NCBI): domain Eukaryota; kingdom Metazoa; phylum Chordata; class Actinopteri; order Syngnathiformes; family Syngnathidae; genus Hippocampus; species Hippocampus mohnikei. The sequence goes on along the minus strand of JAKGUB010000333.1, from coordinate 2,185,387 downwards.
ATTGTAGAGTACAAAACACAGATTTGCAGGCTTGTACAGATTCAAGATTCCCTTAATGTAACGTAGATTTGTAAATCTGAAATCAATTTTAATAGATAATGGCAGTTTGGTGACTTCTGATTTTTTCTTTAATTGACATTAATGGGAATAAGTCGAGTCAACCTCGAATGCAAATTGTCAGTCATCTCAATAGACTTACTGCCATGGCGATTGTTGACGCGGTACAGGCCGATCCAAGCCTCGGACACCGGCCGCTGGTGGGTACCCCGAACCCGGGCCGACCTGGCACTGACGCTGCGCCCTCCGGCGTGTCGATTTCCGGGCAGCCGCTCCGAAAAAGTACGGTGGGGCGTGCGGCCTGTTTCGTCCCCGGACTGGTGGTCCGCGTTAGCGGAAGACTCCGGGCTTGTGTTGCAGTCCTCCTCCGCCTTGCCCTCGCTGTGGTTGTCGTCCGCCGGGGACGCCTGACTCATGGTAGCCGGGATGCCGTGGTGGTCGGCCGGGCTGCCGTCGGCGCTCGCGCCATGCTGGCCCAGGTCGGAGTCGCTGCCCTCCTCCGAGCGGCTCCGGTTGACTTCGGTGTCCTCGAAGCTGCCCGAGAAATCCACCATTAGGCTGGTGGGTCTGGCACAGCGAGGCCGCCGGTATGAATCCCGCTTGGCGGTGCCGTCCTTCCCGAGAGTGGACGGCACCGGGTCTTCCTGGAGACGGCTCGCTCTCGTGCCCATCGCTAGCGGGCGGGCGGTTTATGGAACTTGGCTAGCCGAGCTATTGAATTATTTTCCAACAAGTCAACAACGACCTCGATTCGACCCTTTCAGCGTATGCGTCTGGAAACGACACCCTCCAGCAGCTGCTTGGCAACCGACGTAGGAGAGCGACTTTAAAAGCTGGGCGCTCGTTGCTTCTCCTGGCCTTAGTTTGTCCTTCCAGTCCACATTTTCCTTTCTTTTATGACGTACTGGTTCTCGTTGCTGCAGCGGAAATAGAGCGCCCTCGTTTCCTGCTTTGAACTGTGTATCAACAGTTACGGTACCGTTGAATGTTTGGCGACAAGTTTACCATTATACCATGAATCGGCCCTTTAAATTCATCCCCGCGTATTGAACTTATATGCAAGTATTTCGTTTCTCGCCATTTAAATCTTAGTTTGTTTTTAACGGCATTATGAGTGATTTCCAGAATGATGAGCGCCTGAAGACGAAGGCTTACGGTAAAAGTAGGCACCATGTCAACCAATCAGCGCCTGGGTATGGTAACGAGCACAATTCACCTCCCTATCGGCGCCTTCGACAGAAACAGCTGGTCGACGTCAGCCAATTGGCGCCCTCGAGACAAGCGGCTCGGTCGCGTGAGGGCATTTACAGGAAAAGTAGACCAGTTCGTGTTGATTGAACGAGCCTGGCGTACGAATGACACAGCTGAGTTGGCGACGCTGACATTACGCATTCAAATAAAACAGGTGCGGTTTATATCCAAATGTTTCTTTCTTTTTTTGTACTTGAATTTGTCTAACGTGATCTGGCTGCGCACTGCTCAGCCGCCACACCTTCACCACAACAGTCCAACCCAGCGTGTGCTTGTTTGTCTACTTGTGTGTAAACAGTTTTAGCCGTTTTTGAAGAAAAAAAAAAGTCCAATAATTGAGACGCCAATATATTTTTGAACAAGGCAAAAAGCCTGAAAAAGAAGACATGAGAACTTTATAACTATTGCAGTGCTTCTTTTGAGTGTTTGGTTCACGACAGGATTCCTATGGTCGTCAAGTATACCTACATGTTGTGTTTCCAATGTATAAAAAGACATAATTTGTTAATTTGGTTGTCCACAACATGTCTGAATGATTACAGTCAAAAAATACTGCCGCCACTGTGCAGATGTTTTCAAGTGATTAAGTAGACTTTGTTCCCACTTTATGGATGTGTGTCATCTCGTTATCAACACTCCCTTCTCTCTTGTCTCACAATGTTTGTTCAAGTGAGGAATTTTAAACCATTCATTTCATCTGTGTGTCATGTTGTGTCAACTTGATTGACTTATTTCCATTCAGGCATGAGAGCGCTGGATTTGCAAACAAACATGGCCTGTTCCATGAGCGGGCGTAGCTTGTCCTCCAACTACGTTCCGCCCTGCCTGGAGAACAAGCTCCTGACGCAAGCATCCTCCTCATTGCCAAGCACCTCCCTGCAGCCCTCTGGCCTGACCTCTACTTCCTCTAGCCTCCTTCTCACCTCCTCATCCTCTATCTCTTCACCGCTCCTCAGCACCCAAAACCCCCTTCTGAACTCTTACTGTCTCATCTCCTCATCCTCTATCTCTTCACCGCTCCTCAGCACCCAAAACCCCCTTCTGAACTCTTCCTGTCTCGCCTCTATCACTCCATCCACCACCAACCCTCTCCTCACCACCTCCTTAGCCGGCAGCGATCTCCTCTCTCAGTTTTCCCAGCTGCCTTCTTTGCTTTCACGGGAAGGACACCTGAAGAGGGATGATGAAGGCGGAGAGGACATATCAGAAGCACAGCCTTGCTCTTTTGAAGAAACGAGCGTGGTAAGCAAATATCACCAAGTCTCTCTCTGATACTGTGTGTAAAAATTGCGCATAATTGGGCTTTTAGGAGAAATTTCAGGATGAACCTAAAACGCACTATAAACTTGACAGGTGAACTTTAATTTCACATTCTTTAAACTTGTGATTGCACATGGCCAACTGTTGAGTGTTTCAGTACTTTTTGCACTACTTCCTCCGTTCTAACAAGGACAGAATTCACAACAGTTGTTTCATTCATGAATCGATCCCATACATTTCCTAATTTAAGGGTCTTCAATCCTGTTCCTTGAGGGCCGGTTTCCTGGATATAGCGAGTAGTGTATTTTGGTGATTTCTACTTCAGGTGTACTCCGATGAAGATGTCCAAATGTCGCTCGAGGACGAAGAGGAAAGTGAGGAGGAAATGGTTGCACCCAAAGTCATAGAGATGCACGTACCGGAACAGCAGGAAAAGGAACAAACGGTGGCCAGCAGACGAGAGGAATACGCAGAGGTCGTCCGCGACAAACAGCAGATTGAAGAGGAGATCAAGGATAAGAAGGTAAGGAGGAAATGCCAAATATGTTTGTCATTCCGTTTTTACCAGCAGTCCAATCCAGGATCAGCGGTGCTTCTGCAAAGGCTGTTTAAATGCCACTAGAAAGAGCTGAGCTTCACTGTATTTGTTAACTGACTAAGTGTGTCCGCACTACAAGGTGCAACTACACTTGCTGCCCCATACCGACAGCTGCAATATGAAAATTGCAGACTTAGAACCTCTAACTACAAGGCAAAAATCTACCCACATGCTTCACGGTCCAAATTATGGTCATCTTAATATCTTTTCAAGCTGCTATTTATTATTTTTTTACACTGTGTGCCCTCAGTATCTCCTGCTGAATACTGTGTGCTGCTCCCTGGTCCATAAGAGCGCTACCCCGGGTCAGAAGGACTGGGACTCCCAGGAGAGTGTGTGGACCAAAATCACTAGTCTGGTGAAGGACATTGCTGTATTTGATCCTCAGTTTGTTCTCAAGGTATGAAGAGAATAGAACACAGCAGAATGAAAAAAGTAAAATGACACAAAAAGCATCACAAAGCATCACTCAGCATCGCATGTAAGATTACATGGATCTCCCTTTGGCGCTTCTTTGGAAAATATTTTCTGCCATCTGGGGAACCTACTTCTATTTATAGAAGTACATGTTTTGTTTTATTTACCGCTGATTCCTGGTTCCTCAGTCAGAGCACTTATTTATTTGGCTACATTCTGTTTACGTCATATTTCACAGCGTCAAATGATTTGACACTAGTCGATTTCCTCATTCACGTGATTTTTGGTCGGAAATATTGAACACGTTAAATATTCAAGATTGTTGGGCCGACTCATTTCACACCCCATTATTGAGACAGATGCACTCCTTAACACACTTCTGACCAATCTTATAGGACAAACTTTGAGACATAGGAATGCCCGGCGTTTGGCATCCTTGGTTGTGAGAGGGGGGGACCAGGACACAAATAGTCTTTGTGTTCAGCCAGCCTTAGTTGAGTGCAAGTCCAAAGCATGTCCGCATTAATGTTCCACTCCAGTCCTGCAGGTGGCAGTAACACACATTACAAAGGGAGTGTCAACAAGGCATTTCCTTAATTATGTGGAAGATTAACAATAAATGAATCAATAAAACTTTTATGATACATTCTGTAGATACGGTACATATTAAATATGACCATCATAGAAGACTCGGTCTCCAGTGAGGCTTTACAATACAATACATGCTGATTTATATAGTGCTTCTTTATTATCAGCATGTGTGTACCCTGCTTTGTGTAATTTATGGACTCCTATTTTTGTGCTTCCCTTCATCTAGGTGGCGCTATACACGAGGCAAGAGTTGAACATCCGCATCACCGCCAACTTCCTGTTGGCCCTAGCCGCCAATCAACCGTCCACCAAGTGCCACGTGCGCCGCTACTTCTGCGCCACTGTCCAGCTGCCATCCGACTGGCTGGAGATTGTGCGCATCTACAGCACGGTATGTTGACCACTGTCCTGTTGTAATGTTGTAATGGATCAGTGGTGACCCTTGCGTCCTGGCTGACCTCCCTCTCACCCCGCTCTTTGAATCTGCTTGTAGTGCTTCAGCCGCTCGCTACCAATGTGCTTGAAAAAGGCTATGGCGGACAAGTTCAAGCAGTTTACTGAGTATCAGCTGGCCAAGTACAACACGCGCAAGCACCGCTGTAAGCACAACCGAAACAGGCGCGCAAGCAAGGTATGGCATTTGCTGTCATTACTCCTGTCATATGTGCTGCTTATGGAAACAATTACATTTAGATGCATTTGCAATCTCCATTGGTCTTTGATTATTTTAAATACTTACTTTTTACATTAAATTGAGATTTTATGAATCCATTGTGTTTTGAGAATACTCCTGTCATTGTAAATGACTCCTCCCAAAAACTGCTTTACGTCAAATTAACAACCTATATTCCGCAGATCCCAAGCGATGAAGATCTGAAAAAGTGGGGCAACTTGCTCCGATCCGACGCGACAATCCTGAAGAAATATGTAAGTTAAAATAAATTAATAAGTACAATAATGTAAATCCACATCATACATTTTAAGGGTGATTCATGCCGACTTGTGTGGGTGTGTAGCTGCAAGTGGACGCCAAAAAGACTGTGGACAAAAAGCAAAATGAATTCAACATGAAGAAGATGATCAAGAAGCTTCACATCAAAGAACCAGCCGAGCATGTCATGGCCATCCTGGGCAGAAAGTAAGGCCAGTGCTGAATTATGCAAATGAGACAGACTGTCACAGAGTGGGCACTTGGTCTTTATCTCTTCCTCCTTTGCAGGTATCCTGCAGATCAGAAGGCGTTCACTTTCAGCGGTCTGAAGGGTGACTGGGAGCGAGAAAGGGCGGGTCAAAGGATGAAGCTCAAGGATGCAGAGACGTGGGAGCGTCTGCTCAGTCAGGAAGGCAACAAGGCCGCCACCTGGGAGAAACTTATTGGTATCAATTGAATTTTTCTCAACCATCAAACGTCAGACTATAATATTCATTCGGTCACTTAATAAACAAAAATATGTGAAAAAACAAGTTCTGTCAATTTGCATTTATTTTAAATTACATTTGTGTTTACAACTGGTTCTTGTCGAAATTCTCGTTCCCCTTATAGCTGTACGCTTATTTTCTGTCCAGACAATAAGTCGCTGCCCTTCATGGCCATGTTGAGGAACCTGAGAAACATGATCAGGCAGGGCATCAGTATGACACATCACCAGAAGATCCTCAGCAGACTCACCAATAAAGTCAGATGTTTGTCTTAATCATCAACATTTTAGCACAAAATGTTAGTCCTTGGGTGCATGTCGAGCTAACAAACTGTCATGTCATTTGTTAACAGAAAGCAGTCCTTCAGAGCCGACAGTTCCCTTTCCGCTTCCTGTCTGCCTACAAAGTCATCATGGAGCTTCGCAGTCTTTGTGAGTCATACATTTTTTAAATGTTAATTTTTAAGCATAAATTGGACCAAGGTAGTCGATCCATGCACATGGTTAATTTATGTACGGCAATTACGTGACATCTTCAAACATCGCCATGAAATCAGATTGAGGAGCAACGCCTCATCATATCTTCCAAATATGTCTACCTTCTCTCGCTTCGCTACTCTTTCGATATGAGATGATAAGATGGCATAGTATTGAATGTGTACTTCAGAACGAGACGCACTATTCAACAACTATGAGAATGCAGAATTAAACATTGCAGAAAAGGGTCCGCCAAAAATATGCTGGCTGTCCAGAACCAAAAAAGGTTGAGAGCCACTGCAGTTTCAGAGCACTGTAGCACGTAGAGCAAAGACAACACGATAAGCTAACATTAGCATGTGTGTTTATTTTGCTCATGTCTTTCTGATTATACACAACAATGATGCACTCATTACAAATCTAACCCTATGGTTTGGTACCTCGTTGTACCCGTGCTATTAGAAACGCGTCATTTGGGCCAAGTATGGATCATTCTGCAGAAAAGGATCAAAACTGCCAGCTTTTTCCATATCAGTATTTCGATGCTAAAATGACCAAATTAATCACCCCCCCCCCCCCCCCCCCAGCATTGCCGCAAACGTCCTCCAACAACGAGATCCTGAAGAACATCCTCAAGAAGGTCCCCAAGAGCAAACGTTTCCATCGCCTGGACTGGGAGACGGCCGGCAGAAAGCGGCTGCGAGTGGCGCTAGGCGTGCCCTTTATCTACCGCATTTACCGCATGAAGAAGGATCAGCTCGTAAAGGCCAAGTATGACAACAAATGTCAGATTCTCATGACAACTGACGAAATGCAAGTCTGAAGAATATTTACAAGCTACTTATTTATGAACACTCATTGGTGGAAAGTGGTGAAAAGCCAGAATCAAACTCTGCACTGTGAGGCCGATGTGCTAACCAGTGGACCACTGTGCCGCCATTGTTCAAACATCTTTTGCTCAAAGGGTTATAACTCCACTGATGCTATTGCCTCACCCATGGCATTTTGCATCATTTGCTAGCATTTGGCTAAACGGACTTTATTAAGGAAGGAGTTTGGAGTTTAAAAACAAGACTTTTTGTCATATGTTAACTACTGTCCGCATGACGTAACAGTAGAATATTATTAAATTGGTCTTTGGAAAAATCATTCCGCTGCTGGCAGCCCTTCTTCCCTCCCCATCTTATGCTTCCAATTTTATTTTCCACCTAGTCATGGTTGGCACTCATGGATTTGCATATTTGCGCTGAATTTCTTTTCTAATATAACATTTTTATTTTATTTTTTTCCGGCTGCGCAGCCTGGGGGAGAAAGTTGTCAGCCTTCTGGACCGTTACCGGAAAGCCCTGGAGACGGCAGTGCAGATCTCGTGTCGCTACAACATCCCGCCCCTGCCGGGATGCACAATCATCTTGATCAACATCTCCATGGACGAAAGACGGGCCTGGGGCAAAAATCTTGACTTCTGTCTTCCACCTGAGCACGAGGAAGAAGAAGAAGAAGAAGAGGAGGAGGTGGAAGAGGATGATGACAGGAAAAGAAAAAGAAAAAGAATAAAGAGGACAAGCTCTCCCCTTTGGTAAGATATTTTTTGTCACGCATGAAAAAAAAACGATGCTTTTTTTTTGCAATGTTCAACAACTATCATTGTCTTTGTACATGATTTGTTTTTATAGAATGCAACTATTTATATAATATTCAGAACTTTTTCTTGAAAAAAGAGAGCTTTATTTTATTGTATTTTAAAGACTATTTTTGATGAAAATTTGACAATTTTTGTCATTTTCTGAATTGTAATTTTCCATCTTTTTTTGCAGAAAAATATGACTTTTATTGTTGTTTAGGGAGGGTAAAATATACAACTATTCTTATACAATGCATCTTTATTGTAGGTAAAATTAAAACTTTCTTTTTTCTCTTAAAAAAATGCATCTTTATTGTTATAAAATTAGTTTTTGTGTGTGTGTGTGGGGGTGGGGTGGTCAAGGAATATTATGAGAATGACATCAGTTTGCCACAGTTGATCTCCTTGAAACTTTGCATGGTATTTTTTTTTCTCAGATGCTAGAGGTTACCGTTCTGCTTTCACTGATGATCGCCAACAGTTGTGAGGATGCCCGCATCATTTTGCTGGATTATTCTCATTACGAAGAGGCGCAGCTGAAGTCTGACATTCTTTTGGATAACGTGCAAAGTGTGATGCAGCAAATCAAGGTATAGCGACGTCGAAGCACAAATGTAATGACGCGGACCCACTGAGCCGTTGGTTGTCCTAGGCGTTGAAAAACAAGTCCAGTGACGACCAGCTCCAATTGAACATTTACGTCCGTCGGATCCTCCAGAAAAACAAGGTCTGCCATCAAATGTTCACTCCAATTAGACAGAAATAGTTGATGCTCTGAAGTCTCTGCATTACTTTGTCAGAACAAAGAAATAAAACACCCCAAAATATGTAACTGTTAATCTGACTTTTTTACGAATAACGAGATGAAACTTCACCTGATGGCTTTTAGATTTGCTTCATTCTTTGTGTATTTGGAATGACTTAAAGTCACAAATACTTATCGAGGTACTTTTTTCTTTAAAAAAGAACTTTGAGAAAAGCAGGTTAAAAAAAATCTATTCTCTGCTTCACATCAGTGTCACAGTTATCATTGATGCAAGCTTTGTTCCCTCAGGTGGAAAACATCATTATGCTGACTGAGAGTTACATTCACAATGATCTGGAGTGGGCTATCAAGAGCTACAGGAAGGAAACCGGCAACAAATGCCTCTACATTCAACTCGCCATGTCGGATAGGTGAGGCATTACCAGCATAATCATTTTTTCAAATGACACACAGACTCTCTACTATATTCCTGGATTGAGGTTAACGGTTTTTGGGGTGCTTTCTGTAGGGCGTCCCACAACAAACCCTCTGACAGGAACCAGGTCTTTCTGCAGGGCTTCAGCGAACAAATTCTGAGGTAAAACTTCATCGTCAGAGAGGGTTACTGCAAGGAGGGTTCTAAATTAAAACTTAACGTTCAATTTAGAAAAGTGTCTTCAAACATAATTTTGTAGCACGTACATAAATAATGTCAAAAGGAAAAAGGAACATGTACAAATGCAAAAACACAAAAGTACAAGACATGAAATACAAAATTATTCGATGAAATATACACAAAGCTTCGCAAAAATAGTTTTTCATTGCAATTTATTATAACAGTTTAGAAAATACAACACATTAGAAAAAGTATCTGCATAAAGCACAATGCAAAACATTTTGAGGAAAAATACACAAATATTAGTGGTGAAAATTGTAAAAACAAAAAAATGACACTAATTTATGAAGTCAGAAAATACAAACATTCGATAGAAAAATACTTTGAGGTAATGAAAAATATCAAACACAAATTTTAGAAAATGTTTAAATTAAAAATAAAATAGTCATCGCTCACCATATTGCAATTCACTCTTTGCATTTTCACTGCGTCGTGATTTATATCTGATTTTATCCTGCAGATTTTTCAATATGCAGTTGCAAGAAAAACGATGTGAACGCTGTGGAATTCTTCACACACACACACACACACACACACACACTACAGAACTGTCAGGCAAAAATATATTAGAAAATAATTCTAAAAATATTAGATGGAAAAATCCCCCTCCAAAACTGAAGAAAGAAAATATAAGAAAATACAGTTTAGTTTATTTGAATTTATGGCAAGTCAAGAAATGACAAAACACTCGTACATTTGTTTACATTTACATTTTTAAACCAGGTTTGTGGCTGAGCGAGGCTCATCCAGGCTGCTGGACCATGTGGAGCATCTGGACAAAGTGTACAATGTCCCACCGCCAGCAGAAGCAAAAGATCCTGACACCACTAATAGCCTGGTGTCCATTCCAGCCTCCCCGAAGTCGAGGTATTTAAAACTAAAAGCATAAATAAGATAACTTAAAAGAAACGTAATCAATTAGGTAAGATAATTTTAATAATGCTAAATTGTTATAAAATAGATAAAGAAATTAAAAAAGGCAGAATAAGATATTGGAATACACAAAAAAATATAAGGTAACTTGAACAATGATTCCAACTATGAAAGAAATAAGGTAAAAAAGGTAAGGCAAACTAAGGTAATTAGAAAAAAGAACCGAGGAAACAATTTCATGTCAACAAATTCAATAATTGCTGAATAAGATCATTTAACAAATGACTATATAAGTCCAGGTAAATTTAAAAAATGCTGAATAATTGAATTTAATACATTTATCATGAATATGATGACAATAAATATTTCAAAAATAATGTAATTCAATGAATATAATCAAGATAATTAAAAATGAATGTCTTTTACAAAAAAAGGTAAAGGTGAGTTTTATAAAATTGAGTAAAGATTTGAAGGTGATCAAAAACCAGTATATAAATCAAGTGTGATTTTCAGGATGAGGAAATTAGTGAAGGTGATTTAAAAATATTGGTTGTGGTAATTAAAGGGAATAATGAAAATATAAATACAAACAAAACTAAAAAGAATAAATTATTAATAGTTACACTAGTTAGAATAAAGTTAAAATAACTTAAAAAAAGAGACCAATTTAAAGGTACTGTCATTTGAAAGCATTAACATGTTGTAATAGAAGGAATTAAAAGGGTATATTTAATATTAGTTATTACATATGAATGTGAAAACATTCCATGTAAGCGCTTTTAAAAAGTTGTTAATTGATGTATTTTTGTAAAATGTATTTGATAAGGTAATTGAAAACGGCATACATGATTTAATGTAATTAAAAAACAAGTGACGGTAAAAAAATGCATTGCATTAAAATAAATAATTAAATAAATAAAAAGGATGAAGTGGGCCAATTATTTTGTATGCAAACTTCGTCTGTGATGGTCTCGCCGGTCTGTCCAAAGGTGGCGCAGCTTGCGCGTCTTTATCTCGTCCACCTTTCGCGACATGCACGCGGAGCGCGACGTCCTGGTGCGCAGCGTCTTCCCGGACCTTCGCCGCCGTGCTGCGCCACACTGCATCCACCTACAAGAGGTGGAGCTGCGCTGGGGCGTCACGGAGGAGGAATCGGGCCGAGCCGCCAGCCTGTGCCTCGCGGAAGTGGATCGCAGTCACATGATGGTGGCAATCCTGGGTCAGAGGTATGGCCTTGTGCCGGACCCACCTGCTCTACCGGATCTGCCGCAGTACGAATGGGTACAAAAAATACTACTTTACTCTTTTGATAGTACAATTTTTTTTTTAATATATAATAAATAATAATACATTTCATTTATAAGTTATGTTTATATTTTTCTCTGATCTTGTAATAGTAAGACTTTTACCTTACTTTAATTTTCAGAATTATAACGAAAAATTAGATTCCTCATTGTAATAGAAATTTTGTAAATCTCTTTCAGATTACAGTCCAATTCTTCTGCTAAAAATATTGCAATTCTTATATTATGACTTTTTCTCAAAGCATTATGATTTTTTTCCCTACAATGTGCTTCTTTTGAGAAAATAATTTACATTTTTCAGTTTATCATCATGATTTCTGAAAAAAAATAGTGATGTGAGAAAGTATTTGCCCTCTTCCTGATCACACGCAAAGGTTTCAGTTCGTCAAACCAATTTTAATCACACTTTCCTGTCAGATGCCTATTGATATACTGTCATGAAATGTATCATTCATACAATGTGTTTTAGCTCAGATTGGAGTCAGAAGGCCTGTCAATCACGGACATGGAGGTCCGTCACTTTCAGGCACTCTATGGCGACGCAGCAAGACAGCGGATGTTGTGCTACTTCAGAAATCCGGACGTCATCAAGTATTTTTGATTTTTATTTTTTTTTTAATCTTGTTTTTTTTTTCATCCATCAAAATCTAATGTCATGAAAGTGCATGCGTGCGTGAGAAAATGTATTCATTTATTTATTTCCCCAGCACAGTACCTGTGGCTTGGAAGTCGCACTTTGCTGCTGAATCAAAGGAGGCAGAGTCCAAAATGGCTTGTCTGAAGCGATGGATCCATGTCAACAAGCTGAAGGTCACCGACAAGTGAGTTGTCCCATGGGCTTTCAAAACGTGTTGGATTGTTGGAAATTTACCAAAAGTCTCTGCTGAAGTAAACATTATCAGAGGCTACATTTACAACCTAAACTCTAATATTTATTACAACAAGTTTACTATATTAATTTTATACAAATTCTCTTCGCTGCATTGCTTCCAGTTGATCTACAAAATATTATTAGATACTTTTTTACAATCTAATTTTGGCATATGTTGTATGTGCCAATTGTCAATGTAATTTGCTCAGGGTCTTCACAGTTGGTAATGCTAGCCAATTATAATAAATGGTGTGTGTCTCTCTGTTTTAGTTACCAGTGTGAGTGGGGGGGTGTCGTGGAGGGCAAACCTTACTTGAAGAACCTGGAGGAATTTTCCAAAGCAGTGCTAGAGGACCTTTGGGAGGCTGTCAAGCAGTTTGTGAACGTGAGCAGTTGTCTCATCCAAGCTGCCAAAACAAGCATCACATTCCTTTTTGTTTGTTTGTTTGTTTGTTTATTTGTTTGTTTTTGCTCAGGAGGACAAAGAGGCCGACGCAGCATCCGAAATTTTAGAGCAAGAAGTTCACCAGGAAGCGCTGCAGAAGCAGTTCCTCAGCCGGGCCAAGCTGCTGTCGGCCGCTGTGGAGATGGTGGAACAGGCGCAGGCCAATGGAGGGGCCATGGTGGTGGAGGGAGCGCCAGGGCACGGCAAGACTGTCTTCATGGTAACTGCACTGTGACACCAGATTTTTCATTTTGTTCCCCCCCCCCAAATTTAACTTTATTCTTGAAGTTTATCATAAGTCTGCCTTTTTCCCCCCAAAAGAAATGACTATTCATGTAATCATTCTGTCTTAAACTTGATTCTTAACAATAATGTGGCTGTTCTTGGGCGGGGAATCTTATATTATGACTATTTGTATGAAAACCATCTGGCTCTATCCTTTTTTCTCATGAAAATAAAAAACGTTGTTCTCATAGCAATTAAACTTGTTTTCTCAAAAATACGACTTTATTCATAATCGCATTACAGGTTTTTTTTTTAAAAATCTTATTTTGTAATACTTTGACTTTTGTCAAAAATGTGCCATTAGTCTTGGGAATTTTATTTTAAAAAAGTATTCATTCTTAAAAAAATTATTGTGAATTAGCATTTTTCTAAACTGCCACTTAAATCTTGTCATTTTATGGCTCTTTTTTTTAAATGAGAGAAACATTCATTCTTTCTGGTAAATTCACAAATTATTTTTCCCCCTTGATTCAATAGAACTGTTTGTCTTGGAAAATAGACAACTTTTTTTCTCTCAAAAAAAAAAAAACGTGTTATGACGATGCACAATTACTTTTCCGACATTACATCCGCTCCCTCCATGCACAGGCTGCTCTAGCCGAAGCCCTCAGAAGCGGCTCCAAGTCCAGGAAAAACCTGGCCTGTGATGTTATCTCCTACTCAACAGCCGCCAGCCAATCCTCTTGCTCTGTGGTGAACCTCCTGCGATGTCTCGTCCGCTGCTTGAGGCAGCTGAAAGAGGAGGAAGTGCCTCTTCCCATCTCCTACAAGTGGGTACACTTCATCTTACAATAACGCATGGGTGTATTGTCAACATATATATGTATTTATATATACTATAACCCTCGAAAGGGATTTGCTGTCAGAGTTTCATGCCACTTTGAAGGACTTGAAAAGGAGCAAGCCTCTTGTGCTGTTGGTGGACGGGGTGGATCTTGTGCGTGATGACTGGGATCAGCTCAGCTCTGGTTGGATACCACAGCAGCTTGCACAGGTCTATTTCTTGTTTAGTCTGACAATATTAAAATGCCTTTTTAAAATGTATTTCTTTTTTATTTTATTTTATTTATTTTTTTAAGGAACCATGATTTTTTTTTCTTAGACAAAACAGTGAAGTTCATTCTGCAAGTAGTTTTTTTACCTTGGAGTTTCTATCAGAATGTCCATGTTCCTTTGGGTGTGCTAGGGCGTTTGTTTAGTGACAAGTGTCGCGTCCACCTCGCCGTTGTTGCAAGCACTTTCCAAGAAGAAGTCCACTCTGCTCTTCACCCTGCCGCTGCTTACCATGATAGAGCGAAAGGAAATTGTTCAGAAGGAACTGGAAGGCTTCGGGAAGAAACTCAGTGACGCCGCCTTCAACAACCAGGTTCCTTCTCATCGCCAACATCATTTTTCCACCTTTGATTCCTTCTCTGTGACGTTCTTGTGTGCTTGCTACAGCTGCAGACGCTGATCATGAAGAAAGGTGCGGAGTGTCCTCTCTACCTGCACATGGCCTGCGAAGACCTGAAGAACTTTGCTACCTTTGACAAGGTTCCCTTGCTCTGACTTGCTCCCAAAATATATATTTATTTACAAAACTTTATTCTTATAATATTGCATCTGTAAAGGAGAGAGAGAGAGAGAGAGAGAGAGAGAGAGAGAGAGAGAGAGAGAGAGAGAGAGAGAGAGAGAGAGAGAGAGAGAGAGAGAGAGAGAGAGAGAGAGAGAGAGAGAGAGAGAGAGAGAGAGAGAGAGAGAGAGAGAGAGAGAGAGAGAGAGAGAGAGAGAGAGAGAGAGAGAGAGAGAGAGAGAGAGAGAGAGAGAGAGAGAGAGAGAGAGAGAGAGAGAGAGAGAGACTATTCTAATCTATTTTATTTTGTGGCATCACGGCATGTCATTGCATTCCCTTGAAAACTTTGGAATGGTGTCTTTGTGCCTTAGCTGAACGAGAGCCTGCAGGCTTTTCCTCAGTCTGTCCATCTTCTGGTCCAATACTGCCTCAAGAGACTCTGCTCGGACCATAGAGGCATGCTGGGACTCCACTGGGCTCTCGGGGCCCTCACTGTCAGCACCACTGGTACGACAAATAGTCTTACCTTGCAAAAGTAACTCGTTACTCTGCAGATTATTTAATTTCTAAAGTAACTAGATTACAAATTACTATTTACATTGGGCAGATGTCGACAACTGTGCTTAAAATCAAAACGACACCCAGTTTTACCACCTCACTGAATTGGAAGTGCATTTTTCACCATTTGTTGAGTGTCTTTAATGAATATTAGGGTGTTGGGAATCAGTTGTCATCCTGTATTTGTATGAGTGACACATTACTTAGTGACATGTTAGTCCTATCACTGATGCGAACCAATGGGCTTCTTCCATCTTTTTTGCTGCGTTAGCCAACCTACTTCTCCTTTTCATGTCCAGGCCTGAGGGAGCGTGACTTGTACTTGCTATTGAGCACTTGCAACGCCCTGTGCTCACTCAAAGGACAGGTCACATTGCAGCAGGTGCTGCTGCTGTGCAGGAGTCCCAAAGGACGCATTCCCATGGTGGCCTTTACCCGCATCGTGCATAGCTTGCGAAGGTGAATATGTCAAGAAATCAAAGTGGCCTTAAAACTGTAGAAATGTGTGGCCTCAAAAAGTTGTTTAAAAAGTGGCCTATTAAAGGGTCAAATGTACTCAGTGTCCTTGGAAAGTCTTAAATTTGGATAAAGTGCCCTTTTAAATAGGTGAAAGTTGGTCTAAGTGGTATTAAGTAGATGGTGTTTTGCAGTCTGGTTAATCCAACTCAGCGCTACGATGCTGATGACAGACTAGCTATGTCCAACCCGGAAGTGAGGCGGGCCTTTGAAGGCGTCCTCCTGCCCTCCGAAGACCACAGAAGAAGAGCTCACCTCGTGTTGGCGGGTAAAAAGAAAATAAGAATGAGACCGTTTTTTTGTTTGTTTTTTTAATATGAAAAAAACGATGTCACTATTCATGATGTTTTCTTTTCGGGGTCCCCTTTCAGGGCACCTATGGATGCTTGCCGACGCTCATGGTGCAGATACTTTTCTTCACGGGGAGGTGGACGCTGTCAAGCAGCTTACTTCCAGTCTGGTTTGTCATCCTCTCAATCTACACATCTTCATCATAATGCTGTGAAAAAAGATGTAAAGTTTTAGTACAATTAATTGGATTTTTATTTGAGTCATATTTTAGCAAGGAAATTTATTATTTTGTTGTTATATATATAAAGAAAATTGTTTTGTTGAAAGTCAGATTTTTGAAGCCCTATGTATTCAAGGATTATTGTTTTTTATTATTTGCAAAGTTGTGATATTTTTATTTTTAAACATTTTGGTGGGGATAAGTTTTATTTTTAGTTTTATTAACACCTCAAAACTGAGCATTATCTTAATAAAAGGCATAATATTTGATCCATCGCTTGTATTCGATCTTTTTACCGCCTTTTTTTGTTGCGTAGATACAAAGTGATGAGCTGGAGGCACTGCGTTTGCTACTCTCCAGCTATAACTTCTTGTATGCTAATGTGCGTAGCAATCTGCTGCATCACCTGCTGGACACCTACAATGAGCACGGTATGTCGTCAATGTCCCACACTTACCTTAATTCCGTATGATTTAATATGTGCGCTTGTTATTTTTCCTTCACCGCCAGTGGCGGTTCTAGAAAGTTTTAAATGTGGTGGAAATTGGTTCAGTTTGGGGGGAGGGTTTTTGTTGTTGTTGATAAAATCTCTCTCTCCCTTGTTATACTGCTGTTCCCCACAGATAAGAAGTCATCCCTGTTGACCAGCGACCAGCGGGCTGCCATGGATGACTGCCGAGCTTTCCTGCAGCGCCACGCCGCCGTGCTCTCCCGCTGGCCGGCGCTCTTCGTCCAACAGGCCCTCAACGAGCCGCCTGAGACCCCCGCTCACGCCTGGGCCCAAGGCCTGCTGGGTAGTGGGAGCGCACGGGCGGTTGAGTGGCTCAACAATGACCATCAAACCTTTAGAGAAAACAGGTACAGTGGAAACCTCAATCTATTACGCGACAATGGTTGACTTCCGAAATTATATTTTCCATTGAGATGAGTCGGTCCTATAAAAGGTCAAATTTGATCAAAGTGGTCTAAATATAATCAAAGCAGCCTGAAAATAACAAATTTCAAATGAGGTCAGATTTGATTTATGTTGTCATGTGTATGTGCTTTGTGTGTCATTTGTGTTGTAGCCAGGTAGTGTCCACCTTCTTGTCTGAACCTACTTGCTTGGCAGTGGACTGCGACGGAGAGATGGTGGTCGGGACTGGGCAGGGAACTTTGCATTTCATCAATGCAAACACAGGACAGGTACAAAGACATCTTTATTTTTTTGTTTGGATTTATAATTACTTAAATATTACTTCCTGTGTCACACCTGGACAGGAAGTGAAGTCGTTGGTAAGCAGCTGCGACGGCATCTCCAGCTGCGTCGTCCTCAAGAATGGACACATAGCTACTACCTCCTTTGACGGCCAAATCGAGATCTGGGATTCCGCCAAAGGGTGCCGGTGAGTGAACTCTGCCGTGGCGCATCCCAAACTAATACCGCCACGGGTGAATCTTAATAGTCTCGGCCATTCGCAGGACGTCCCTCATTAAGGGCCACGCTAACGTGATAACGTCCAGCGACATCACCACCGATAAGAAGCACCTGGCTACTGCATCGCTGGATTTCACTCTGAAAGTTAGCTAGTGACCGTTACTTTTAATGATCCACCTCTGTGCTCTCATTGATCATTTAATCCAATTTGCACTTGTCAGGTGTGGTCTTCGGCCAAAGGTCACGAGGTGGCAGTTCTGCCCAGCGACAGCCCTCTGAACTGCGTTACCTTCGACCATGAGGATCGCCTGCTGGCTGCCGGCTGCTGGGACGGGAAGGTCGTCGTGTGGAAGTGGCTCCAAGATAACACCCAAGTGGTGAGTCGCCACTTAGATCATGTCAGTTGACTGCTGCAACATAATTTGTATCTTGCAGTTCCATTTTCTCAACTTGAGTGAGCGAAGAAGCAACATTTTCATACGCGCAGCCCCCACTCGTGTCATGTTGCATCAAACACTTCACCTACACACCGTTTTGTGTGAACTGCATTGACTTTATATGTAATCACACTGTTAGAATAGTTCAATTTGCTTTCAGTTTGAACATAGCTTTACGTTTTGTCAAAGTGGCCTTTCAAAGTTCTTATCAACGTGACCTTGGAAATACAATACAATACACTACATGCTGATTTATATAGCGCTTTCACAACAGCGGCAGCTGTAACAAAGCGCTTAACAAAACAGTTAACATAAAGTAAAATAACAAACACAACACACAACATAAAAAATGGTTCAATGTCTTGAAATTTGATAAAAAGTGCTTTGAAATTTGTTCAATTTGATCAAAGTGGCATTTGACAGGACAGATTTGGTCTGTATTTTCTTAAAAAGACAAATTTGATCTCAGTTGATTTAAGAGATTTTTAAAATGTATTGGATTTGTTAAACGTGTGTTTATTATGTTCTGTTCCATTAGTGGTTGTGCGGTCACAGCCGCTCAGTGCGCAGCCTCTCCTTCTCGCCATCGTCGTCGTCTATGTTGTGCTCGGGCTCTGTGTCCGGGGAAGTGCGTGTGTGGTCTGTGGAGACCTCCACCTGCGTGGGATGCTTCCAGGCACATGCCGGTGCCGCTGACACTCTCGCCTTTCTAGACCAGGGCCGATTGCTGCTGACTGCAGGCTCTGATCACATGGTGGGTACATCAAAATGGCTGCTGTGTAACAGTAATTACCGCAATGATTATTGTAGTTCCAGCTCTCTTCATACTCGGAAAATTGTCGTTGATCAATATTCCACAACAACAGACATTTTAAAGCACTCAAGGACTTTCTTTATAATTGCACACCCAAAGTTGTGCTACAATTCCTGCTACTGGTCACTTAAAAAATGGTGTGACGACTATCTGCACCAACTGCACAACTGGCATGGTATTGTATTGCACCACTGATTATTTTATCTCTGTTCGATGACTCTGCACATTGTCACACAGCTGTCATTGGGTGGTCCTACTGCACAATGGTACCCTTACATTACGGAAAGTCTTTCGATACTTATACGTCATGTCTGTGTTTATCGTAGTTGCTTGTTATTGCAATACTAGTGTAACCTATACTTGCCAATACAGATGATTGTAATTCTGATTTATTTTCCTAAACAGCTCCAGCTGTGGTCAGGTGGACTTGGGCGCTCAGTCGGTACTTTAAAGCATCAACAGGTACGTTTCTTTTCTGTTTCTGTTTTTCGGGGTATGGGCCATCGCTTGTCTGATTTTATAATTTTTTTGTTTATTTTTTTTAATCTGTGAACAACGGATGGAAATCGCAATGGCTTTAAACAACTTGTATTTGAACACAAATTCTAGCAACACATGCAGACAGAGCATACAACAATACTCCCTGGCATATATTCTTGATCCTCAGTGAAAAACAACTGCTGTAATATCACTGCAGCTTGTAATAATCATTATAATTGGTAATAATGTGATTTATGTCAGGTAAATACCACTGAAGGTCCAGGTACCAAATAAACAGCCCATCACTGACTCTGTCTTATAGAAAATCCTTTCAATGACTTCTGAAAAAGCTAATGTGGCACTCTGCTTTCTCATTCCTTTTTTTTTTCTCCACACACTTTCAGGGCGAGCAGGAGCCTCCTCACAAGAAGAGCAAGTCCGACACCTCAACGGAGACCGGTGTGCTGTGTGCCGCTGTCAACGGGGACTATGTTGCCGTGGGTTACAGTGGCGACGGCTTCAAGCTCTTCCGCCTCAGCTCGGGTGGGTTTCAGAATTTGATGTGAGGCTTCTTTAGAATACCTTAGCTCGAAAGGCAATTTCACGAAAAACACTGGCATTCACTCAGAGACAACCCAATGAATTACAAATAGGTTAGCTAGTAAAAAAAGTCTATGCAGTGGATGTCTTAGAATTTGATGCAGTTTTATTCTTCTTTTGGCAGGTGAGATGATTTGGGAATCTGGCCTTTTCCAACTTAGTGTACTGTACCTGCTCTGGGTTTGTGCGGATGCCTCATCCACCGACACATGGCCGCTGCTGTTATCCGCGGGGTACGACAAGCGGGTGCGGCTGTGGCAGAGGGAACTTGGGGAGGACGGAGAGTTGACGGGCATGCAGATGACGGACATGTTTGGCATGCAGTCTGGCATTATCCGCGCCATGGCGCACAACGCCACTTACTTGGCTACCGCTTCGGGTGAGAAATTACTAGATGGGGCAAAATGTGTTTGGCATGTGATCACGAAAAAGAGGTTTTGTGTGTGAATGTGTGAAAAAATAATCAATAGACGGTGCAAGTACCCGTCATCTCTGCTTGCGGCTTTCATTTCTTACCGAGTTTGTCTGGTGAACAGATGACTGCACTATATTCCTGTGGCAACTGAGCGAGCTGAGCGAGTACAATTCAGAGCCCCCTGCTGGCCTACTCAAAGGCCACAGCGGCGGGGTCACCTGCCTGGCGTTCAGTCCCGATGGTGCACAGCTGCTCTCCGGTGGAAAAGACAAAGTAGGAACAAGCATCTCAAGTTTAAACCTCCCTGAATACAATCCAATCCAATATTTGTGTGTTTTGTTTTGCAGGCTCTGGTGGTGTGGGACATGAGCGTGATACAACCTCCTGTTTCCAAAGTGCTCCCGGCCTTCCACAGAGACTGGATCACTGGTTGTGTTTGGACTCCAGACTGTGTTGTGAGCCTGCACTTTTTCTTTTCTTCATTTTATCATGATGGTGTATTGTTTACACATTTATTTTGCACAAGTAATAATCTAAATAATCAGATTAGTCCATTTAGGAATAGGGCTTGAATGCAAGAAAATGTACACCTTTTCTTAACTTGACATGATCGCAATAGAAAAGGGGTGTAAATCATAACACATTAGATAGCTTTATGAAGATTTAAGCAAGCTGTTGAATTCAACAGTGTACTCTTTATTTCTCAATTATTATTTTTCATATGATTATTTGTTAACGTGACTTATATTTTTCACTCATTCTGCTCATCACAATGATTAAGTGCTTCGAAAACGCCTTAATCTTAGGCAAGGTATTATTGTTGATTGTCAGATAAGCTCATCAAATGATGGCAGACTTTGCTTATGGGACGTGGAGGCCGCTCAAAGCCTGCGAGAGATCACCTGGACGAGTCCTCTCACGTCCGTCTCCTGCCTGGTAAGACTCCTCCGACAGGAAATGTCCCTGCAGTCGTCTCATTGGCTGCGCATGCACCTGCAGGGCCCGTACGTGACGGCCGGATGCGCTGATGGCAACTTGCACGTGTGGAAGTGGGAGACCAGCGTCAACATCTGCCACATTCCCGCCCACGAAGGACCGATCCACGCCTGCTTTGTCGTCACTGATGCCAGTAAATCTGAAGTGAAGATCATTTTGGTATTGTTTGGGGTTTTGATTTATCCTTGCATTGTTTCTCTCCTTGTTTGTTTCTAGACAAAGAAAAGAATCCGGAAGATCTCACTGTTCTCACCACTGCCCAAGATAGAATCGTGCGGCTCTGGAAGCCCTTGCAGGTTTTTGTATTTCAATTAAATAATAGTTGAGCTAATAGCAGCCTGGTGTTTAGGTGGTGTTTACAATGTGCTATAAGATAAGAAAACCTTTATTAGTCTCGCAATGGAGAAATTCCCAATTCACAGCAGCAAAGTTATGAAAGGAAGAAGTAGAACAACAAAATATATACACTTTGTGGTCTGAAGCAGTTATAGATGAAAGAGGAGAGGATCAAAGTGTCCTTTTACCAGTGGATCAGAAACGTCATGCTGAAAATGTGCACACGTCTGCTACAAGCTAAGTTTTGAAAGCAAACACAAAGTTGTAGCGTCCATTGACAATAAAGTATTATAAAGTATTAGGCACTTCACCAGAGTGGTGGAGAGTCAAGCAAGTCATTGCTTGATGACTCTTAGCTTGCATAGTAATTTGGAACACAGTCAATCCAGCAAAAAGGTTCTTCTTATGTGCACAGGTGGAACACTTCAGCACCTTCCAAGGTCACAGCGGCGCCATTCGCAGTGTCGCTCACAAGGGGAGCGACCCAGACTTCCTCACAGTGTCTAAAGATTGCTCCTTGCGAAGCTGGATGTGGAAAACCGGTGTGGTTAGATTAATTCACACTGTTTTCATTTTTTTGATGACTCATCATAAGACTACTTTTTAATGGCTACTTTTCTCCTGTATTTATATAAAACAACAACCATATTGTGACCACATGCACGAGGGACATAAATAGGGAAACCTTTCACTTAAGATTTACAATGGAGAAATATTTCCAATTAATGATAAAATGCTTTTTTTTAACAAACAAGAAGAGTACATTGGCCTCCGTTCAACCTTTGCAGACTGCTTAGTGATCCATGTCTTGGCTAACAAGCTCCCTTCATTTTGTTGTCTGTATAGGGCAGACCCCTAGCCTGCGAGGCGCCGTCACTGCTCTCTGCTTCTCTGACTTGGACTGCCATATACTCCTCACTGGCTATGAGTCTGGCCTGCTGGAGGTGTGGCAGCGTGGTGGAGTGGTCGGATGCATGCAGGTGAGTACGTGTTGGCCACCTGTCGAAGAAGTCCTCACGCTCTCCCCATCTTGTTTTTTTGTTGCTCCTGTTATTTTCAGGCTTCAGATAGCAAGGTTGTGGCCATCTGTTCCATGCCTAACGGCCACTTTGCTGTTGGCTATGTGGGCTGTTGGGTTGATATCTGGAAGCTTGTGTGGAATCAGCAGCGCAGCGCAGTCAGGTAAACTGAAAAAAAATCAACCATTCACACTATATACTTTATATTGAGTGTGAATAGTTGCTCATTTATATGTGCCCTGCGATTGACTGGCAACCAGTTCAGGGTGTGTCCTGTTTACTGCCTGAAGTGGGCTAGGCCCCACAACTCCTGCGAGCGACCCTTGTGAGAATAAGCAGTAAAATCGCATCAAAATGTTATCTTTTGTGTTGGCTCTTGTGCCGACCATTTAGTGTTCATAATTTAAACCAAAATGCATCTTTTAAGGACTTGTGTGTTTCAGCATAGTCAAGGTTACGTCGTACCAGGTGACGGAGCAAGTGGCACACCTGGCGTACTGCACCATTCTCATCGCCGTGTCCAGCACCGGATCAATTTTTTACGTTACCTGCAACTTGGACAAAAACAAGCAGTGGCAAATGATGGACTACAGGTCATCAGCCTTGTTCTCTATTTTGTCTCAGTTTGGTTTCTTCTACTTAACCCCAGTACATACTGTTTGTTTTCTTTGCACACAGTATGTTCCGGGTCAATTTAGATCTGAACCAAGAATATACTTATTGTCTATTTTTATTTTTATTATATTAATAGCCTCTCTGACATTAATAAATAGATGATTAAATCGATGTTTCAACGAAAAGGTCAAGTATATTTTTGGATTTGCATCAAAGCACCCTCTGACTTCTTTTCCTTATGTTTAGTATGCATGTTCATTCTTTTGCTGTTTTATTCTTTCACTGATTCGATATTTCCACATGACCGTTGAAAGACTAAAGGTTGCATGTTTCTGCAGCAATCTGTACAAATGCGGTGCTGTGTGATGGTTAAGTCATGATTGCTTTGTACGTGTGTGTTTGTGAATTTATGCAGCTGGAACTACCAAGTGGGAGTTTTGGGACTCATCCCAAACGACGAGAAAAGCATGTGGCTGGTGGGCGAGTCAGGCGGCAAAGTCAAAGTTGGCTTCATTGTGAGTTTATGTCCACCATGGCTTGTAATGGTAGTGCCATTTTCCTACGTGTTTGCACGCATTCAAAGGAAAGGTTGTTGGGGTTTTTCCTACTACCGCTGAAAGTGATGCAGTAAGATGCTGTAATATTATTCATTTCTTGTAGAGGACAAAGAAGATATATATGTGAGGATTGCTGTTACATCTACATGTAAAACCACCGTTTTTGTTCAAATATTTCTTGAGTAAAAGTTTCTAAAACTATCTAATGCTATTTGAACTGTATATGCTATGTCAATAACGTCTTCAATTATGGTTGATTAAGGTGAACGGACTCTTGTAAAGCAGAGCTATGTGGTTATTTTAAAATGTGCAATGTTTTATTATTCAGTGATGAGCTAAGTGTTCTGTCTTTGCCGTCAGTTCGCTATGGGCCCACGGAACAGCATCAATTCATCTTTCAGCCACATGACCCTGGAGTCAAGAACTTCTGAGGAGGAGGAGGAGGAGGTGGTGGAGGAGGAGGCAGAGAGTGACTTGATAACGGCCGTGACCATTGACAAAGGTGCTATCGAGCAAACAAAGCGGCTGATGGTTCTCCCTTGTCTTGGATCTGTTGTCTAATGTGCTTGTGCTTTTTTAGAATTTGTGGTGTGTGGCGATCTGGCAGGGAAAATGTGGTTCAACAAGCCACCACAAATCTCCACATGGAGCAGCAGGAAGCCTGTAAGCCATCATGTCCAATAATCTGCTATAATAATTGAGAGTTTGTTGTTTTGGGGGCGGGAGAGGGTTGCTGGGATTCTGAGATTGAAGGCAGTGCAGTTGTTTTTGATGAGTCAACAACATCACATCTTTGAATTGTGTGCTTGTGTGCCCCCACCCAGGCCCACCATGACAAGATCAGTGTCCTAAGGCTCACCCGCAGCCTCATCATCTCGGGCTCCTTCGACCGCACTGTGAAGCTGTGGGAAAGAAGTACCAAGAAACAAGTCAGTCGCCGCCACTGGGTTTCTCGCTTTTTTCACTCTCGTCACTTTTCTTCATCAGTCCTTCGCTCTCTTTTTTTCCAGGTGGGAATGTTTGTGTGCAGTGGCCCCGTGGTCTTGCTGGAGGTGAACCCAGAGAACCCATCAGAGTTTGTGTGCGGTGACACGCTGGGAAAGGTTTACTTCCTCTCCTGGAGGGAATAGAAACACGCATGACGCTACTTAATCAAAGTTTATGTAATCTTATTCCAAGTCTATCCATGTGCAATATATATCAGTCAGACAAATATATGCAATTTTAGTTATGAAATTGTGCTTGGTACGCTCAGATGTGCCTTTTTGTTTACTTGCATAGCGGACTTATAAGTTATCTCAGCTTTTGTGTGAGTTAAAGTTCTATTTCTTGTTTGAAATTCACTAAAGATGGCATATATTACAAGTCTGTGTTCTGCTTACAGCTGATCCATGAGTATAAGATGTGTAGAAAATGGATGCATGAAATAATAAATTGTTTCCAAATGCACTTGTCTGCCTTTTAAGACACATTATAAGAAACACGTTTCCAATCTGTCCAACTTTATCAATGTGATATTGATTTGCTGTCAGTAATATTGGACTTTATTGATTCGAATAGAGCCATGAAAGAGATCTGATTGTCATACTTTAAAATAGTAAAAAAAAAAAAGGCTCTTGTCGGGGAGGCGCTCCCTATGCAATAAAATTAGAGATTAATTAATCTGCTATTA